>JAFMOC010000001.1:10535000-11075000 GCA_019802505.1 Corydoras sp. C115 | reverse complement strand
CAATGCTTGGAGCTACCAGGTGTAGCTGCTTAAACATCATGGAACCATGTCGGTATCATAATGAAGAAAATGAGACAGGTTTTGTCTTCTAGAGATGAAATCAGTTGGTGCAAAAAATGCAAATAAATGTTATAGCAAATTGATAGGGCACAACCAAAGTGAACCTATGATAATTGATTTTTTTTTCTTCACTTCAGTATTTAGTACACGTTTTACTTCATTCCAACTGTATTATATAAAGTTATAACTTTATTAGAACTATATTTTATATAAGAATTTATAATTTTGGCAACAAATTAAATCAAATTTTTAAAATCATCTTTAAAATGTCAGAAATATTCTCAATACATTTGTCACAACACAAGTGCGGGAGAATAAATAAATAGAATGTGATTTTAAAAAGTGGATTATAAACAAATATAAATGACCACAACTTTTTAAGAAATGGTATTATACTTACATTCCTGATTCAGTCTGCATGAGGACAGGTTTTATAATATGTGCAAGTTTGAAGCTCTCTGCATGTCCTCCAACCCAAAGCAAATTCATAAGTAATGATGATTGGAGAATTGCAAAACTTTTTAAAATTACTTTCATCCTAGTCCCACTTTATTGTGCCACCCAAAATAAATAAATACTGCAGTTTTCCTTTGAACTGATCTCTGAAAGGAGCCATTAATACCCTCCCTTACGAGAATCATTATTCCAATTACAAGCTTGCATGTGTCACCCATTGTGGGAATTGGTGCTGTATATGGGAAGGTGTGACAGAATACCAGTCCATCGAAGAGAAGACACATACAAACAAATTTACCTACCCTGTAGGGGCCATAAAGTCTTTTCTTCACCTCCAGACGGAACTCTCTGGCCTTTTTCTCATCACTCATGTCTGTGTTTTTAAGACGTAGGATCTCATATACCCTTCTGGCATGTTTCTGCAGATAACATAAAAAGACGCTTATAGATATCGATCAAAAAGCAGAACAGTGATTATTTTAATGTAGCTCAATTAAATTATATGAATAAAAGTCTACAGATGACTAAAAACTTAAATATAAAAAAGACTGAACCACCAACTAATATGAAATGAACAGCTGAACAGCATATAGTTCAGGGGTAGCCATTTTTCCTGGTCATGGCACAGGCACCAGACTGAGATAATCACTCACAAACAACACGGCCAAAAGGGAATAGTGGGAAATAAAAGGGAATGCGGGGACATAATCGGTGCAGTTAAATAGAGGCCTAAGCGCAGAGTGAAAGAAGTCATACAGGGGCCGCACTGCGGTGAACTCCCACCAGTCATAGTTAATGGCAAGCTTCCACTGGGGTGTGTATTTGTGGGTGTGTAGTTTAAAGCACATTGAAAAGGTTTACACAAAAAAAACAACTCAAATCACATCTATCACAACTACTTTATTCACCACATTTAAACGACAGAGATATGTACCAAAGGTGAAGAGGTTAAAAAAATAAATTTAGTGAACACCTATTGCTGCAAAGATAATTTTGAAATGTCCAGTTAAATTTGATGTTAATTTATTACATCATATGCAAACAACTAACAAATATAAACTGATAAAAAAAGCTCCCTAAAGTGATTTAGCAAAATAGATTTTTACCAATTCCATATTTTGTTTGCGTTTAATTAGATAAGTTTTTAGTATATAAAATTACTGCTAGGCATGTACAGAACATGATAATTAATATCACTGCATTAGTGTAGCATGTGAAAAAATATCTGAATTTAGACATTAGATATTTAGACAATACAGTATTGAAAATGACTGGTAATGAAGCTACCATATACTCACCCACTGTGAGCAACAAGCTAATTTTTGCTTGACAATTACATATTTGAGTTCTGTTAGCTTGGTAATGACAACAGTCCTGCTGTACAGGTACAGGGCTGTAGCAGAACCACTGATGTTTAATACAGAAATTTGACCATGTTGCATATGGCCATTGCTGTTCACATGCATTTTTCATTATAAGATATCAAAAAGCATATTATTACTCTGTAGTTCATTATTAAATGGCAGATCTTTGGAAGCTGGCTTTTAGGGCAATGTTTATTGTGTTGAATATTTAAATATAAGGAGGGTTTCATTCTAAAATAAAAAGTACAGCCAGTTTGTGCAAAATCATTATGGCCTGGATCTAAGAGGATGATTAAATTAATAGTATAGTGAAAAACAAAATCAAGGAGTGGAGCTCATGATTGAACATCCATCCATCATTCCAAACTGGAGTTATTTATGATAAGAAAAAACACATGTGATTTGTTTATTGGACTCTAGTATTCAAAATATATGCTCTCAGATTTGTCTTTAAAAATTTTTTTTTTTACTTGAAATATATTAGCTGGAGAATCAGGGATCAGTCTTAAATACTTACCTGTATTTAGTAACAATTCATCAATCTGTTATTTTGGATCATAACAGAACTATTATTAACCTTGTTAAGAGTTCCATTTATTAGCTGTGGATAATCAGTTTTATTTATAAAATACATAAAGCACGTACATGTAATAATTTCAGATCACACATTTTGTTGTGTAAGTAGATGCCATAAGCAAAAATTACATATTCGACTGCTGTTTCTCTAAGATGCCAGACTTCAGAATTAAAGCTCTAAATTAAAGGAATTAAAAAAACTTGTTACTGCAGGTACGGTATCAGCTTTGTAAGCAGAATTCTATTTCAGATTTTATAATGGTTATGATTTTCTCCCCTTGATGCCAGTTTTAGAACTCGTAAAACTTCGTGCACCTGCACCAGCACTGAAAGTAGGGGTGTTTATTAAATCCTCATGACTAAACTGTGAATGAAAAGGAGATGAATCTGAAGGCAATAAAATGTTTCAATCCTGAAATGAGCTCTGAAACCAGATTACAGCTGCTGTTATTTTGTTTTTATATTTTCTTTCTAGAGCTTTAGTCCTTCTATTTATTTCACATAGTAATGTAATGCCCATTCATGAAAACTTCTGTTACATGACATTGTGTAGTGTGAAAAATATGCAGCAGTGAAAAATAGCTAAATAAGTTGCTTTCTGGTTTAATTAAAAGATACATTCTTTTATATACGAAACCAATACCTTGTTGATCTTGAGCTTTTCCCGTGCTTCTGTAAACATCTCTTCACTAAAACCGGCAGCCAGTTTCTCATTGGAGAAGGAAGGAAGAGCCATGCACAGCTTCACGAGCACAAAATCCCTCAGTTTCACATAGCTTTCAGATGGGTCTTCCGCTAACAATGTTAAAACACACCTGTTAGTATTTCAGGTTAGTTCACATTTAAGTTTATATATTTTCATGTAGTGCATATCAGAAAATCCCAACTTTTCTGCTAAATCACCTGTGATACTATAGATACTATAGATATTTATACTAAACTGAGTATGAGTATTAACCCTATGAAAAATAAGCTTTCTATAATCATTTATTTTCAAACATTTAAGTTAAAAGCAGCAAGCTGGATTTGTGCCAAAAGACAACAAAAAAAGCTACATAGTTCTGTAATTAAGTGTACTGTATACAAGGACTAGCTGGGGAATAGGACAGGAACTTGAATCCAGTCAGATAAAGATGCAGTTATCTTTCCAACCACCGAAATAACATGAACAGCAGACAGAGACAAAAACTACAAAAAGGGAACAAAAATAGGAAACAAGAACAAACAAAGGCTGTACGAATGGTGGCTGCAGGTTTGCCATGCTAGAGTGGAGCTGCATATTCAGTTTGAATGAAAGCTAATCTCTCTCCCTACACAGCTCAATAATTATGCTATTGTGTGAGAGAGCCAGAGCAGCAGCATGTGGCCAGCACATTTCAGCAGCAAACTGCCTGCAATTTGCATATATCCCACCCACCTTGCCACACGCTGGACCAGAGAGCTCCTTCCATGATAGTGGCAAAGAGATTTAAATACAACCCACAGTTTTTTTTGTTTTTTTTTCCACTTGGTAAGGAAGCTCTGTACAATCCCAACTTAAACACACAAGCATGCATGCAGACACACACACAAGCACGCAGACAGAGGAGCACAGGTACAGATAGAGGGCCACATCCAGCCAAAGGGTAACAGTCAGACACACTGGAAAGTTTCAGAAGCTGCACATTAAACACCACACCTCATGATTATAATAGGACCCAAATATACATATTTGCTACATGTGGTAGAAAAGCTGTAGCAAAAACAAAAACAGACAACCCTATCATTTTCAATTCTGTTTAAAAATTATATTAAGCTGGTAAGAGCAGGTACCATTTGTAACAAAACTCATGTGTGTGCACCTGTGTAACCCAATTAATTACATTTGCAATGCATTGTGGTATTCAATACTGTCTTTGGTTTATTATGTTAATTCATTTCACCCTGATTAAGGTTGATGATAAAAATTATGTCTAATAAAAGGTTCTAAATTAAATAAATAGCAAGTCATATTTTACTACCTTTTCCACATAAAAAATTAAAACACTAACACCGAATTACACATCCAATCCAACACAGGTGTGTCTCCTTCTTAACCCAAGTGGGTTGTAACCTTGTAAAAAAAAAAATAAATAAATAAAATAAAAAATAAAAAAGAAGTTTTGAAGCTAAAGAGTCTTGAGCACTGTGAGCTTGGCTTTAAAGATTCCTGAGCATTTAGCATCTGGTCAATGGATTGGATTTCTCCATGTGGCCTAACGAGCCTATAAGAATTCATCAGCAATACATCATGAGTTATTACCCAAATTATGCCTGCTCTAACAAGATTCTATGAAATGAGTGTAAATCTTTTATTTAGTTTTTTTACTCATTTACTATATATATATACACATATACACACACACACACACACACAGTCATATGCAAAGGTTTGGGCACCCCTATCAATCTTAATCATTTTTAGTTCTAAATATTTGGGTGTTTGCAACAGCCATTTCAGTTTGATATAACTAATAACTGATGGACACAGTAATATTTCAGGATTGAAATGAGGTTTATTGTACTAACAGAAAATGTGCAATATGCATTAAACCAAAATTTGACAGGTGCAAAAGTATGGGCACCTCAACAGAATAGTGATATTAATATTTAGTTAATAACTTTTGCAAAAATAACAGCCTCTATTCACTTCCTGTAGCTTTTAATCAGTTCCTGGATCCTGGATGAAGGTATTTTTGACCATTCCTCTTTACAAAACAATTCCAGTTCATTTAAGTTTGATGGTTGCCGAGCATGGACAGCCCGCTTCAAATCCTCCCACAGATGTTCAATGATATTCAGGTCTGGGGACTGGGATGGCCATTCCAGAACATTGTAATTGCTCCTCTGCATGAATGCCTGAGTAGATTTGGAGCGGTGTTTGGATCATTGTCTTGCTGAAATATCCATCCCCGGCGTAACTTCAACTTCGTCACTGATTCTTGAACATTATTCTCAAGAATCTGCTGATACTGAGTGGAATCCATGCGACCCTCAACTTTAACAAGATTCCTGGTACCGGCATTGGCCACACAGCCCCAAAGCACGATGGAACCTCCACCAAATTTTATAGTGGGTAGCAAGTGTTTTTCTTGGAATGCTGTGTTTTTTTGACGCCATGCATAACGCCTTTTTATATGACCAAACAACTCAATCTTTGTTTCATCAGTCCACAGGACCTTCTTCCAAAATGAAGGTGGCTTGTCCAAAAGTGCTTTTGCATACCCCAGGGGACTCTGTTTGTGGCGTGCTTGCAGAAACTGCTTCTTTCGCATCACTCTCCCATACAGCTTCTCCTTGTGCAAAGTGCGCTGTATTGTTGACCGATGCACAGTGACACCATCTGCAGCAAGATGATGCTGCAGCTCTTTGGAGGTGGTCTGTGGATTGTCCTTGACTGTTCTCACCATTCTTCTCCTCTGCCTTTCTGATATTTTTCTTCTGGGCTTAACAAGAACTGTCCCTGTGGTATTCACAGTGGAAACTGACAGGTTAAATCTCTGAGACAACTTTTTATATCCTTCCCCTGAACAACTATGTTGAACAATCTTTGTTTTCAGATCATTTGAGAGTTGCTTTGAGGAGCCCATGATGCCACTCTTCAGAAGAGATTCAAATGGGAGAACAACTTGCAATTAGCCACCTTAAATACCTTTACTCATGATTGGATACACCTGGCTATGGAGTTCAAAGCTCAATGAGGTTACCAAACCAATTTTGTGCTTCAGTAAGTCAGTAAAAAGTAGTTAGGAGTATTTAAATCAATAAAATGATAAGGGTACCCATACTTTTGCACCTGTCAAATTTTGGTTTAATGCATATTGCACATTTTCTGTTAGTACAATAAAACTCATTTTAATCCTGAAATATTACTGTTTCAGTTATAAGATATATCAAACTGAAATTGCTGTTGCAAACACCCAAATATTTATAACTAAAAATGACTAAGATTAATAGGGGTGCCCAAACTTTTGCATATGACTGTGTGTGTGTATATATATATATATATATATATATATATATATATATATATATATATATATATATATATATATATATATATATATATATATATCACATGCATATTTGAGTGTATTATTTATTTGTAAAATTAATAAGCAGGTACAATCTGACAAACAAACAAGATTTTACACTTCAGAAATAAGACTGTACTGTTTGCTATTTACTTGTAACATGTATATTTGAAAGGAACACAATTCCATAGCTTTTACATTCCTGTGCATAGACCATACCTTGAATTCCGCTCACCACTTATGTCCTTAACGTTTGTGTACATCATTGCTGTCAAAACTTTTGCTTATTTAAATGTTAAACACATAAGAGGATGTTTATAGTTTTTCCCTTATTCATTGATATTGCAGCGATAACAATGTACTACAGCTTAAGGCAACAATAATAGCACATATTGCACTGAGACACCGGTCAATCTTTACAAGACAGAGGGTCAACATGGACATCCATTAAAAACTAAATAATTTCTACCCTGACATACCAGTGATATCCTGAACCTTAGGTAAGTTGCAGTAGAACCGATGGACTGTCTCCAACAACTGAGCTCCGTGACCCTCTCCTTGAAATGGTGGCAGGATCAGCATCTGACTGCATGTGACAAAGACAACAGGAGAGGCTCATTCATTTTCAATAATGACTATAAAAAAGACCACACACTTAATCATTCTGAAGTCCCTCAGGCATTTTGCAACTGTTCTGTGAACATTGCAAAATCACAGCTATACTACACCCCCACAATATCAAACACAGCTTACATGACACAATGGATATAATGATGACCTGAAACAGATATGACAATATGTTGTTTAATTGACACAATTTACTTTGAAAACAAAAAAAAAGATCTCTGGCACAGCAGCTTATAAAATCCCAAGAAAATTTTTTGTTTCCTCTTTTGGCCAACATAATGAAATGTTACCATGTTGTGCCAATCAATATATTACGCTGATTTTCAAAACGGGCTTTCTGAAGAGTGCCGCTGATTTTGCCATCCTTATAATAAGCAAATGGGGATTGGCTTATAGGATATATAAGCCAGTAATTTGGGGCACTCAGGGACAAGGGAGCCAGAGATGTATAATTTTCTTTTCCCTTTTTTTTCCTGAAAAATAAGAGGGAGAAGGCACGTGCTACCCTGGTAATTACCTGACACGTGGTCTGGTTTTGTCTGGGTATACGTAGTAATTATAGACTGTCATGTAGCCAACCGTAGCGTAGAGAGTTTCCCCGTCCTTATTGTATTTCTCAAATCTGCAAAGAGAAAGAGGGGAGAACACAAAGGCAAGCAGGTCAATCATAGGCACGCTCCCATGCACCGGACCCTCCATCACTCTTTCAACCCTCTCTTTCTCTCTCTACTTTGACCATCGAACTCCCTCCTGAACTCTTGCATGCCGCCTGTTTCTCTCTCTGGCCTGCTGTCAGTGTGAGCATGCTGGAGCAGAGCAGTTGCAGCCGGTGCACCTGCTATAGAGAGTGAATGCATTATGCACTTAATTAGAGCACTGCAACTTAGAGCAGGGCAGTGAGGCATCTAGCCTCTCCAAATCTCTCCAGTCCATTCGCCTATTGTCAGATTTAATAGGTGCCAAACTAAAGAAAACACTAGCAGAGTCTCCTTTTTTGCTGCTAGAGATTCCATTCACTGTTTCAAAAGACAAGAGCATTCAGCTCGGCCTCTTGCACCACCAAAAACTAAGAACACCAAAGAAAGGAGACAAACACAAAGGAATACTCTTATGAGATGAACAGTTCACCTCTATACATGAGGGAAAATAATTAAACAGTCCTGGTAATTGGTCGTAAGCACCACAATGAGTGGCCGTCGCTCAGACGTGCATGCACGTGCACCTGACTATGACAGAAAAGAGCGTTTTTAAACACTAATTTCCGTATACTCATTACGGTTTCTCAAGTTATCTTCCAAGTTGATACAGAACAAGATTTAATATGAGTTAAATAGAAGCTGGGAAACTTTTTGATTTACCTTAAAGCACTGAATCATCACCCAGAATTTCATTTTATATATTCTTTCTTTTTTTAGTAAATCCATTTGTTAATATCCCACAAGGATGAAACTATGTGCATTTAGTTAAACAAGTCAATGTGAACTGACTAGAAACTTAATAAAAGCTACAAGAATACTAACAGTATGGCAAAATCATTAAACCTCTCTATATATGGTTATAATTATAATATCAAAATGCAGAACTAAGCATCGACCAAACTTAAGAAACTCTTTATAAATGTTTTTACATTTAAAACCATGAAATTCTGTTATAAAAAATAATAATAAAATAAATAATCTAGTAAATAAGTGGGAAAGTGTGTGTGTTTCATTTAGAAATTTACACCACTGCGTCGAATACCACAACATTTGATAAACTTGTTCTTCAGGACCCTACGAAGGTTTACAGACTCCGCTTATATACAACCACCAAGAAGCGGAACAAAGGTCTCACCATGTCTATATGGTTCGAGTTAACAATACCACTCTTGAAAGACAATCACTGGTTAGTGCTATTGTACATTTAGGTGATGTGGAAGTTGTTTTGTTTGGGTTTTTTGCTCACTTAGTTAAATAAAGTTTTCTTTAAAATAAATAAATAAAACACCAAGAAGCGACCAATTACACAGGCATACCTAATTTGATCATGGTTCATAGTTAGAGGCTCATGTAATGATGGACTTCTTTTCTGATGGGGAAAAAAAGGCGAGGCCTTGATTAAGGCCAAGACTGCCTAATGTGGTTCAATAAGTTTCACTGTCTTGCAGTGAAGAGCACACATTTAATTATTGGTGAACCTGATCTTAATCTGAACCTGCAAACACAAAACTACTCACACAAGGAAGAAGTCCCAGCGATCATCATCAATATCAATAAAGCTGGCTGTCTCGATAAACCACATAAGGAATGTCTGCAAGCGTTCATGGTAATCTCTGAAACTGGGACAAGAAACATCCACCTAGAACAAAAAAAGGTTTCTCACATAGTATGAAATTTTTATTGAGCAGCAAAAAAACATTAAACTTAAAGGAAGTATTTACACAAAATAAAGCATTATAGTCCCTTTAACCTGTTTAATTCCTTAGATGTCTAACATTTTGGCCTGTTTCTTAACCTCAATAATGGCTTTTTAATATTTTGAATATGAGAAAGTTTTTTCAGTCTATTTTGTTAAGTGAATGAGCTTATATGGTAAAACTGACAATGTTATGCAGTCATTACAACAAACAGAAGTTTGTGCAACAGTGTTTGGGGAAGAAATAGATAGAAGAAAATTAAAACGGACCACTTTTAGTTTTGTAAACTTAAGTGCCAAGACCTGAACCGCTCTCCAAAAGTTGCACAGCAAACATGAACTTCGTTACCTTATGAATGAGGTAAGTGAGATCTGCTCCCTCTTCCTCATTGTGCACTTTGTAGGTGTGCAGGAGAGCGCCAAACGGCTTAAAGTTGGCCTCCTTCTCCAATTGAGAGATGAAATCATCCGTGCTACAGCTGAAGCCTGGAGGAATAATCTCTCTGATCTTTCCATCTATATCATCAGGCTGAAGACACATAAAGCCAATAGATTAGAATATGTCATTAATCCTTCTGGTTTAGAGTTGTTTACGAGCAACATTAAACAGTTAATCAAACTTATTTTCAATGTTAAAAAAAAAACACTCGCCCTATAAGAAAAAGAACCTGATTAGTTAACAGAAGTGTGAGCTGTTTATAATGCTCTGTATGTGGCCTTTGTATTGCATACATTAAGTGAACAGTAGGTAGGTGACAATTTTACTTTGTATTTCTCAGCACTCTCTGGCCTTCCATGTAACCCCAAAGGAGCCACAACAACAAAACCCTATTGTTCCATCATTAGGCTATACTTCAGCCTTGATTGACATATCCCACGTGGAATTAAAAAAAGAAAGAATACATGTTTTTCTCGAACAAAAAAGAGAACCATTAGGCAATTAGTACTGTCAGCTGAGTAGGTTTTCAGCCCCCTCCCCTTTCTCCCCTTTCTGAAAGGCCACTTAATTGAATACATTTACTACTTATCTTAAACCATGAATATTTGATGAAGTTCCCCCATAATAATGCATCTTTGCTTCTCACAGGGCAATAAAATTTAATGAATTGATCTCAACCTTAACACAAAAAAAAAAAAACAGGCATCTATAATAGGTTCCTCTCCTCTAATCCTGGCAAGCGAACTCAATCAAACGAGTTTGCCCTCACCATTCAGAGCCTAGCAGGCAGACAAAAGACCCCTTGGCTACCCTCTTTTGGGATTTTTTTACTCAACAGAATGCACAGTGGCTTCAGCTGCGATGTTTGCATTGTATCTATTTCCATGCGGACTGACATGAGAACACTCTGTATTAAGTTGCTAAGCAGGGCCTTTGGCACCATTTAGACGCGTGATGGGCATTAGTTCTGTAGCAGGCCTCTCGCTGGTCCACATTCAAAACAGGGAAATGAAGAAGGATGAAGACAAAACGTGCAACAAAAGGCTAATGCAACACGGCACTAAGTCCTGCTCTTTCAGACATCAGCTAATATCAGCCAGGAAGCACTGCACCTGCGTCTGAAAAACACTTCACTATTGTTACCGCTCAACTACATTTCTGACAAATAAGAAAATCAGGGAATGCACATAAAAGGCAAAGGACAAACAAGTCAGATTGTACATACTCTCTTCCATACAACATTTACAAATTGCACAATCTACTACATAAAGAATGTATTGTTCAATTCTGCTATATTAACTAACTAGGATTCTCCAGAGCTTTTAGTCCATTTGGGAACACATCATCTATTTAGCAGAATGCTCAACAAAACTAAACGCCTGTGTAGGACCTAATTACTACATAAAAGGTTTCATTTTAATTAAAGATCAAAGTGCTTGTTCAATAAAAAGAGGAATCAAGTACCTCTGTATGAAGAGTACACTTCGTAAGCATAAATCAAAGTTCACCTATAAAGTGCAACTTTACCAAAGATCCCTTCAAATCCATCTCGTACAAATTTATGCAAGGAATCAGTGAGAAAGCAGCAACACAGCTGCTTCCACAATTGTTGGCACCACTGGTATAGATGAGTGCAATTTATTAAAAGGAATGTGCCTTTTGGCAATTAAGCATTTAAAATAAAGAATAAAAAAACTCTACATTAAGTAAATTCATTCTACAAAAAGAAAGGGGAAAAAATGCTATGTGCCACACCGGTACTCCCCTGTATTTGTATAAACTTTATTTCCAAAGCATTAAATCTCTATAACATCTTACAAGGTTGGAGAACACAGAGCAGGGAATGTGAGACCATACCTCTTTACAAAACCTCTAAAAATCTTCCAGAATCCTAAATTCTCTCCTGTACATGCTCCTGTTACACCCTGAGATTTGAGATCAGGGGACTGAGATAATAAATGGTAGAAGCTTTTTGTGCTGAGCTGGACATATATTTTAAAATCAATGTTCTGCAGAAGTATTCAATGGTAACTATGTTTAACATTAACAGATACAGATAATTCAATTTAAATCCAATATACCATGTACCCCAACACCATAAGATTGTAGTGAGCCACATCATTCACAGCATCGGTCTAATTTGTTCTTGTTGCTCAGGGTACTAGGCTTGATTCATCCAAGTTAAAAAAAAACTGCCCTGTGCCAATTATGTAGATTACTCAAGTTTCACGGTAAAATCAATGGGAATCAGATTTCTTTTTTAGAACATAACATAGATAATGGAGTTCTTTAGATCATTTCGCAAACAAATGGTTTTGCAAGAAAGGATGTTTCTTAACTGTAAGATGCAAGGCATATTATGGCAATAAAAGGGTGCATATGTAGTAGTCAAAAAGAGAGCCAAATCAGTGCCATGCCCAGGATACCCCTGTAGAACATTTGCCAAAATGCCAAATTCCACCCACTGGCTTCTCTTCTTCCTACGGTGAATCCTTGAAACATCACTTCACTACAGTGCACATCAGCATATTTATTTTCTAAGGTATGTACCACAGTAGCACTTTTGTTAGTCACAGCCACAGACATGACTGAATCATTCAACACCTTGTCATCAGATTATGGTTTGTTCTTCCTGAGAACACTGATTGGAGGAGTTTAAGGCTGTTGACTAGGAGGAATCAGGAATCCTTGCAGTTTTATCAATGCTCTGATTAAGTCATCTGGAAATAAAGCCATCATTATTCACTCAAAATTATAGACTTTATATCGACCCATTTATAGACCCTATATATTTATTGACCCTATTTTATGTCTTCAAGGTCCACCTTGATTCATCAGTTTTTAAGACTATTATTACAATTAGGGTCATTGGGATTCTATAATGTATAATCCTAGCAATCATGTGGAAGCAGATAAAAACTCTGGACACACCCATTGTAAGACAGACATATAGAAAAAACAATTTAACAAACACAGCCACTTAGAAACAACTTAGCATTTCCAAATTCAGCTTACCTACAAGTGTTAAGTGTTACCTACAAGTAGAAGAACACCTTAACATCTAGAGGAAACCCATATAGACAGAGGGCAAATGTAAAAAAAAAAAAAAAGCATGTTAAAAAAAAAAAAAAAAAAAAAGCATGTTAAAAAAAAAAAAAAAAAAAAGACAAAGAAAGGACTGCTTCTGCCCATTTCCCGACCTTAGACATAGGTTTTTTTTTTTTGTTTTTTGTTTTTTTTATAAATGAAGGGCAGATATAAGATGAAATAATTTTAGTCTCACCATAGGGAAATTGTTGGCAAAGGTACAGTATCGCACAAATTGTAAAAAAAAAAAAAAAATGCACAATTACACAAAAATTGCAGAGCAACAAATTATTGCATATAGATTTGAATGTGTATTGCACAAGTGGTATTTACAGATTAGGGAAGGCTTTTACAGAGAGCCGTCCTGCTTGCACGGTCCAACAGTAGCAGTAATAAAGGACATGATGCAACACTCCTTTACACACTTTGGATCGCACAGTCGGTCACTGAAGGAGCTGCCCAGTACCTAGGTAGCACCCAGGCCCGATTTAGATTTCATAATGTTTGATATTCAGGAAGTTAGAGGAAAAAAAATTAATAAAACAGCTTTTAAGAAACAAATCAGATCAAGTCCATGCACCAGAAAGCCAGTAACTAAAGAGCTCACAAAGTGTCTACCAGTGTCTTGATTAATGGCAGCAAATTACTAAAACAAAAGAAATGCTCTCAATAACAGTACACAGCAACTCATGACCCACGAGGCAGCATCAACAATATTCTACTTTTCTAGCAAATCAACAATTGCTTTTAGAAATCAGTTTATTACATTTTTATAACCCTTTGCAAATAAGGCAAAAATTTTAGGGCTTACCTCAACACAATCAAACGTCTCTGTGACTCTGGCATCATATTTTAGTTTGAACAGCGTGCCCAGGTTTCCAGCAGTGTAGTAAAGCTGAATTTGCAGGCCCTTGTACCCAAAGGCAACTTCACTATTAAGTAAACCAAGAATAAAAAGTTTTTATGGGTAATGCTACAGTCCTCTGCATAAATCTGCACACTTCGGCCTTAATTCCATTGATAAACGCTTTTATTGTTAAAGCATCATCTACAGCATTTCAATAATATCTGTACAAATATTTATAAGTGACTGCATTAATTTAACTCACTGTAAAAAACAAAATCAAAATTAGGCATTGAGTAATAAAAGTTCTATAATATAATAATATTTGAGTCCCACCTCCAAATTGTTGAAACTGCTGTGATTTTACTGGGAAAGAACATGTTTAGATTTTGATCAGGCTACTGAAACTTTTGCACAAGACAGAAAAAACAATTTACTAATAGGGCTGCCCCTAACGAATAATTTTCTATTAATTAATTTACCAATTTTTTTTTTTTTTTAGATTAGTCAATTAATCGAAAAACAATTATTGTTACTGTGTTTACAATTACTGTGATTGTGTTTGGAGTTCAAATAACTTTTCCAAAATAATGTACAATAAAAACCTTTAATGTTGAAATATTTTCTTTAATCAAACAGTGCGGGTGGCTCAGCGCTGGGGATTTCCAGTTCAAATCCCCATCTGGGTGGAGTTTCCATGTTCTCTCCCTGTTCTCCAGTTTCTTCCCACAGTCCAAAAACATGGATCAAGGTAATTGAATGCTCCAAATTGCCCCATATCGAGTGTGTCTGTGTGAGTGAGTGTGTGCTGAGTGGAAACCTTGAAACCTTGTAGCAATTTGTATTATTAAAATGCAAAAATAAGGGTAAAATATTGGAAGATTAAATATTTTTAAAAATCACGAAAAATGGCAGATATAACTCTCAAAACTGTTTTATGACTACACATCAGGACCCAAGAGTAAGCAAGGTACTTTAAGTGTGAAGTTTGCATGTTCTCCCCATGTCTTGGGTTTTCTCCCACTGTGTAAAAATATGTTATAAGATAAACTGGAACTAAATTGTGGCGGGGTGTAAATGTGTCCAGGCTGCTTCTGTGCGTTTTAGACCAAGAATGCTGGTATAGTCACCAGCACCAATCACAACCCTAATCAAGATTAGTGGATTCGGAATTTCAGTGTGAATTTGGAAATGTACTTACTCATCACCAAACAGTTGATGGCTGTATTCTGGATGGAATGTTGTGCTTTCGTCTTCTATATCCTCTGGAAAACGAACTGGTCAAAATAAAACACCATGCATTAAATAATGACTTGAAGAAAACAGAAAATACTGATACACATCAATGAGACCCAAATATACACACACACACACACACACACACATATATACACACATTTACCTAATTTTAAACAAATGGCTTCATTGGTGTCACATTTATACTCTGCAAGCTTCTTCTCCATTCCATTAACATCTACAAAAAAAGAAATAGTGATGCATAAATGAAATGTCATCAAACCACATGATAACACACAAAAAACTGATTGTACCTAAGAACCACAATACAAACACTGCTGTTAAAAAATGATTACCAGATGAGTTCACAACTAAATTACTGACATAAAATATAAAACGGACATTCAATTTATAACTGACCATACATTTTCTTGTTGATCAACTTTATTGTTTCAATTGTTATTTTTTTTTTATTTTATTTTAAACAATGGCCATTATAATTATGTGAAACTATGTAACAAGCGTTTTATGCTTTTTTTTAACCTAAAAAAAAATACATACCATGCCATAAAATGTGTATTATTAAGTATGTAATTTTGCTAATTATGGGCACTGCTTTGTCTGAAGGTTGATGGCTCAAATCTCAAGTCTGACAAAAGTTGTCTTGTGGACCTTTAAGCCTTATTACTTCGGCTCCAAACTAATTACTTCTAAGACCGCCTTGATATATGTCAATGTAATGAATGAACATTATTGTATGTATACTTTAATTTTACTACTGTGCGTATTTTGCTAGTGTGCGTTTTTGAAAAATTAAGATAACATTTTTGTGAGATTCAAACATTGCAAACCATCTGTAAGCACACACTATAGTTTTCAATATACCAAAGCAATGTAAAGTCAGTACAAATCCGACTGAGTACGTAGAGAGCCGCTGAGCGCATGCTGTATGGACAGTATAGCACAGGGCACAGAAACGAGTAAGCAAGGTACTTTAAGTGTGAAGTTTGCATGTTCTCCCCATGTCTTGGGTTTTCTCCCACTGTGTAAAAATACGTTATAAGATAAACTGTAACTAAATTGTGGCGGGGTGTAAATGTGTCCAGGCTGCGTCTGTGCGTTTTAGCCCAAGAATGCTGGTATAGTCACCAGCACCAATCACAACCCTAATCAAGATTAGTGGATTTGGAATTTCAGTGTGAATTTGGAAATGTACTTACTCATCACCAAACAGTTGATGGCTGTATTCTGGATGGAATGTAATGTGTTTTTAATGTAATGTAATGTAATGTCTGTGGGGCGGTATCTCAGTGGTTAGGGCGTTGGGCCATCAATCTGAAGGTTAGGGGTTCATATCCCAGGTCCACTGAATGTGGGTCCTTGAGCAAAACCCTTAACCCTCATTGCTCCAGGTAATTGCTGTAATTAACCCTGTGCTCTTGTAAGTCGCTTTGGATAAAAGCGTCTGCTAAATGACCAAATGTAATGTAATGTAATGTCTGTGTTTACATTCTTTACTAGTTAGAAGTTGCTCTGTGCATTACCAGCACTAACGACTCGATTGAGGTTCCCAAACCGTGGGTTTCAAAGTCATTTGTAACTAGATTAATCACAGTAATCCAGTGTTTAAATTACAGGTCACAGTTAAGTCAAGTTTGGGGCCAAACGGTTCTAATGTTGTGGCGTCAGGACGTCGTGAAATGAACTGAATCGTGGAGAATAAACTAGACGACTTATAAAGCATTAATAACGCACACTGCTCCTCTCCGATATTAAAGTGTAGAGACTTTAATCCTCTCAGCATCTCAGAAGAACAGCGGCAGCGCGAACAGTCTGTTAACTCCTGAGCTAGCTAGCTGTCAGGTAACGCTAGCCAGCGCATTTCTGCGTGTAAAGCTAAACTCTCAGCAATAATCCATGGATACCGGTCCCTCAAGGACGGCTTTGATATAAATAGTTTTGCTTTTGATCAACAAAGCCTAAAAACCCGCGTATTATGGTACAACTCTGCACAGAGGGTCTTACCCGCCATTTCCGCCACGCACTCTTCGTTGCACAAACCGCCAAATGCTAAAGTGGTTCCTGTTTACCCACGTGACTCTGCACGCTGATATGATGGCGCGCAGAGCCCTGACGTAGCTGTGCCGCTCTCTGTAGTTCTTCAGTACACACTGTTTACAGCTTTTACTCATTTAATTATTCATTCATTCATTCATTATTAGGGTCGCGGTGGGGTTCCCCATGCCCATCCAGGGGAGAACATCTCTGGCTGGGCAGATAGACCCAGGACAGGGCGCCAATCCATCGCTGGGCACACACACACACACACACACACACACACACTCTATATGGGGCAATTTTGAGAATTCAATTGACTTGATCCATGTTTTTGGACTGTGGGAGGAAACCGGAGAACCCGGAGGAAACCCACGCAGACACGGGGAGAACATGGAAACTCCACCCAGATGGGGATTCGAACCGGGAATCCCTAGTGCTGAGAGGCGAACGTGTTAACCACTAAGCCACCGTGCCGCCCATTTAATTACTTAATTTAATTATTTATTTAACATCCTTTACATTTGAAGCATATTGTAATTAAATACATAGCCTATTAAGCAATTGAATTAATTATAACTTTCAGTTAAGGGGGGCTTAGTGTTTAGCACGTTCTCCTCTCAGCGCTAGGGATTCCCGGTTCGAATCCCCATCTGGGTGGAGTTTCAATGTTCTCCCCGTGTCCGTGTGGGTTTCCTCCGGGTTCTCTGGTTTGCTCCCACAGTCCAAAAACAAGGATCAAGTTTATAGAATTCTCCAAATTGCCCCATATAGAGTGTGTCTGTGTGAGTGAGTGTGTGCCCAGCGATGGATTGGCGCCCTGTCCTGGGTCTATCTGCCCAGCGCCCGAAACATTCTCCCCTGGATGGGCATGGGGAACCCCACCGCAACCCTACTAGAGGATAAAGCGAGAGACAATGGATGGATGGCTGGATAACTTTCAGTTAAATTTGTTAATTTGATGTATAATTCTTAAAAAAATGGTTTCATTTTTAGAAAACATATTTTATTTATT
Source organism: Corydoras sp. C115 (assembly GCA_019802505.1). Classification (NCBI taxonomy): domain Eukaryota; kingdom Metazoa; phylum Chordata; class Actinopteri; order Siluriformes; family Callichthyidae; genus Corydoras; species Corydoras sp. C115. Next base: position 11,056,795 of record JAFMOC010000001.1, on the reverse strand, counting down.
CGAGCATCCATTTCAGTTTTGCAGTTCTGTTTATTGCATCTGAACTAAATGGTATTATGATGTCATCCTCTGCAGCACAGTAGATAAATATATATATATATATATATATATATATATATATATATATATATATATATATATATATATATATATATACAGTATATATTATAATTAATTATTACATATGAGTGACAGAACCTTGCCACTTTATTTTCAAGATCTGATGTTACCTCCTTGAGCAGCAGTAACTATAACTATAACATATATGAGACCTTGTCCTGAATATTGTAAGGAGTGCAGTGCTAACCCCTGTGTAATTTAAGGTGCAGTCCACTAAACTATTGCACTGCCTCCACCACGTTTAATGGGCTAGTGTATTATTCTTTGTACCATGAATACTTATGTTCCTGGTTTGTTGTTTTAGTATAATATTGGCCTTCATCACTTGCGTGGTTAGCATGTTCACCTCTCAGCACTGGGTTCGATCCAGGTTTGAATCCCAATGTGGATGGAGGTTGCTTCCACAGTCCAATAACATGGATACAAAAGAAACTGGCTGCTCTAAATTGCCACATTTAAATTGTCCCCCAGCGATAGATTGGTGCCCTGTCCTGGGTGTATCTGCCCAGCGCATGAAACGTTCTCCACTGGATGGGCATGGGGTAAGCTTTTACACTGGAGTTCTTCCATTTTCAGAATCAAAATATCTTCATGTACCTTGTTTTGCTCAAATTGAAATCATAATGTTGCAACAGCAAAGGGTCCAAACTACTTACCACCATGATAATTACAAATGTTTTTTTTTTTTTCGTTTTTAATGCCATTTGACTGAATTGAATAAGTTTAAATGCATATCCATGTGCAAATATTTGATACCCAATCACTGCACTGTGTTCTCAGTGTGCTTACTTTTCTACATGTTAGGGTTTTTACCAGAATACTGTTTGATATTGTTTGTTGGCTATTATTAAGTATTATGTAGAAAAGGTCAAACATGCATGCACTAATTTAATTTCTTCCCTTAACCATGGTATCTGCCCTTTCTACTTTCTTACAACCTTTGACTTTTACTTCTGTTGTCTCCACAAGGTAATTGCTCAACACGCATGCAAATTGCAGAATAAATTAGTAAAAAGAATTTTGGAGGCTGAGCCTTAATATCCTCATATTGCCTTCACTGTTCTGACAATGATCACGTCTTTAATATCTTGAAAGGCATAGCAGAGCATTCATGGCAGCTGATGTTATATTACACTGTTATTGAAAGCACTTCGACAACTCTCAGAAAGAGTGGCTCGCATTTTAACCTAGCAACATTTAAAAAGCTGATCTCGCTCTCTCTCTCCTCCACCACACATCACTGCACAGTTAACCTTGCTCAACAGTGATCAAATCTGTAATTGACGGAGCTATGATTTTAATACCACCCTCGTCGCATGAAATAATTAAGTAGCTCTCAGAAATGAAGTCTGCTATAATGTGTAAAGGAGCCACTGAAAGCAAGAGTACTATTTCACTCAGTGCTGACTACGTGCTTGATTTGATGATGAAGTACTTTACACTTACCATGGCTGAACTTGTGCTCAATTATATGGTGATGCTCTTAATAAATTGATTGGAATTAATGCCTTTTACACATGCATTTGCTGTACATGTGTGTGTGTGTGTGTGTGTGTGTGTGGGTGTGAGATAAACAGAAACTTTAAAATCTTTAAAGGTGTCATCCAGAATTAAAATACTTCTTCCATTTTTCTTGAAAGAGTATTATTGGATCCCAACAACATTAAAGGTAAAATGTTTACAATGCTAAAAGTTTTTGTTTAAATATTTACTTTTTTTTTTGAGGGGTAATATGCTTTTTATTTTCAAACAGATTAGAGTTAAAGCCTAATTGTAAAACCATGGTAAACCCACATTTGAAGATTTGCAAATGATATAACCAATATTTTAAATATTGTTTTTATGTTTACAATAAATACAAATGCATATTAAACCTTATGCACATATATCTTAATCAAATTTATAATTGAAGGCTAGACCCCAAGTAACTTTATGTTCATTGGAAATAATTCTAAAGTCAGTACAGACCAAACAGGTGACAATAAATCTGTAGTTGAAAGCTTCAGTAGTGCTTCGTCCAATTTTCTAACTCTGGCAAAATGTGTGGCTTTGTTATAAAAAGCAGTAATCTATTTTTCTAAAGGCAAACAGGCAAAATTGTATTAAACTTTAGCCAAGTGTTGCACTGAAGTCACTGAAAGCAAACTTTCATCTGAATGAAGAAGGAGAAAATGGAACATTTCTGAAAATGAAAGTTTCTGATTGTGCTTCTGGACTCATCAGCTGTCAATGAAATCTATGAAAGATGTGAAATTATTGATATATTTCAAAGAAAGTATACACTTAACTTTGAGAAGAGAGCCATAAATCAATGACATTGATGTCCTCACAGAGAAAAACAGCTGAAAAGCAGCTTAGAGCAATTACTATTACAATAAGAAATAAAGTGGTTGTATAATAGCGGTGAGAACAGTGATACAAAAAGAACAGATTGCTGTTGATTTCTTACCAACTTTGAATGAAACACTTACAGCAACAGCAAACAAATGTTCAGATCTTTTAAGATCATTTAATTTCCCAGCAGCAAAGAATTCATTACAGTTTAAAGCATGAATAGTTAATTTTTGTATTTTTTATTTCAACTGTTTAACCAATATATTTGAATACTTGTCATATTTGTTTGTGTGTTTGCTTTATGATGGAATGACATACTGGTATATTTTTTTACTGCATTTTGATCCTGGAGTGATGGAATAGTTCCCCCCCCCCCCACTTCAGTTTGGAACAGCAATATGAAAAAACAATGGAATTAATATTGATGAAATAATACAAGGTGAAAAATACTGACATGCAGTATTTTAGTTTATTCTTTTATAGAATATTTTTCATTTTCATTGTGTAATCTGTGTAGTGTGTAAAAAATTGTGTATTAATTCAGGCACTAGGCCAGGCACTGATGTTAATTGGGTCAAAATCTACATTCCAATTCATCTTTTTTGTTCTGTACAAGTAACAAATATTTGTCCACCACTAATCTCTATAAGTAGCATTGTGGCACTGTGGAGTTACTGTTTACTTCACAGTAACCAACAAAAATGAACTGAGTTAAATAATTAGGAATTAAATAATTAAAATATAGTTTGTTTGCTTGAATTTAATTATTTGGTCATTAGAAGTTAGATTTGTTTATTAAATTGATTTCTCTTTATAACGAAGTAATATGGTAGAGGAAGATTTCCATTACTCTGAAGATTTTGCAATAAAATATCTTTGATGCCACAAAACATTTTCCACAATTAAAAACTTGAATTACTGATTTCTGAGACAATTTACTTATAGATCATTATGTTTAAATAAGTTTTAAACTAATTTTAAATAGGTAATACAATTATATAAACATTTAAGCTTTGTTGTCATTTTACAATTGTAAATGTTGTCACTACTTTATTAACAACATTAAAGTGGCTTTCTTTTATAGCTTGGAAAATCTTAATTTGTATGGTGTTCTTCCTTCTAGGTCTGAACTTACAGATTTCTTTCTCTTTTTGCCGTTTAAACCAATCCTTTATACCAGCTGTCCACCTCTCTGTTGCTTTTCAGTTATTTAACACAAGTAGGAATGCTGACACCTTATTTAGTCTAAAACGTAATGGTTAAATAGGTATTTGGACTGATTTATTTTCAATAATATAAGGAGATTTTTGATGTTGAATTAGAATAAGAAATGTCTCATGTTAAAATACTAAATCAGGTATTCGTTTTTTATAAGCCATGTTTGAAATGCTATAAATTATTACATTTAATTATAATTAATAGCATTCCACACCCTGCACCAAAGCCAGTTAAACAGGATTAATTATTATGCAATTCAATCACACATGCAGTTGGTTAGTATTTCTCATGTTGCTGATATTCACAATATGCTAAATAATATTTTGACATTTTATTCTGTATTACAATAATACAGATAATAAATATGAATGAATTATCAATCCTGTTTGAAATACAATTGTAAACAGTGTGTAAAATGAAGAAAATGCATAGCATTTGTGTGGTATTTGACTATTCTTGACTATTTCATTAATGTCTCAAGTTTGACTACATACCATCCAAATTCATAGTACGCTGTTAGAAATGTAATGTTTTGGCCCACAAAAAGTATCCAGTCGTCTTTTTTAAAACAATTTGCCAAGGAAATGGAACACTGTAGCCTGTTTTATGGTATCATTATTAGTGTAGCTGAGAACTTTGTATTATTTTATAGCATTTATATTAAAATAAAATATTACTAAATGTATTTTTGGCATTTTAAAAAATGTCTAGGGTTACTTAAATTTCAGCCAACATATTGTGAAGTATTATATCTTCTTTAACTCTGACTAAATCTCTGCACTTGCACAGTTTTTACAGGTAGGAAACACCTGCCTACCCGCCCCTAATATAATCTAGTAGTTATTTACAATCTGCCATCTTGTGGAGACTCTTGTGGAGTATCTACATTACTAGCAGTTACTGTAGAAAATTCACATTTACAGTACACGCATGGATGAGAAAAAATTAGCAGGTCTATTTTCTCCACCAGATTTTTGGCTTGTTAGGGATGTTCAGCATTGTTGGGGTTCTGTAGAGTGTTAGTGTAAAAAAAACGAACAGCCTGAGAGTAAGAGTGCAATTTAAGACTTTTCGGGCACAGCTTCTGCATCTGTCTATCAGACATGCTGTGTTTTAGATAGAGAAGAGAAAGATGACTGCTGTTTTTGAACGATGGCATGTTGAGTTACAGAGATCAGAGGGGCTAGTTGTGTCTGATCAGTTTTGACAGCACTGCTGACTCTGGGTGCAACCCCTCCCCCATTTCTCTCTCCTTCAGCTCATGTGTCTGATTGCAGGCCTGTCCAGCTAAATCACAGCACCCCTGCTCCGGAAACACCTGCCTCCTCTCCAGGGCACACAGCGCAGGATCAGACTACACCTGATGTGGTTTTCATTAAGCACGCACACACAGATGGAAAATGTGGATGGGTAGAAACCCACATGCAGGCACACAAAAAATTGCTTTTTACTCATCATTTAAAGTAAAAGTTCTAAGAGTAACATTTTTAAAAATCTTAGTCATGCTGAGATGTTGAACAGTCTGTTAGTTTTACTGGAAGAGAGCAGAAAATTGCAATTAATTCTTGTTCAGCTTTTGTTAATAGCATAAGTAATAAAGTAAAATAAATGTTGTACCGATTTACATTTTCAAGAAATACAGTAAGTGGAAAGGAATATAAACAAATCTCATGCACTTTTTACAGTTTGGGATTGTACAGAATATGATTTTTCTAATTCCCAGACAGAACGACTCTTCTCACAAAATTAGGTCCCTAAAGACTTTTTTTTAGCTTGGTGTACTGGTGTAACTCTATGTGGGACACACCATTGGAATATCGAGTGCAAACCACCCATCTATATCAGATCTACTTTTTTTTAGACTAAACAAAGACAAATTCATAAAGACACTACTAAAGCTTTTGAAAATACCTTTTAGAACAGTAGAAGCTGATATATCTACACACGCATACACACACACACACACACACACACACACACACACACACACACACACACACACACACACACACACATATATATATATAGTCCATATTCTGCCACGAAATGTAAATGTTGCAAAACAACTAGGTTTGTATGAACATATTTTAATACAAATTCACAGTGAAAACAATATAAAAAGGCAAAATAATGTACAGCGTAGTCTATAAAATACAATAAATGCATAAAGTCATTCAGCACTAACATACATATCTATATCTAAAAACAAAACTCCACTGGTTTTCCTCTAAGAAACATGATTTGTCAGCTAGAACACAGAGATATAGTGACCCAGCAATAGCTAAACTATTTGTATCAATATTTGCTGTAGAAAATAACTTTTGTTGTAGTTTATTCAGTTCATGTTATAAACATATTGTTCTCTGTGACTAACAAACAGCACTCCTAGGTTGCATGGTATTGATTTGGATATATACTGACAGTCAAAAATAATTGCTCAGATGAATGTGAAAGATGGACTGCAGGTCTAAGATTAACCACCCAAATAACATTAAAATGAGTGGGATGTTTATTTGCACATTAAGAATGGAGTCAAAGCTTAAAGCCTCACATAAACCGGCCAAAAACATTTATCAACAACACAAAAACCAGAGCATGAACAGGTGATCATTATTGACAAATCATTTCTTTTTTATTATTGCAGGGTGAAGTTATACTATTTGAGCTGGATGCTTAGGGAACAGACATGTGTACACAGGCAACGTATTAAGCTTGTTAGGAGATGGAATAATGATTTGGCCTCACAGCTAAAGCAATTTAATATTATTAAAGCACATTGTTGTAAATACTGACTTACTGACGAACTCTCTGATATTATGTCAGGGGATAAATCAGTATAAAACTTCCTATTTCTCCTAACTGATATATAATGTTTCAGTTTTATTTTGATCTGTTGCCTAAAGAGGATGCTTCAACTTATTATCACTTAAAAAAACTATAAGACATAGGAAACTGCATATGTTGTTTTGAAGGTACAGTAAATCTCTTTTTTTCAGTCTTGTCAATTGTATGCATGTTTCAGCCAACATCATGACTTAGTTCCTGACATGCTGTACACAGGGGACAAAATTACAGGCTTTGTCCATCCCCTGCAATCTGCAGGGAAAAATGCGGGAACCCATCACCCTGGAGGGACATCTGATCTGGTGAATGATGATAATCAAGTTTCTACTGCTTCTAGTGGCTTAAAGAATTGTAAATAACATGGGGTAAAAAGTAATGGATTAATCGCAAATCAGTGAATGACTACGTGATGGAAAAGAAACCTGTCTAGTGCAATCACGGTTTCCTTTCGATTCAACGTCAGGTCATCCTGCGATAAAATTAGGGCCCCAAGTGGGACAGAGGAAAAGTGTTCAGCATTTCAACTGGAGATTGTTGGTTTGAATCCAGATGATTCTACATCTATCTGTGGCCAAAGCTGAAGACGTGCAAAATTGATGATCCAAATAGCTGTCCTTTGTAAAATCTTTGTGTTTAAAAAAGCTCTGTGTGCAACATCAAGTTATTGAGCAATCATTTCCTCCTTAAAAAAATAATAAACAATTGCTTTTATTTGGGCATTATTTGTGCTTGTTATCAACCTCATTTAAAACATTTCCAGCATTATTAAAGTACTCTCATTTCTCTTATTTCCACATCTATATGCAGATAGGCTAAAAAATAAAATTAGCTAAAGCCTACTTAAGATTTGTTATTTCAGAAAACAACAGGAAACACAAATATATGTAATGTATTGTTATTATTTAATTTAAAGATATGTATTTTAACGCAGGTTTACATGCTGGATCTAAAAGTGGTACTTTACCATTTATTGTCACTCTTATCACTCATACTAAACCTTTCTGATAGTAAGGGAATGTTTGTTCCAATAGTACAAATTTAGTTTTTGGGGCCCACCAGTTTTTGAATCCACAATCTTAACAGCTCAATACCATATTCCCTGAGCTACCATTTCCCTGTGGTAAGTATTAGAAGTGTTACTCATTTGTGAGCATTCCATGCTCCCGAAACAACTGATCTAACAAATCAACTTAGTTACAACCTATTATTAAATTAAAGTGGGGAAAGAGAAAAGGGCTAGGATTAGGATTAAGAAACACTGCATTAATAAACCTTGCTGTTTATTATATTTATTTTAAATACAAAAACTTCAGTGATATAAAATATATCTTAAAATAAAATAATTTGCACAGGTTTCTAGGCAGATTTTAAAAATCTGCAGTTGCTGCAAATGTTATTATCGACCTGACATTTTCGACTGGTCAGTTATCATCACAATTTTTGTGAAGCTTAGTGCACATTTTACTTCTGAACTCCCTTGTGCAGTGATGAATGAGTGAGATTAATGGAAATGTAGCCTGGGTCTCAAATCATATTTAAATCTGAATGTAAATGTAATTCATAAGTGAAACAGGAGGTAATGGCTGATAACTTAGGACGTACAGTAGGTGAACATTAAAAATATGGCTCACAGATATAAACAGTATACTATATATTATATAATATTTGGATTTGGAATTGAACACACATGTATATGAAGACAATGTATGTTATCTATACAAGACAAGGACCTATGCAGGTCGACATGATGCTTTGATTGAACATTGGCATGTAAAGCATGGTCTTAACTATTTGACTCAGTTCTCCCAAACAGCCTTTGTTGAATGAATCTATAAATGCCATTAAAACATTACAACATTGTTTATAGCTCGTAAAGTTAGTGTTATTGCCTGTTTTCTGTAACAACAGTGGCTCCATTGCTTGATTTATAGAAAAAGGGAGAGCATAAGCAAGGCCTGGGGCATGTGGTGGAGAGCACTGCGTGCCTCTCTCTGGCGTTCTGAAAGAGTCTTACTCTTTCAGTCTGTGTGAGTCTGTGTGTATTACAGGCTTGTGTCCAGCTTTGTTTACCTGTCTGTGTGTAAGCACCCAGTAACTCTGTGTTCATGCACTGTAAAATACTTATGGAAAATGTGACTTCATGCTGCTGGAAGGGATAGTGCACACTTGGTGTTCTGGCTTCATTGAAGTGAAGCTTTCCTGGCATCTTCGTCTAACCCTGTTGTTGCCTGTCTGACCGTCTTTTTCTCTCCTTTCTTCTGTCTACCAATCTCTCACACATGCATGTTTATTCTCTCTGGTCCTGTTCACACCTGGCATTAACAACTGTCATGGTGGATCAGACAAGCATCTCAAAATGCATATTGAGTAACCACTTATAGTTTTTTCCTGTTTGCAAATACCAAATGCATTTGAGAATGAAAGACAGCCTAAGCGTTGTTATATGTTCAATAAATCTGTGAATGAATTGTAAAAATTATTGTACACTATATAGTTAGCACTGTCGCCTCTCAGCGCTAGGGATTCCCGGTTCGAATACCAATCTGGGTGGAGTTTCCATGTTCTCCCCGTGTCCGTGTGGGTTTCCTCCGGGTTCTCCGGTTTCCTCCCACAGTGCAAAAACATGGATCAAGGTCAATTGAATTTTCCAAATTGCCCCATATAGAGTGTGTTTCTGTGAGTGAGTGAGCCCAGCAATAGATTGGCGCCTTGTCCTGGGTGTGTCTTCCCAGCGCCCGAAACATTCTCGCCTGGATGGGCATGGGGAACCCCAGCGCGGCCCTGGTAGAGGATAAAGCGGAAGATAATGGATGGATGGATTGTATATCACTATATCACTCAGTATCTGAATAATGTGTAGCCTGACCTGCAATGCATTTTGTGTCTTGTTGGTTTGAATTTTAAAGAGAGTGTAAAAACATTTTAAAGGAAATTGATGCCACTGTTGTGTGACTGAGTATATATTTTCACATACAGAGAATTTCAGCTGAGTAAGTAGTGCTTCGTTGTGGTTGATGCAGGAATCCAAAACAAACGTTATTTAGTGTTAGTCACTTACCATTTTAATTATGGTATAAGTGACCGGACTTCAGAGCATGTTGTGTGCATTTGAACCTGTGCACTTGTGATCGACTCACCCGAGAGGCATGATAATGCCGGCAGTGAACAGGGTGTGATTTTTGCTGTGTATAAAAAGCTGAACTTTTGAGAGAACAACTCTTATGGAAGAAGCTCTCTGCTCTCTTACCTTACAAAAGTGCAAAGACATGTAGGTCCATCTGTGACTCTGTATACCTACTCCCTGCATGCTTTAATCTTGGAGCCTTTTCACCTGGTAATAACATAACTACATTCTTATTAGAGTGAAAATAACACACACTGCCGTCATAGCGGAATTAGTAGGGAGATGGGTCTTCTGTGTGATCCTACATTACGCAAAACTAATTGGATAGCATATTATCTGCAATTTCCTGCATTGAAAGCTTGTCACCCTTTCACGGCATGGACACATTTTTCTCAGTTTTTGCTTTTCTCAGTGCTAGGCTTTCTGAAGCCTCATTGTGTAAAGATCTTGAGGCAAGGTCTGTTTGGACTAACTCTGCTTTTTCATGATGAGGGAATAGGGAGAGAAAAACTTACGATGCAGACAAAACATAATCAGAGGAAAGTAGAAAGACAATAAGAGGAGGCAGTGAGATGGAGAGCATTAGTGACATGGTGCTGGTTTACCTGAGGGTGTGTCTACAGGCCTAATCTAGTCAGTGGTGTGGTCTCTGTCTTCACTGATGGAGGTCTAAAACAACACACAGAGAGAGGGAGAGAGAGGCATGCATACTCTCTCTCTCTCTCTCACACACACACACACACACACACACACACACACACACACACACACACACACACACACACACACACACACACACACAGTTCCCAGCCCTCCTTGCCTCCTTGGGTGGAAGTTAGGATAATTGCACAGACTCCTTTGATCAGCGTGCAGCCTCATTAGCATTCTGCCCTACAGTAAAAACAGCTGTGCAGGGAGAAAACGAGAAGGAGAGAGAGAGAGCAAGAGAGACCTAGACTAGTCATGTTGTATGTAGATGTAGATTAATATCAGTGATGGAAAATTTCAGAGCGCTAATCATCTGCATCATAGTGGACATGCTTAATGGCAGTCTTTTACTATATTGTTTTTAAACTAGAAAGAGACGGAAAGCCTGATAACCAGGAAAACTTGATGAAAGATGAAAAATCATTGACAGTATGGGTTTGATAGTTGAAGGTATTTCCTTTTCTTTTTTCTTTTTTTTTATATCAGACTTAATGTTTCATCTGTCTTTAACATTCCTTGATCACAACTTGATGTAAATGAGTCAGAAAAAGGGAGGGTAAGATGCAGGACGCCTACAGCACATTCCACATCTTTCCTCTCCTGTCATCCACTCTATAGCACTCTTCTCTCTACACAGTATCTGGTTATTTTTTTTTTTTATAAAGCCTGATTCATTCATTCTCTTTTTCCAGTTCTCCACTGTGTCTTAGACAGTCTTTTCTCTCTTTCTGCCACAGCAAAAAGACAGCTCGGGGCCGGTCTGGCTCCAGGCTGGTGTGTCTGTATACTACTTCATTTCTGGGCTCCATCGCGGGAGGTGAGTGACGTGCAAGCCCTACCGATTGAGGAGTAACTCGAGCTGGTCAGACTGACATATAGGGAGGCCCCTGGGCTGTTTTTTATCCTTATAGAATAAGAGAGAAACAGATAAAGAGAGAGAGAGAGAGAGAGAGAGAGAGAGAGAGAGAGAGAGAGAGATGGAGATAGAATGAGAAAAAGAGAGAGAGAGAGAGAGAGAATGGGAGGGAGAAAGAAGGCTGATCTATGGCTCCAGGCAGTCTTTTGGAGGCCAGAGTTCCGGAATGACATGCATCTTCCGGCATTGTGATGGAATCTCAAAATAATTACAAAGGAGGAACTGATACAAGGAGACCACTAAGTTAATGACACACACTCTCTTATACACACTCTTGCACACATGCTCTTATGCATTGACAAATCAAAACACACGTGTGTACATGCTAAGGTGGGCACACACACATACACAGAGGCAAAATTAGACAATTTATTATTAAATGAGCACATGATATTTGAATTGAAGATATTTAAAGGTACCCAAATTGACACATTTCCTGTGTAAATATTAGTTTTTAAGTTGTTTTATAGTATGTTTGAAAAGCATGTTTTTTTCAGTTTTAATAAAAATGTTTTCATATGATTCTATTGTTCAGATTTTTTCAGTTTTTTTCTGTTCAGATTTTTTGTGAAACCAGTAAAAAAAAATTAAAAGCCTACTTTTGATTTTACACAGCAAGCAGTGAAAGAGATTTAAAGAAAGATTTAATGAAACAATTCCATATTCATTTTCGTATTGCAGAAACCCTTAGACTAAATTAAACCTACTCAATGGGCAAAAATAATTTCTTGAGCCTGCTACCAAATATATCAAACAGCTAATTACTTACAAATGGTCAAGTATTAACATAGTTTATGTTGATTAATATAATTTAAGCATAGTTAATGTTGTCTCAAGATATCATTGTTTTAAGGGTCAAAAGTGTTACAATACAATTTCTAGATGTAGAAAGGTATTTTTTGTTCAATCTTTTTTTTGTAGCTTCTTTCTTTCACTCTGCATGTTTGAGAGGTGCAGAAGTTACACATGCTTTGAAGTGGAGACAAGACATGACAAGCTACTGAATCTGAGAGTGGCATTTATGGCAACCCATTACTGAACTGACACCCCCCCACACACACACACACACACACACACACAATATTATGCCTGCATGCACAATTTTACACCCTCCAAAATCTCAGTTATGCCCTGACACACAAGTTTTCTTCCACATTTTCATTCTCATGCCCAGAAACCTAAATACACACACACACATACACACAGAGAGAGAACATGTGTGGGAATTGGTCAACTCATAAGTACACAGAAAAGACTATGAGCTCAATCTGAGACTAATAACTGTTTTCAGCATAGACAGTTTATTCAGGCCTGCATGAGAGGAAAACAACCAAATGAGGTGAATTAATCAGACACAAAAAGGTCATTGCAGATAAATCCTTGTGAATCAAAACGGATTTAAAACATTATCTTTGTGATTGTACTGTGTTGTAGTATAGTTGTGCAAACATTCTACTTAAACCCATAAGAATACTTCCTGTATGCAAACAGAGAATTTTTAAGGACAATGTGGGGAGGGGGGGTAAGCATACTTGAAATGATACTCACTGTCTTTTAGTAAAAAGTCAACAGCGTTTAAAGCTGGTAAAAACACAAATGCAGAACAACAAATTCACTGTTTTTATTCTTTGTGGGATAGCTCATGTATATCAAACATTAAATGTTTTAAGCCATTGCTGTAATAACTGTGTTGGCCATATCAAGATTACACCAATGTGAATTTCCCCATGGTGGGACTAATGAAGGTTCATTATCTTATATAAACTTATCTTAACTTAACTTGCTGAAAATATATTTTTTTTACAGTACATTGAATATTATTCTTATTTAATCCTTATCTTTATTTTGGACATTATTGTTTGTCTGGTTCATAATGGGGACAGGTTATATATTTTCTTACTTATTTGTTTGTGTATTCTTTCATTGAAATTTTTTGAAATTATAAGATTCAAAAGAACAAACAAAACAAAAGAAACAATTTGTGACATATTTGAAGCACAGTTGTGTCCCAATTGGCTTCAGTCCTCATAAGTCAGTGGATTACACACCTGTCAGAATCACTTTACCATCTCACTACTCATAAAGTTGTGTAGTAGACATTCAAAGCAGACCACTATGATGAACCCAAAACCACAGAGGGTCCGAGAAGACTGGCAAACAGATAAAGTGCCATTGATTTACAACTGGAATAGTCAAGGCACTTAGCCACAGTCTAGAGTGTGTAAGAAGAGAGAAAGTGCAGCTAAACCTCCTCCCTGAAAGATCCATGAACAGATTTTACAATGAATTACAATTACTGAACTGAGCAGTCATTGCTAGACATTTTGTTCCGTGTTGAAATCATCTACAGGAACTATGTATCCTACAATGGCGCTGACAAGGATATTCGATTTTGCACCAGATAACATGTAGTGAGCACCACAATAGATAACCCACATTAATAACGAATTTGGTGCTTTGGTGAAATTTTTGTGAAAAATATTAAGAATGTTACGGAAAACCAGAAACACAGGAGTAGTAATGAAAATAATATATAAGTAGTCGTAGAGTCCATTGCATAAAAAACAACATACATGAGTTTAAGAGCTAAACTCATAAACTCATTCAATTATAGCGACCCACTAGTACTGAGAAATTGGAATTGTTTTCCCATTACCAGTTTACCGACAATCATATTAAAGACAGACATACACACATACTGTATGTGTATATATTTATATATATATATCTTAACTTGGGTGGAGTTTCCATGTTCTCCCCGTGTCCACGTGGGTTTCCTCCTGGTTCTCCGATTTCCACCCACAGTCCAAAAACATGGATCAAGGTCAATTGAATTCTCCAAATTACCCCATATAGAGTGTGTCTGTGTGAGTGAATGTGTGTGTGTATGTTTGTGTATGTATGAGTGAGTGTGTGCCCAGCGATGGATTGGCGCCCTGTCCTGAATGTATCTGCCCAGCACCCGAAACGTTCTCCCCTGGATGGGCATGGGGAAACGAATAGAGGATAAAGCAGAAGATAATGGATGGATGGATGGATGGATGGATGGATGGATGGATGGATTAATAATGTGTCTGCTTTATAATGTGTCAGGTAATTAAGGGCAAAATATGATTTATACATGCAAATTAACACCGTGATATACTCACCGATTTAAACATCACTGTGTTAGCTGACTCAGTTCCTTACTGATATGTGTGGCCCTACACAAGACAAAAAGCAAAACACCTAGCTTTAGTTCTATTACGATATTCTACTAACTAGCCTTAAAGGAATCATGTCATATTTAATAGGTGTATTGTTCTCTACACATTGAGTTCACCGACCGTGGCGCTATATCGTGTGGAATCGCGACATGGTGTTGACACCAACATTTAGGAATCTTCCATTTGCAATTAGACCCCAGACAAACTGGAATTATATTTGAAAAACTGGTTAAATGTGAAGCAGGGATGTAGAATGAGGTTCTGTCCCGTAGCGCCTGCTGTGCAAACACTGTGTGAAAACCCTGAGAATTTAAGACAGCAAAAAAGATTTGCCAGCCTCAGAGCAGCAGCTTCCCACAGTCGACTGATCCACTGGAGAACGCTACGTGTCTCTGCTTCAAAAAATCAGACAGCGAAGGAGTCCAAGACTGCCATCTGCTGCTGAAGAACCTTTATTTATCAGGTTCTGTTTCTCTTCCGCGCCGCTGGCATTACAACATATCTGTTCATGCTCGTATCCTGCTTGTCTGTTGCTATCTCCCCTCACTTTCTTGTCTTTCCTCTCCATTGTTGCGCTGTGTAATAAACGATAGACTGGCTGCTCTGTACACTGGCAGACTGCCACATCCACTCACTCAGCAGTGCCCATCTAACGGGTTGATGGAGGGTTTTATACACACACACACACACACACACACACACACACACACACACTGTGGGAACTTCACATGTCCCATTTAATTCGTATACTTACTTCTTAACTTTAACACCAGCCTTTACCAATATTTAGTGACATATGTTGTAGGGATCAAATGTGGTTTGGTCAAAATGCACAAAAAGTCCCCACAATGTGTATATGTACACAGGCATTTTCCCACAAAGCATTCCCACAAATTCATAACCTGATAACCTAACACACACACACACACACACACACACACACACACACACACACACACACACGAGTGTGCGACACAGCCCTCTCAAGTCTGTTTGCCTCTGCATTTCTACAGTTTACCTTCTGCCTTCTGCGTGCCACTGTCGAACAAACATTTCAAACATTTCCAAATGTTCTTGCACAGTTGTCTTACTGCAGGAATTCTTGACCATGTTGCTAAGTATTATAATTTTGGTTTTAAAAAAGTGTGCACACCACCTCTCCAGGCATGTGTGCTCACTTCACTCAGTGTGTGTGTATATGTGTGTTTAAAGGACATCTTCTGTAAGGGTGCCATTTTGGTTTGGGATTATGATCTGTTTCATCCATCACAGGAAACATTTTTCTTTAAACTTGTTGAGAGTTAATACAGCTTTCTACTATCCGTGTAATAATGTTTGACTTGTCCATCTCTACTGCATGCAGTCATAATGTCTTAATCAAATTACTTGCTGCTCTTCTGTCTGGCCTGCTGATCAAAGCTCTCAGTGGGTTGCAGTGTCTACAGAATATTGCAGAATATCCACCACCCTTTCAAGAAAGACCATTTCTATTATCCAAATTCTTCACTGGTAAATAATTAGGCTGCATACACATTTTATCATTACATGATTGAAATAGGGCGGCACGGTGGCTTAGTGGTTAGCACGTTTGCCTCTCAGCGCTAGGGATTCCCGGATCGAATCCCAATCTGGGTGGACTTTCCATGTTCTCCCCGTGTCCACGTGGGTTTTCGCCGGGTTCCTCCCACAGTCTAAAAACATGGAACATGGATCAAATCATTTGAATTCTCCAAATTGGCCCATATAAAGTGTGTCTGTGTGAGTGAGTGTGTGCCCAGCGATAGATTGTCCTGGGTGTATCTGTGCCTGAGACGTTCTCCCCTGGATGTGCATGGGGAACCCCCCCCCCCCCCCCCCCCCCGCGACCCTAGTAGAGGACAAAGCGGAAGTTAATGGATGGATGATTGGAATAATTTCAGTCGTAGGTGGGTTTGATTCCTGGTTCCACCAAGTACCATGGCTGAACTGTCCTTGGGCAAGGCACCTAACTTCAATTGAGCAGACCCTAGTAGAGGATTAAGCGGAAGACAATGAATGAATGAATAAGTAAAGTATTACTTTCTTCTACAATAATTATCTATAGTTATGTACATACAATAGTCACATAATGTTTACACAGTAAAGTATGACAATAAACTTTTTTATTAATTATTTTTATATTTATTATGTTTATTAAGTATCAGACATCAGGGTTTGCTGTTTAACTGCACAGTCTGGCATGGTTTACTAACTTTATATTAGAATTGGTATCAAGTGTTGCCTAATACAACTTTTCAAAGGGAACTCTGTCTTCAGAATTAATCTCTTATTAAAAATAGAAGCAACTTTTTTAGTTTAATACATCATTGTATTTTTTAAATTTAAGATAATCAAGATAATATCATAACACATATACACAGCTGTACATCACAACAAAGCTCTTCTCTTGTCCTATGCAGGTTTAGGTGGCATCTTGGTGGGCCCAGGGATTAAACCCACAACCTATCAAATGATAATTTAACCCTTCAAACCCTAAGTCACTGTTTATAAAGTTCAAGTTTTCTTTTATTTAACAAATAGTATTAAGTTTGTTGTTGAAAACACTGACAATAAGTTTTGTCCTTATGTAAGTAAATTAAAAGTTCAAGTGGGCTAACACATTTTAGAAGGTGTAACAACTTTTTTTGGAACTGAGGTTTAAAAATTAAAAAACATTAAATTATTAACTTTGAATAATAGTAATGCATGAATAACCTGAGTTAAATATTTGTGAATGTGCAGCTACCACAATTGATCGATACAACTGTGATCAATGTGGCTCCACAGAAGGCGATCAGGCTCACTGTCAAATCATTAAACTACATGTAAAAATTCTCTATCCTCTAAAATCCATTCACAGCATAACCCAACCTCTGGCTCATTTTAACGTCTATAAACGAAGCGCACCTCATGAAGAATATTATTTCACTGTAGGGACTGCAAATAGATTTGTGTGCTGCTCAAGAGACAGTAGAAAGACTGACAGATCTCTATTGATAACGTTGTGTGCTGGCTGTGAAACATCTGCCTGTCTGCTTTGCAGGTGAATGGCTTTGTGAAGAATAAATTCAGTGATAAAAATGAAATTATTTGACTGCCCACTATACTGCTGCAGGAGGCTTTGTGGAAATCCTTAATGACAACACAAGTTATACTGCATAGAAAAGAACTTTATGGAGATTGTAGTCTAGTCCTGTGTTTATGTTTTATTTGAGGGATATAAAACCTTTCTCAATTTTGTGTGTGTGTTTAGGGTGGTACTTTGGTGAGTTTTTAAGCTAAGTAGGTCCGAGTAAGGCAGCTGCTTCTCTCTCCGTGCTCGGCTCATAATTGATTCTGATGTGGTGGACGTCAAACGTGCTGTTTCTTCAACTCAAGCATTATGCTTGATTTTCCTTTTGCCTTTTACTGAATATTTACTTTGGTAAATGAGTAAATTGGGGGTTTCAAACAAAGCCAAAAAGAGAAAGGAAAAACAACCTGACAGCTAATTGAAAACTTCAGTGGCTGGTGATTTTCTGACAGATGTGAAACTACAGTTGTAAGCTTAGAAATGATAATGTCCTAAATGATTTTTTCTCTGTATAATTTACATTGCTAGGAGTGAGTGACTTCTGGTCGCTGTTGCTATAGAGCCTGTTTTTAGCCTCTCTTCCTCTGCACTCTGAACCCTCTAATTGACCACAATCTGAAAAATGATGCTTGAGCGTGAGTGCACTATTTTTACCCCACAGTCTAATTTAGCACGTGCTGGCACTGCCTGGTCAGTATGCTCTAGAGGATGCGGGTATGGTAATACTTCAATCGTGTAATGAGTCCTGTTGACAGAGACCAGGCCGGCCGGATAGAGGAGCAAGGCAAGAGCTAAAGCTGGACAAAGAAGGTTAGGTCTAGGGGGTCATAACCCATGTCAAGTCCTAATTGGGGAAGATGCCCTAAAGGACTGCTGCTAAAAGTGTGCGGTGCTGCAGCTTATTGCCTTTGACAGCAGCAAAGCATACCTGTTCCCTAGTCTCCAGCATGAATGAACAACCTACTCGCCACTGGGTGTGTATAACATGTTTGAAATTTGACTGTTCTGACAAATACCAGCTTTCCAAGTAGTTCAAAATATAGATAAATATATAATGTCTTACCATCATACTCAGATGAGCTCATCAGTCAAACTCTCAATTCGAAAACCATTGGCAAAATAGACTCCACTCTTCTAGTCTAAATACCAAAAATACAACCAGAAGAAAATAGATTAGGCATGGGTTTTGGATGAGAATGCTGGCAGTCAACATTTCAATTAATTCCAAAAGTGTTTAAAGAGATCAAGTTCAGGGCTTTTTTTGTACTCCACTTATATTGAATGACTTCAGCAAGTTATTGACAAAGAGTAAGCAATATTTATTTGTTTACATCTTGTCTTTTACATTCTACAGTAACCTTTTAGATATGCACATAAATGCTAAAAGTAATAGCTAATAAAATTTTATCCTCCAAACAAAATTAAACACTGTAAATGGCAATATTTGGCATAACTGTGCTCCACCTTTGTGGTTTTCATAAATTCATTTATCCATTCTTTAAGGATTTCTTACCTGCTAGCACGTGGTTACACTTAATAACCAGGGTTACTAAGGTAGTTTAAAGAGGTCTCCAGGAGAGGTATGTGAAGAGGTAAGAACTGGAGAAATATACAAAAAAGATTTTAGAGGCAACAATACCACTAAACTGTTTAGATGGAACATTATGAAGTAATGGAAAGTCAGTGGCTCCACCAATCAGGCTGGCCTTCCACACTAAACCACAGTCTTTACAATATTAAATGAGGACGCTACTAATGACCATGCCAACATTCTTTTTTATGGCTGAAGGTAGGTGCATTTAACACGAACCTGACCTGGCATGGTGGGGCGTCAGTACAAGACTTATTTTTTGTTGTTTTAATTTTTAAGAAAAAAGATTGCAAACAGAAAATCTTTTGAAAATAAAAAAATAGACATTATTTATTTATTTAATGTATGTCATTACCAAATACACTCATGAAGCTTAGTGATGGCAACACTATTTCAAGCAGACACTGAGCACATTCTGCTTAAAAATAACATAATTAAATTCCACACATAACCATTTTTTAAAAAAAATGTTGGGAATTTATGTGTAGTTAAAAATTATTTTAAAGAATAAGCTTTTGTATTATCACTATTACATTATACTGTACTATAATAAAAATTATATTATTCTTATATATTATCATTATTATAAAAATAATATAAAAATAGATCCAGCTGAGGAAAAGGACAAATTTATCTTTAAGAACATTTCCTTAGAGAAGTGGAAGTCTTAAACCCATTATTAATGACGAACCATCTTTGTTCTTTTTAAGGAAGTAGTTCGGATGTTTACAGAATCGACTTCGACCCTGGGTGTCACCCCTAGTCCTGATTAGACTCCACGGGGGTGATAGATGCTGCGGAGTCAGAGGGCGTATAGCCCGAAGCTCAGTGTACACTGTCCCCTGGGAGACAGGAAAGGCTGGATATAGTGTGTGTGGACAGAGAGATGAGGACAAGGATGAGGGGGTGGAGCTGCAGCCTTGGGGGAAGGCCAGAAAGGGGAGAGAGGGCTGATGCTGAGGTCAGGTCTGCTAGGCTCCATCTCACACTAACAGTGTTCTGACATGACCCCAAAACTTCTGCTGTGAATAGACACCAGTGTAATCATGCCGCCATGGAGACTACACTCTGACACTGTGACATCACATTCTTAAAGAAAGCCTTGTTTTAGGGTTTATGTAGCTAATTTAGAATTGCTTACTAGGAGGAGAATGCTGATGGAACAAAAACTGAAGGGCAGACGATCAAACTCAACTAGCCTCTTATGTCTCATCACCCTGGAGGACTTCATATTAAACCCAAAATAAAATTGCCCATCTCAGCATGGCATATCTGTAAAATAAGCCCCCCCCCCCCCCCCACACACACACACACACATATATATATATATATATATATATATATGTGTGTGTGTGTGTGTGTGTGTATAGAAGTACCTTTTCTGAAAATATTCTAACCTAATTACAACTATAATAACAATAACAATAATATAATATTATATATTTATATATTATAATTGTATATTGTATTATATAATATAAACCATAACAATATTTTGTTGAACTCCTTTTTATTTACTGGTTCCAAGATTATCTGAGTAATATGTTTTTTTTAATTATTTGAGAGTATCACAACATAGTTTACAACATAAGCAATAAGGTGTTTTAAGGATAGTAATTTAACTGTTTAAACAATGTTTAAACATTACAGGAAATTCTGGGAAAAAAACATTGTAAAGGAGATCCTTTCTTCAAATAAACAAATTTTTACAGATGGGTCAACTTTCTATAACAAACCATATTGAACTGTAGTACATCATTACCAGTTTGATTAAATGTATTCCTTATGGTGGTACTTCTAATTATCTGCTAATAAAGAATTGTATAGTTTTGCATAGATGTTTTTATTATATATATAGTTTTTGCTACTACATGTATTAAATCTAAAGACTATAGATGAGAGTACCCACCAACAATTATATATTTTGTATTAGGTCAAACAGCATCCATTAGTGTAATTATCATTCATTCATCTATTAGGGTCGCGGTGGGGTTCCCCATGCCCATCCAGGGAAGAACGTTCCGGGCGCTGGGCAGATAGACCCAGGACAGGGCGCCAATCTATCGCTGGGCACATACTCACTCACACAGACACACTCTATATGGGGCAATTTGGAGAATTCAATTGACTTGATCCATGTTTTTGGACTGTGGGAGGAAACCGGAGAACCCAGAGGAAACCCACGTGGACACAGGGAGAACATGGAAACTCCACCCAGATGGGGATTCGAACCGGGAATCCCTAGCGCTGAGAGGCGAACGTGCTAACCACCTAACCAACTAAGCCACCGTGCCGCCTAGTGTAATTATATTTAAAAAAAAAGAAAAAAAAAAAAGAAAAGACTGTTCTCTGGTGAACACTTAGCTAAAACATGTCCTAAAGTTTGGGACCCATATGTTTGGGAACATTTCAAAATTTATGCATGTATAAACAATGTTGTACTGCTATCCACTAAGATCCTGGTAATGCAGGACAGTTTGCTAGAAACCCTGCCAATGTTTGCAGTTGTGTAGTCTGGAGACCTACTGCAGAAGTAGAGATGGTGTGCATTGGCATAATCAGTGACTAATGATGAACAGCTGATGAGAACTTATGACTTGGCCTTTGCCAGTAATTCAGGACATTCAGTTTAACAAAGCATTTAAAAGTCATACATAGAAAAGCAGAGATATACTTTAACTTTGTTCCAGCTATATGCAGGTTTGTCAAAAGGCCAGACTTCCATTATAAAGAAAGTGGAAAGATCATGCTGCTGTTGCTCTCCAAGTTTCTGTGGCTTTTACCTCAGATCTCCAGGAGTGTTCTACTGCGCCATATTCTAATAAGGAACAGACAATGTGCAGCTTGTTAAACTAAACACACCTACTACTTCCTCTGTGCATGAAAAGATGCAAACACAAGCTGTTTGTGCTCAAACTGTGCCTGAGTCAGATTGCCTCGAGATGTAAATGCATATAACAGCAGTCTATTATGCTTTATGTGCATAGTGAATATATATTATATATTATATTATAGGGGGGAACTATTATACCTTAACATATTTTTTTTCATGAAATATATTTTTAATTGGACTATTGCCATGAAATTTTCACTAAATGTCGGTAACAAACCAAAGTAATTAACACAAAGAGGTGAATTCATTCAATTATTCATTCATTATCTTCCACTTTATCCTATATTAGGGTCGCGGGGGGGGGGGGGGGGGGGGGTTTCCCCATGCCCATCCAGGGGAGAACGTTTCGGGCGCTGGGCAGATACACCCAGGACAGGGCACCAATCTATCGCTGGGCACACACTCACTCACACAGACACACACGCATACACACTCTATATGGGGCAATTTGGAGAACTCAATTGACTTGATCCATGTTTTTGGAATGTGGGAGGAAACCGGAGAGCCCAGAGGAAACCCACGCAGACACGGGGAGAACATGGAAACTCCACCCAGATGGGGATTTGAACCGGGAATCCCTAGTGCTGAGAGGTGAACGTGCTAACCACTAAGCCACCGTGCCGCGGCGAGGTGAATTAACGTCAAAACGAATAAGTTAATAAAAAGTTAAGGGGAATTAACTGGAATGGCACCATAGATGAAGTACTGAACACGCGTTTATTTAATATTTAGTATAAAAGCCTTTGTTGGTAAAGACAACTTTAAGACGTCTGTATGGATTAACTAGTCACATGCATTATTCAGGTGGAATTTGGCCGATCCTTCCACAGTGTCTTTAAATATTAAAGGTTCCTGGAGCCTTTTCAATGAATTTTGATCCTCAGGTCCATATATTTTTATTTAAGTTGGGGCGGCACGGTGGCTTAGTGGTTAGCACGTTCGCCTCTCAGCGCTATGGATTCCAGGTTTGAATCCCAAGCTGGGTGGATTTTCCATGTTCTCCCCCTGTCCGCGTGGGATCCTCCGGGTTTTCTGTTTCTTCCCACAGTCCAAAAACATGGATCAAGGTCAATTAATTTCTTCAAATTGTCCCATATAGAGGGTGTTTGTGTGTATGCCCAGTGATAGATTGGCGCCCTGTCCTGGGTGTATATGCCCAGCGCCCGAAACATTTTCCCCTAGATGGGCATGGGGAACCCCCCTATGGATGGATAGATTTAAGTTGGTTGACTGGACCATTCTATCAGCTTTATATTCGAGAATCTTAAGAGTTTCTATGGCTGTGTCAGCAATTGCTGATCATTGCAGTACATTTCTCCATTCCATTCATATATTATTCAATTAAATTAAATGAAGTCAATTAGTGCCATTTTTCCTTCAAAAAACTGCTACGGTATCCAGTTCAGTGATTATCTTACCTGGCCAGACTATTCATTCCCATTATTTCATAGGCTTGTTCAAATGCGGTGCAGAAAACTTTGAACAAGTCTCAACATTGTTAACAATGCAGTGAGCCTGTATAGAGATCATGGCGCTTAAGTGCATTGCTTATTGGTTTCTTCCAAACAACTGCACCTGCTGATTCCAAGTCTTGCTAATGATTTCTGTTGGTGGTTCTTTGCTCTTGGACAACTCTTCTAATGACTCTTTTGACTCCTCATCTGGTGTTGACCGGTTTATGGTAAAATGCTGTTCTTTCCACTCCAAAAAGGTTGTAGAGGTTTTAAGAGTGCTTTCTGCTTTTATCAAACATGAGGTGTTTTTATGTCTCATCTTGGTAATAAGATGAAAACAGCTAGTATTAATTGGCACTTATTGGGCAGGATTGCCTTCTAAATACAGATTTTTTGGCTTTCCATACCTTTTGGCACCTCCTTTTCTTTACATGTTAAATACATTTTTCCTGTGTCATGACTTATTTGTTTTGATTTCTTTGTGTGTGTAGAATACTGGGGCTTTCAATGAAATCAGGTGAAAATGTTCTTAAAAAAGATTATTAATGAGAAACACACACACACACACACACACACACACACACACACACACACACACACACACACACACACTAAATTGAGTATTAGAGAGTGAATGGGACAAACAAATCATATAGTGAAGTAAAACTAATTAAATATACAGTTGGTTTAGTAAGAACAAAGTGGTAATGGTGCTGGTACAATTAGATTAGACACAGCAGCAGGTCTGCTTGTGTTTTATTTTCACTAAACACTTTATTAGATACGTCTACCTGACTATTCCACGTTGTATAATAAGAAACAGTAGCCAACCCCTTATCATGGCTCACATGGTGCTGCTAACAGGTAGCTGAACATTTTGGTTGATCTAAATTTGATAGATTACAATCTACAATTTAGTTATGTGTTTAAAAACGTAATCAGCACAGCTGTAACTGATCCATTTATACCACCTACTCATGTCTGTGTTACTGCAGTGCAGATCCACTACTCAAAATGTTAGACTAAATATATAAACTTTATTACTGTAAATAAATACATACGAAGACAAATTCTTTGCAGGGTTCTGTTTGTAAAATGTGGTAGTAATAAAATGGCTGTGTATACAGTGGCCCATTGTGTTAACAGTTGCCATAGCTGCCTGAAGCAGGTAAAATCATTTAGAGTTTTGTGCCATGTGCAACCTTATATTTGTCAGATGTGTTTGTTACATAAAAAATAGCAAGAGTGTTTTCATGAACAACTCTGAACCTGTTCATTCATAACCATGAGTACGACAAGTGCACAAGTCTTTGTACGCTTGTGTTCATGGAGCAAAGGCCTGCTCTCTGAAAGACATGACCATCTCTGCCATCTATTTTCCTGTCTATGCTCATGCAAAAGCTGTGTTTGCTGATCGTAAAGGGAGTTTAAGGGCATTATAGCATCTCATCACTAGGGCGATGCAGGTACACAGCAGATCTCATCATTCAAAGTACCACAGTGACTGATAAAAAATAAATTATCCTCAGGAGAATGCATACAGCACCATGTTGTGTTTATATATAAGGTGTGGACTGATTGTCTTAGGCTAACAGGAATCTATACATTTAAAATTGGTTTTGGTTTCAAATTTGGTTTGCCCTTCTCGATTACATTGAGGTGTAAGAATTTTAGGTCAGCCCCTACACTGTGATATGGGTGCATCATCACGGTATTGTGGCTAAATGATTGCCCCTTGTTTAGGTGTCCCTGTTGCCCTCTTGGTGACTCCTGCTGATGTGATCAAAACTCATCTGCAGGTGGCAGACCATGCAGGGCAGACCACATAGAGTAGTGTGATCGACTGCTTAAGGAAAATTCTCCAGGAAGGGGGCTTCAGAATATCTTAGAAAGTAGCGGGAGGTGTACACCCAACACACACACACACGCCATGCATGCAGTTCCAAAATGAGAGGTTTCATGACTGTGGAATGAGTCACACCTTGCTATCTGTAATGGCGTCATTGAAGGAGACCTGATACTTGCGTGTGTTGTCATGCAGGTTTTCAATTCCCCTCTCAGCACGAGTGCAGGTCCACTCCTCGGTTCAGTGTTACAGTGGTCACCAGTGAGCTTCTGCAAAGGTGTATCTCTGCCGAGTTTGGATGACAAAGGTTGCATTTGTTTTTAACAGTTAAATCTTAAATCTGAAACATCAAACATTTGTTAAGTTGCGATGTTACAGTGATAACAATGTTACTAATCTAAGTGATTATAAAGCCATACCACTAAAATAACATTTTTATACCCTGCAGTTATAAAGTACAGTGCTTAAAAAAATCTTCATATGCTTTAACATAAGCTTTTTTAAGCCTGTAGTCAATTAGTCTAAAAAGTTGGCCATACAACCTGCCATTAAAGTCATCTCAGTGCTTATAGCAATTTCAAAAACAAAATTAGAGCAGTACAATTGGTAAAAACCAAATACATGAAGATAACTATGTTTAGTGTGTAAAGGGTACAATGAAGGGTACTTGATTGATGCTGATGATGTTGCCAGAAGCATTCCATATACCTAGGGGAAAACAATTTTTAGCTAGACAGCTGAAAATGGGCAGGTTTACATTTTAGGGGGAAACAAAAAAAGCAAAGCAGAGGCTTAAGGATTGGAAGATGAAGTGTCTTAAGTGGCCAGATGAGCTCACTGACCTTAATCTGACAGATCAGCTGTGGATGGACTTTAAAAGAGCAGTGCACAAACTTTCATGGAACTTTAACAATAACTCAAATTCCCCAGTCTGGGTTTACAAATCTGGTAAAGACATATCCAGGCAGATGGCTGTAGTTAAAAGCAAAAGTGCCATTCCAAGAAAATGGAAATTTTACACCCATTGTTTTCTTAAAAGAATTATTAATTATTTTAGTATATAATTGTTGTAAAAGAAATAAAGATTTTAGATTTTAAAGGGGTTAGAACATCATTATAGACATAATGACTATACTCTTTGAGTGACAATTACAATCAAGTGCCACCAGACACCGGGATCAGACAATAGACTGGAAATCTATGCAGAAACAAATTATTTTACCTCAATTGGATTTCAACACACTGTCCACTTTGTACTCTGGGGACCTGAAGACAAAGGCAGACAGTCCCCTGTTCAAGTTGGCTGTATGACACTGGGTACATAAAAGAACATTTAAGCGAGTGCACATGTGCATCGAGTGTAGATCTGTTGGCTATCAAACTAAAATGTGCTTATATATAACAACGATAAGGGCAAGGTCTTGCATAAAATATATTTTTATATAAATAACTATAAAGAAATGAGCTTACACTGCTTCAAATACATTATAACAAGCTTTTGAAATGTTTTCATGTTTATCCCATTGTTATTAATTATAACCCCCCCCCAAAAAAAAAAAAAAAATAAATAAATAAAAATAAATAAAAATACAAGCTGACTTGTTTTGAAGTGTTTTGCACAAACTCAGTTGTTCAGCTGGATGTTGTGCTTTTCCCTGTTGGTTGGACATTTAGGTCATGTCATTATAAAACCCCTTAATCCATTGTCCCTCAATTCTGGCCTCAGAACCCCACTGCACTGCACATTTTGGTGTGTTCCCTGATTTGACACACTCGCTTTAACTAAATAATGGACTGTTAATGAGCTTATTAGGTTTGTTGGGTGCAGGAAAAAGTAGGCCCACAGAATTTGGATTGCGATTGACACTGGCTTAATTGAGAAATCAGAAAACCTTAAGTAAAACACAAAGTCTTTCTAGATGATTTTCACACATTAAAAACACATTTTTTTAAAAGTTCAAGCTAAAGTTAAGAGTTCACACATTTTTAAAATAAGAGAAAATGTGGTTGGAGTTTGACACATTCATTCCAAACTGACTACAGGTTCACTAAAAATTTGTACTTAAATGTGTGCTTAGCTGAAGTTAAAAATATGGCATAATGGGTCACAACCTCACATCTATCTTCTTTGTTTGTACTACAATCTTATGTACCTTCTTTGTACATATCCATTGTAATATGCTCATAACACCCAACTTGGTGTGTATCATCTATATTATGCCTCCATCTCTGTACATACTGTATATTATGCACTTGTTGCTTATTGTACTATGGTTAAATGCCAGAAAGTTTTAATGGTTGTTGATGCTCACCGGGTTGGAATAGGTTACAATACCATCTCTAAAGTTTCTGTACTCCACTAATCCATCCAAATTGTGTACACATGTACACAATGTTCTGACATATTGCTTTAGAATTTGCAGGTATATATGAAAGTTTAATACCTCATTAATGATGGAAAGCCATTCTGGCAATATATCTGGCAGCAAAGTTTTTTGAAAAGCAGTGGCCTTCTTGTTACCCTGCCATGTCCATAACTGCTGTTCCTGATTTCCTGATATTGGACATATAAACATTAATATTTGCCAATGTGAAAAAGCCTTTAGTTGCTCAGAGGTTACCTTGGTTTTCTTTGTGACCTTGTGGACTGAGACCTCTTCCACCTGATTGTCATTCCATTCTCTGAACACAATTTCACCTTCAACTTATCTGCTTATTTTTAAAGTTCACAAAACTTTGTCAATACCCCCCCCTCTTATTTGTTTATTTAGTTATATGTATTTTTTTGTTATGTCATAAAGTCATATCATAAATTTAATAGTTACAAACATTGACATCGTTATATGAGCTGGGTGCACAGCGGATAAAACACTTAACTTACAGCAATAATGGATTACATTTTTGAACAGTGAGGACAAGGTACTATCTACTTTCTGTACAGTTTGCAGGTTTCCCTTTCTTTCAGTTATTATGCATTAATATACATTCTGTACACCTCATGACCCTAATTAGATTATGACCCTTTATATTTGCTTAATAAATATCCTCTGAAATTACAAATTACAGAGCATCATGCAAAAATAAATAAATAAATAAATTCTTTACTCTTTTGCAAAGACTTTACATGGACTTTAATGTATGTGGGCATTTGTGTTCATTCACCTATAAAATTCGTCCCTTTTTTCTGCTGTACTGTCCGGCTCATAAATGGCAAAGAAAAGAACCCTCAGTGTATTACAAGCTATTGAGTTACTGACTGCTACAGATGAATGGGACTCAGATGGTGGAGAGGAGCTTTTCTTTTATACAGTGGATGATTCCGACACAGAATCAGATAGTGATGGATCATCTGAAGAAGAGCAAACCAGCCCTCCCAGAAAGAAACTTTTTGTAGCACAGAAAAACACACCAGGTATAAAAGCAAAGGATGGGACAGTTTGGATGACGGTGGTGCTTAAAGCCGTCCTCAGACTGAACTCAGCAGAGATGTTATGTTTTAAGAGAAAGTAGGACCTACCGAACATGAAAAGGTATTGTAATAATTTGTCATTGTTTTCCTGTGGTTTTAAATATTTATTTACTCATTTCGTTACATGGTACAGTAAAAAAATTAGATGGTTTTCCTTTACTACTGACTTCTCATTTGTAAGTCACTTCGGATAAAAACGTCTGCTAAATGACTACATATAATGTAAATTTAATTATTCCAGTCATCTTAATTGGGCAGTTCCCCGCTGGATCAGAGCTCAACATAAAGTGACACATTACTGAGCTTCCAGTGCTGAAGGAAGAGTGCAATGGAGGTTAGCAACTAACTGTGGTTAGTTTAAAGCATCATGTGCTGTGGCACTGAGGACAAACTCCTGCAGAGTACTCACCTAAAACCTCATAAAGCTGAATAACCTCTCAGATTAACAATCCAATGAGGAGAAGCCAGCTACACCTCTTAATTTCTTCCAAGCGTAAACTTTAACCTTTCTCTGCAAGCACATCTTCAGGCTGCTCAACTCCTGTGTACTTGCATTGCTGTAACATTGTTACTGATGTTCTGTAGAGTTGAAGTAAAAAGATATTTGCAAGAAACCGCCAAATTCTGTCATTAAACTTCAACTTATCGTGTTGAAGGTACATTTCTTTGTGCCATTAATATTAACCTCTATTGTAATTTATAATCATAGTGCAATAAATAAATGAGATGTTTTAAAATAGTACCCACACTAATCTCACTCATAAACCTGTCTTATCTCCAACATCTCTTATGAGATGTTATTCTTTATTATAAAACCTCTATTGGGGAATGGAGTTTCTGAAGTGTTACCACTTAATTATCACATAAACCAGAATGGGTTGAAAGAAGAAGTGTTTATATATAAAGACATTCCAAAAGATTAAAGAAATGCTACAGTTTCATTCAGGTTACATTGTAAAGCTGGAATAAAGAATTTTGAAAGAACCAGGGTGTAAAATGCAATCCTAATTATACATAATACTGCATACTACACCGTGAGAGGTTAAATTGATTGAGGAATGGCACTGATTATTGAAGACATAATGTGCTTAATTGAGAAACAGCATTTTAGAATAAGAGATTAAGCTTGTTTCATACAAGGGTGAAAGACCCTCCCCAAGCTACAGCAAATTACCTGTGTCCTGAAATTCACACAGGATTAAAATAATGTCTGATTTCAGCATCTGCACTAAAGAACATAGTGTTTGTATGAATGTTTACACTGACAGGATTTGGTGATGCAGTTCCAAAAACTTACCTCTTTCACAAATTTATGCCAACAAATACAAACAGAATAAAAGGTTTTCGATCTGAACAAATGCAATCAATTGTAAATTCCTACAAGACAGATTTATGGCTTTGAATACCCAGAGAGATTAGACACGGGTGGTTGCTGAGCTAAAATAAAGTTCAGCTTCATACCTGTCGTTATGTCTTTACTCAAACTCAAAAGAAACGGCAGCAGTTTTAAATCACATTCCAGTATTTTTAGATGTCTTCAAAATTATTAGCATTGTCCTAATGGAGACCTGATGGGAAATACATGCTTTTTTGTGCTGAGAAGCTGGGCCTGGCTAGTGGAAGTGCTCGGCTGAGTAGTGATTACATGGGGATCCGCTGGGCAGCAAGCTCCTCTGCATCATCCTGGTTTTCATTGATCTCAGTCAGTGTTCTCACGAAGCGTGTCCACTCATCATTCCGCGGCACAGCAATCTGCTGTAAGAATACAAATATAATAAGGTCTCCATTTTTCATTTGGCCAAGGGTTATGCAGCAATTAGGAAAGATAAGAGCTGTGTTAATGACACTAAGGCCTTTTCGATCTTAACATTAGCATTTCTTTACATTAGTAACTACTGGCTGTTTTGACAGCTACTTATACATAACACTTGCAGACATTTAGATTCAAAGAAAAGTTTCTGAATTTAAAAGTTGAATTCAGAACACAGGTGATAATGCACTGCTGGAGCAATAGAGATTACAAACATTGCCCACTGTAGCAACTTTCTTTTTGGGTTATTGATTTAAACTTATCATCTTCAGATTGATAGCCCAAAAACATAACTACTGAGCAGTCACATCCCCTACATTTATTGAGCAGTTCATTTAAAATACCTGTACATTCATTCATGTGGATATTTACAATCAGCAAATCATGTGGCAACAGTTTGATGTATAAACTTATGTAGAATCCTATGACCGTCACCATGACCATTACTGTTGGTACCAGGTAGGCTGGTATTTTTTTAACTGCTAATCACCTTGTATTTCAAATACATATGTTTTTGGTCAAAATGGTACAATAAAGAAAAAAACATTTGGTCAGTAAATAAATTGAAACCCCTGGTGAGCAAATTTGCATCCTCAAAGACACAAATTTAAGTTGTTTTAAAAGCAAAGGGGGTGCCAGTGTATTAGTACATGGTGCTTATAAGGTGTAAAGTCAGCATAATTCTGTGCGGTGCTCATTATAAACATGAACCTACATTTAAAAAAAAATATGTGGATCAAAATTAAATATTCAAACCTTTGTAGTTAATAATATTGTGACATCATCGTGATGCTGGTATATCAGCATGGCATGATAGTGCAAGATGACAGCTTCTATACATATTCATTAATTGTTTAATACAGTTACAGTCTTGGAAGACCACAGGCCTGAAATTGCAGTATAATACATGTCCAAACTCCATGTTTCTGTTGATGAAGTGGTAAATATCTCATTCTTTATGCATACAACAAATTTTTCAATTAAATGAAAGTCACACAAATATACTTTAGTGCAATTAAACAATTTGGCAGCAAAGCAAAAAAAATCTGAGTAAGAAAAGAGTGAATAAAATTAAGAATGTACACATTTGAATACAGGGCGGCACGGTGGCTTAGTGGTTAGCACGTTCGCCTCTCAGCGCAGAGTTTCCATGTTCTCCCCGTGTCCGTGTGGGTTTCCTCCGGGTTCTCCGGTTTCCTCCCACTGTCCAAAAACATGGATCAAGTCAATTTAATTCTCCAAATTACCCCCGTATAGAGTGTGTGTGTGAGGGAGTGTGTGCCCAGTGAAGGATTGGCGGCCTGGCCTGGCCTTATTTGCCCAGCGCCTGAGATGTTCTCCCCTGGATGGGCATGGGGGAACCCCCCAGCGACCCTAATAGAGGATAAAGCGGAAGGTAATGGATGGATGGACATTTGAATATAAGCAAAAATATGAAGCCCTTCAGTCTAGCATGAATAAGAAATTGAAAAAAAGACCTCAGTTCACTGATGGATCTCAAACACTGATAATTCAACTGACTTTTGTTCATGTACCGGTAATCACTTATTTGGTTAAAAAACATCATCATCATCATTCACAAGCAATTAGTTTTAATCATCAGCTTTGGTTTTTGTTTTTTTAATGCAGTAAAGACTTATGTAACTTTCACCTATAAGCTTATGGCAGTAAAAATGCAACTATATGAAAAATCAAGTATGTCTATAGTTTCTGTATAAGATTCTGATACGTAAAGAAGGAAACACGCACATCATGAATATACAGGAGCAAACGGCTTGCTTTGAAAATGGTACTAATAGCTGTTGTTACCCAAAGTCACTATTATCTATAATACAACAGAACACAAAACACTACAAAGACATTACATTACCTATGATTAGCTTTAACTGACTTTACTAAACCTTAAATTTCATTGCTTTCAAGTAAAGCTCAAGGCTTACAGTTATGCTCTGTGACTTCTCACCTCACCAACGTCGTAGATTAGGACCTGGCCCTCAGAGTCACCTACTGCAATCTCTCTGCCTGACTGTGCCCACCTCAGCCTGTTCAATGCTGGAGTTCCCTCCACTGTAACGCTGGCAGTTGGAACCTACAATTACAGAAAAGTTAAAGGCAATAATAAATGAAATAAATGTATTGGATAATAGTTGATGGTTTTTGATGTGCTTTATTAAAAGATTATTAAAATGAAGGCCCTTGTGATTGTATAGAATAGCAATACATAGATTGATATAAATAGCTTTTGGTCACACTAATATGGTTTTATGCTAAACTGGAACCTTTTGCTATGGGGTCATGTGCCATTCAAACTACTTAAGAATTTTTAACCTTTAAAAACACCCATTACAGGTTAAAAACACAGGGTATTGGTTTTGGTGTGGCAAGATAAAATCTGAAAAATTAATGCAGACACCTACTTTCATTTTCTTATTAGTTCCAATGCGTCCTTTACAGAGTTGCTACTTGTTTAATGTATTTTATGAAACTAAGCAACCAACAGTAGAGAAGGCTTTGTGAAGTGAGTGTCACAGAGGGGGAGAGGAAAGTCCTCACCCCACAGTAATAAGGTCATGAGTTGAAACATTGGTAGAACAAAAAAGGTCCTTTCTAAGCAAGTCGAAGTGAGTTTATTTGTTGTGCAGACTGGAAACATGTATGTTATGACAAATTATAACGTAGGTTTAGAATTCATTTGTGTGTTGTGAAGCTGGTTTAGCGCAACATTCTGTTGTGAAAAGTGCTAAACAAAAGCAAATCATTTTCACTTTAAAATGAAAATGTGAACATATCTTAAGTGTGAACATATTTGATTCATGTACAGAACTTGTTAGATGTTTTCATTATTGTTCTAGTGCTGACACACCAAAACCGATTACCTCTCTATCATGATAACCCATCCTGTGGCAGCAATCAGTATGGTAACATCTGGTGATTACACCAGAGTGAGTAAGGATATGCTTGAAAAAGGAAACTTTTATATTCAGAGTGTCCTTACAGACTCCATCCTACACCGAGTGCCCATGGTACAATTGAAAAAGAGATATCATACAGTAGATATAGGTTACACTTCTTATAGGAACCAAATGTAGTCTAGTTCAGTTTATAATCAGAGTGCTTTATTAAAAGCTTGAGTAAAAATAAACGAGAAATAAACAAATATGTGTATAGCGCTACTAAGTAAGATGTAGCATTGCAATTTTGTGTATGTGTTTATGACAGAAAGAGAGAGAGAGTGAGAGAGAAAGAGAAAAAAAGAAAGAGAGATAGAGTGAGAATATCAGTTACCTCTGTGTCACTGTTGAGGTTCCACAGGTCTAAATGTCCAACTCCATCCACGCAGGCGAACAGAGCAGGGTGAACAGGGGACCACATCACATCATAAACGTAGTCTGAGTTATCCTCAAATGAGTACAGTGGCTTATTATTCTACAGGAAACAGACCAGAAACAACAGAGGAATTGAGTCACTAGTTTGCACAGCCACAACACTAATCAGAATGCAAATGGAACAGAGCCTCCTTTTTTCCCCCCATTTGCCTCAATATAAGCTTTCCATGTATCCATGCTTTTCACAGAGAATGAAACAATAGAACACTTTCAGATGAAGTCAACATTTGTGTTTAATCCTTTTTTTGCCCACCAACATTGCTTCACTATAATGATACAATACCTTGGTACTCCAAAGCTTGATGGTCCAGTCAAATGAAGAGGTGAGGAAGAGATGGGAGAAGTCAACAGGGCCAGCGGCAGTGTGGCAGTGGATTCCTGTTACTGGCCCATGGTGGCCCTCGAACATCTCACTGATTCCTGCCTTGCTGCTCCCCCCCACACATACAACAAACCATGAAAAATCAGAGTTTACTCTGTAATAACACATTATATATATGTATGTATGTATTATATATATATATATATATATATATATATATATATATATATATATATATATAAAACACCCAATTAAACAACTACATTGGTGTCTACATTTGCTTTTCTGACATTAAGAAGACTATGCTTAAGCCAGTTATATAGCAACCGTAAGACAAAACTGATATTGTGGTTGCAATAAGTTAGTCATACTTTTTCAACAAAACAACTCTTAATTATTAGCTTATTTCTGGTGTCTATATGAGATTTTAATTCTAAACCACATTTAAGTGAACTTGACGAGATGGCCTAGCTTGTTCGCAAACTCAATATAAAAGTGTCTGTGTGCTGGTCACTAGGGATCTGACAAACTTAGTAAAACATCCATCCATCCATTATCTTCCGCTTTATCCTATATTAGGGTCGCGGGGGGTTCCCCATGCCTATCCAGGGTAGAACGTTTCGGGCGCTGGGCAGATACACCCAGGACAGGGCGCCAATCTATCGCTTGGCACACACTCACTCACACAGACACACTCTACTATATGGGGCAATTTGGAGAACTTAATTGACTTGATTAATGTTTTTGGACTGTGGGAGGAAACCGGAGAACCCGGAGGAAACCCACGCGGACACGGGGAGAACATGGAAACTCCACCCAGATTGGGAATCGAACCGGGAATCCCTAGTGCTGAGAGGCGAATGTGCTAACCACTAAGCCACCGTACTGCCACTTAGTAAAACATGGTATTTAAAATGCTGTCATGCTAGATAAGAAAAGGTTATTCTCGAAAATGTACGGAAGAAAAAAAAATGAGCACCTTTTTCTGAAAAAAATATAAACAATCATATTTATATAATGGTGGTTAAAAAAAGTTCACCCTGGTTACTAATTTCTTTGTCACAATAGCCCCACTAGTACAATCAATGCTTCTCAATCACGTCCTGCATTTTCAGATATCTTTCCTGCTTTAATAAAACAGCTTTCGTGTAAACTTATAATAAGCAATTCAATTAGCTGGATCGGTTGTCCTGGGAACAAATTAAATAAATGCTTTTCAAGAACCTGCTCTACTATGCAAGTCTAAAATAGAAATTATACAAGAAGTTAATGGAAAACAGTATGATGTAACATGAGTCATTATGGATCAGCAAATTAAGAAAGACCAAAAAAAGGCTAAAAATAATGTGGAGATCCATGTACCAATGTGAATCCATTAGCATGTAAAATATTACGATTACAAGAGGTCTAAATGCACGTACAATTTAAATGCAAAAGGTTACAAGGCAGTTTGGTTCAAAAGCACCCAGACGGTCGTGAATGAGTGACAGTTATAAACCCTTCAAATATGTGTCTATGTGTTCTCATTACACTGAGAGGTAAATAGCCAGCATGAGAGGTGCTTTAGTCTTATTAGCTGGGTTGAGATGAGAATATTATAATCATAGCATCGTAAATGAAGTGGAAACACTGCAGCTCTCTCAGTCGCTGGTGAGTACAAACATGCAGATGATCAGCCCACTGACTGACTACTGCTCTGACTGGCTCTAAATGTGATTTAGTCTAGACACTGCAGAAATAGAACACCCTCTTTGTACAAAGCAGCTCTGCAAATGTGTCACTGCTTTTCCTCTTCCTTTCCTCATGTGACTTGTGACTTCCTGTGAATGAAGCTGTCATGTTTTTGGAAAACTTGGGAGGAATACAGAAATGAGCTCAGGAGTTTCCATTAGGTAAGAAAGTGTGTGTGTGTGTGTGTGTGTGTATAATAGCTATGCCAGGATTATAGTACAAATGGATGTAGAAGCTCATATATAGCACTAAGAACATTTACCTGCCGTGTCGACAGGCTGTGTACACTGATCCGTCTTCGCTACCAACCACAAAGTTGTTGACGTCACCCAAAGGAAAGGACATGGAGGTGACAGCTACAGCTTTTGATTGCTTAAACACCAACTCCATACTGTCCTGTTCAGGCAGAGGGATAAAGCAAATTTAAAAATTGTACAATTGGCACAGCAGCTTTACATAAACCAAGGCATTAACAAGTAGTAGCCCGAAACAAGGTGTAGATTTCACACAGAAGTTAGAAATCAACAGATGACATCAGTACGTATAGCAAGCACAAATTCCATCGCACAATCATCAACCCCCCTGTAAATAAACCTCTAGCTCAGTTGGCAGTTTCTTATTCAATGAGGTCAATTCAGATAACACTTCATAAATGTTTTACAGCTGACTTTGTGGTCTGGCAAACTTAACGGAATGGAAAAAGTCAAGCGAATATTACTCAAGCTTAAAACATACCAAAACAAGGGAACAGCAATTTTGCTATTTAAAATAAATAAATAAATAAATGTGCCCAGTTTGGGAACAAGTGAGCAGACTTTCCAGTCCAATAGCATTTTGGAACCAGGTTCCTTAAAAAGCATCCACAATCCTCTTTAATTCTTCAATTCAATTTTTTTTAAAAATCATAGGATGACTGAACAACTGTCTGTCTTCTCACTGGTTTCTGAAAAAAATACTCCAAAAAACACTGAAGGATACCTGAGGTTGAGAGAGCATGTCCAGGCTCCAGGAGCACATTTTACCATCAGTGGAAATACTGATCAGGTTGTGAGCATTCTGAGTGCCAACCACATTCACGCAGTATACAGGATGCTAGAATTAAGATTAAGAAAAGCATGAATTTGCTGGAGTACTGCAGCACAAACAATGATCTGTTGAATAATCACAATTACTAAATGGAGACTAAAATGCAACATCCACTACCTAACTCTTTAATATCTTCAGTTTTGTATACTCTTTTCACTGCTAAACTTCATACCAGCTTATTTATGGCTGAAAAGTGTATAATCTACGTTATATTTTTATCTAATAATGTTGAGACAGGAGTAACAATTGGTATGCCTTAGTGACAATACCTTCTTAATTGTATCCATCCCGGTGCCTGGTCATATGTAGCATTCAATTAAATTTTTTTTTTTTTTTAAATTAACATGCCATGTGACAGCTCCTGTTGTAATCAAATCTAAACTGTAATGAACATACTCCCACTCCTATCTTGTCTTAGTGCTGTGTGGAAATGTACCGTGTGAGCCACAGCTGAAAGAGGAGTCCTTTGCACAGGAGTCCGCTTGTTACTCCTATTGTCCCATAAGACAATCTGTCCAGAATATGTTCCACCTACCACCAAGTTAGGATGAAATTTAACAAATGCTGCTGACATCACTGCAGACTAAAGAGTAGGGGGTTGGGGAGAGAGGGAAACAGAGACAGAAAAAGAATAACAATAAGGTCAAAAATATTGTATAACAGACATTTATCAGGGATATTTAATCTGGAAAAAGATTTATCTGAAATAATGCAGAAAAGCTGACCCATCTTTTATGATGAACATTTAATTGCGAAAAAATGTATTAAAAATCATTTTGACTTTTGTAAGGATATGTGTCGTTATCTTATTACCTAGTTATTATTTAATATAATGTGATTATGAAGAATAACACAAAAAAATGTATTTGCTGATGTGATTATTAATGCAGCAATATTAATGTCACATCTGTAATTAAACAGACACTCTTATTTAAGTTAATAATGGAATCCTTGGACATAGTAAAGCAGGCTAATTGGATCAAAGCTAAAAACACTAATGCAAAAAACAAATTAACATTGATATTTATTTGTAGTTACTAACATTTAAAACAAATTATTAAAATAATTAAATGATTGTATTAAAATACATGCAAATAATTATTTAAATATAGGTTCTTTTAAAAACAGACATACATTTGAAATATGTCAATTAACTTCAAGTTCAGCAAATCAAAAAAGTGTTTTATTTCCTCAAACAAACTGATTTTCCAAAATTATTAATTTTATTTTTAATTATTTACATTTTTATTTAATTTTTATATTAATTGATTATTTTTAACCCTTATAAAAGAACAGATAAAAGAACAAGGAAATGTTTAAGTCTTCTCAATGATGAACTTTATGCAAGGATGAGTAGTTCACCAGTTCGTGGCAAACTTTGTTCTTTGAACTGACAGTCAGTTATCTTACAAAGTCAGTTCAAAATGCAACTTTAACTCTAACTTTAACTTTAACTATAACTTGGGACTTTTACCACCAAGATTTCTTAATATTATTTTATATTTAGACTGGTAGTCCAAACATACACAAAATCTCAGTGTAAAGGCCAATGTTAAAAAAACCAAATTAAAAAAGACAATAAAAACAAGTTTCATATTTAATTGAGCTCACATTTCAGCTCATTTTTAAGAAAAAAAACCAAAATGCATCAGGTTGAAAATGACCAGACTTCCATCAAAGAAAAGTGCAAAAACCAGCATCTGTGATGGTTAAGGTAGCATGGGTGAGCTGCAAAGGCTCTATTGATACAGAAGCATATATTGGTATTATGGAGAGAGATATTTTACTAATCAAGCTTTATCCATGTTTATTTAAGCTGCACAATGCAAACCAGCATGGCTCCGTAGACAAAGTACACATGACTGACTGGTCTGTCTGTAATTTAGATGTCTTATTGAAAATCTCTCACAAAGAAGAGAGAATCAGACAATGGCTACCATGGACTATTGAACAGCTTAAGACTTGAATACAGCAAAAATAGCCAAGAATTCCACTTGCAAAACTGAAACAATTAGCATCTTCAATTCCAAAATAATTAAAAAGCATAATTAAAGATGATTAAATACATAATTAAAAACTCAGTGGTAAACATCCCTCTGTCCCAAATCATTTTAAGTGAATTGCAGGAATTAATCTCTACATTTATATATTTTACAAACCAAACTACTGGGCAGCACGGTGGCTAGCACATTCACCTTTCAGCACAGTTTCGATTCCCAATCTGGATGGAGTTTTAATGTTCTCACCGTGTCCACGTGGGTTTCCTCCGGGATCTCTGGTTTCCTCCCACAGTCCGAAAAGATGGATTCTAAATAAATTGGCTCCTCTAAATTGCCCAAGTATAGCGTGTGTATGTGTGTGTATGTGTGTGTGTGTGCGTGCGCCCAGCGATAGATTGATTCCCCTTTCATGTCTGTATCTGCCCAGCACATGAAACGTTCTCCCCTGAATGGCCATGGGGACCCCCTGCGAACT
Source organism: Corydoras sp. C115 (assembly GCA_019802505.1). Taxonomy (NCBI): domain Eukaryota; kingdom Metazoa; phylum Chordata; class Actinopteri; order Siluriformes; family Callichthyidae; genus Corydoras; species Corydoras sp. C115. The sequence goes on along the minus strand of JAFMOC010000001.1, from coordinate 11,017,171 downwards.
AAGTAGAGGGTTAAGCAGAAGATAATTAATGGATGGATTTCCTTTGCTGCCTACAAGTTAAATGAAGGTTAACACACCTAAGCAGACTAAGGGAAAACATGCAAACTCACACACACACACATCCTGCAGCACTATGCCGACTACTATTGTAGAATGTTATCAAATGAATTGATTGTAATTAGCTATATTTATGTGTGGGTATAAAATAAGTATAATTTTTTAAATAAAAATGTATATAAAAAGGTTTGATGCTTAAATGTCTGTTCTTCACATTTCATGAAAGGGATTTTGCACAAAACATGAGCAACTGCGGCTAAATACAGGAGCAGCATACTTGGCTTAGGTGCTGATGAAAATCACCACATCTTGAGACACACTCTGGAAAGCATCACTTGCTTTTAACACACAACCTCTGCTAAATAACAGGTATTTCTTTATCCTCCACCACCTCTGCATTTCTGCATACCGACTGGCCAAGTGGAAACCCCACTGAAGCCGGTATAATCCATCACCATCTAATCAAATGCTGGCTTTAAATACTCCATGGGACAGTTCCAAGTGTAAGGAGAGAAGGTTCCTTTCCAACTTTTTTCAGAGGCCAAAAAATCTCAGTTGTGCTTTGTCATTCACACATCTGAACTCACATGGAGAAAAACAAGTTTATACTCCTATATGTGCAAAGTTTTTCCTAACTGTGTGTGTAGTGTGTAAGAGCCATCTATCTACACTGAAGGCCAACACATGTGGTTCTACTCAGCCTGTTCACAGTGCACCACCTCAGGGCACAAGCATATGAACATGCACACACATGGCTAAAATGAGAACTAAAACATTCACAAAAAAATTTGCAGGGTTTCACAATTCTTACCACCAATCTGACCCAAGAGAATTATTACATTTGTGGATTAAATTTGTTGAGCTGTAAATTAAATTAAATTAAATTTTAATTGTTATTATGAATTATAGTTCCTTTATATGATCACAAACTAGCAACTTTATTAACATTGCAGTTATAACCATGTAATTTGACTGGCAGAGCTCGGTGTGATGAAGTACAACTGCAACTAGCAACGATACATCTACACAGGTCTGCTACTTAAGTATTTCAAATTAAAGCCTTATATATTATTGTAATGGGTGATGAACTGTGCAAACCTGGATTTTACTTTTAGCTCCGGTCAGGTTCTCCCACCTGACCCCATAAGCATTTTAGTTGGTAAAATAGGCATAAAAAAGCTATCATTAAACTTTATTGACTGGTTCAACAAGTGGATAGTGTCAGGATCTTTAGACGCCATTTAGCAACAAATCAGTCCTCATTCAGCTGAGAAACTTTGTTCACAGAGACAAAAATTTTACTAACATAAATATAACAAATTATAATCTGTTGTTGCGTTTTATTGACAATAATTGCCACTTGTAAAATTGGTTGATGGTTAAAATCAGGTTCACTCTACAACTTGAGTTGAGTTTATCTTTGGCACTCATGCATACAACCAAAACCAAGTTGTGCTGATATGATATGACTAAATCATGAAAGCAAATATATTAAATTATTTGAGGGTTATTTAAATAAATTACAAATTGATAGTACTGTTACAAATCTAATTTGTTCAGAAAATAATATCTATAAGCAAACAATACGCACCGAAAGAAAAACAATGACATGTGATTTGTGTGTAGATTTAAGAGATCTTCTGATGTGGGCAAAAATGTTGCAGAAGATGTGCAGAATGTTAATCCAATGGAACTGTATTGCTGATTTGAGAGGCTGGTGCTCGTACCTGGCAGTGAAAGACATACTCTGGTGTACTTTTCTTATACTTCATGTTCCAGACCAGTGCCACTCCATCAGGCTCATGAGGTGCCTCCTCATTGTTGTTATAGGAGGCAACCAGCAACTCGGGGTACTAGTAACACACAAAGTAAGAGAGTGTTGTGGCAAGTCAAGCTTTGAACTAATTTAATATTAATATCAAATAAATTATAAATTTATTCATCACCTACTAATCAAAGTATTTATAGCTTGTGCTTACATACCCAAAAAATGCTAAGGTAACAGTTAATAATGAAAAAAAAAACAATGAATTAATAGACTAAATGTAAAGAAAGAGAATAAAATGCTGAAGGTTTGTCTGAATCTGCGGCAGACTTGATTAAAGCTGGTTAAAAGTACAAATGTCTGATGCTCTCAAAACATGATATCCATCACTGGCACTTCTACCAGTGTGACAAGTCATTTAAAGTCTACTCATTACAGCTTAATCATTCTACTTCAACTAGAGTTTGCTAAAAAACAGAGCTAAACCTCAAGAGAAGGCAGTGCTGCTAAAACAATAATACATGTCTGTTTAAATTATATACTAAAAGAAACTCAAATGTACTAGGCCCAAGTGCACATGGGACCAATCACGCATAACTATTTTCGCTTTCTTTTTAAACTTCACTCCTGGCATTTATGTACATCAATATGTACATAAATATTACACACATACACACATCACCTGTGAATGTCTAACATTAATTCAGCTCAAAAGGAAAGTTATTTATTTACATTTTGCCATTTAGCAGATGCTTTTATCCAAAACAACTTACAAAACACAAGTCAGAAGTTAAGGAAGAACCCAGTTACACTGTACAATTTTCAAGCCTGATCATTATCCTATCCTGCACCCAACACCCCCCTTTTATTTATTATTTATTAATTTAATTATTTTTTTACATCAGGTGTTTGTGAAAGTGATGCATTTTCAGTTGTTTCATAAAGATGCCAAGAGACTGCCTTAAGGACAGAGTTGGGAAGATCTTTCCACCATTTTGCAGTAGTGAATGCAACAGAATGAGAATTAACACCTTGGTGAGGTGAAATCACCAGGCCATATCCATCATTAGAATGTAGTGAAAATACATTGAGATAATTATGAGCAGTATATTTAGATCTCGTAACTCATGAATGTATAATAGCTTCTTATTACAATTACAATTTAAAACAGGGTATTACATATTTCAATGACAAATACAAAAGGATTGTAAATCTCAAAAAGGTAAATAATAGCTTTATAAGAACATTCCTCTAAAGCTACACCAATGTCTCATGCGATGAATTGATGTCAAATACAGTGTTTAAATTAATTTTAATCCTAATTTCAAATGTATTCTGAGTCACAAAGAGCAAGACCCCTTTCCGAGTCCTGTTCTTTCCCTGATGCTCTATGGAGTTTTCTGTGCAACACCTACCTTCACCCTTTCAAAAAGTGTATGTTTATAGTCTTTATTCTAATAAATATTTGTACATTTAAATGTACAGGTTCTATATCTAATTATATTGTTTATCATATTGAAAACCAGTTCAATGCCAAATGTAATGGCACATTTCATATCAAATGATTCACACAAATAATGAATGTGCAAATACTGACTCTTATTGAATCAAACTTGTATTTTAATCAAGGGTGTTTAAAGTTTTACACAAAATTGCACATCTGAAAATAAATTTGTAAATAAATCAGTACTGTATCCATATTTAACATCAACCAGCTAGAGTACAACTTTCAGTTACTACTATAAAAATTGGAGTTACCTGAGGAGACCAGTCCAGACAGGTGACCACTCTGTGCTTTGACCAGCGCTCATCTGTAAACTGCCTGTTCAAAGACAGCTTTGTTCCAGCCTGCATTTCTCTGAATCACACAGAAACTCAGTTATAGACACTTAAAAGTATGAAATTATTACGAAATTAGAGTAAGATTTCTATTTTTACAAAGAAAAGCATCCAAATTTTATGACAATTAAACCAAAACTTTAGTTATTGCTCTTAAACATACACACACTTATATATATATAAGCAACCCCCCAGTAGAGGATAAAGCGGAAGATAATGAATGGATGGATGGATATATATATATATATGTATATATATATATATATATATACACATATACATATACACACACACACATATATATATATATATATATATATATATATATATATATATATATATATATATATATATATATATATATATATATATATATATATATATATAGTTCTATCCACCTATCCATCTTCTTTATCAATTAACATTGTTAAAAGTCTAAACATCCCTACATACCAATTTGCTGAAAAACATGGCAATTATTTCTTATTTATAAATGTTTAATTAACAAGACAGTATTAATCCATATGATTTTGTACCCCTCCTTCTCTTCAAGGTCACGGCCGCTGTAGTCAAAGAAAACATCGACGTGTTCAGACAAGGCTCTCTCAATGATTCGTGTACTATGGTCGAAAAAGTCCATGAACTCTGCTGAGTGCAGTATCTGTAGCTTTTCTTCTTCAGTCAATTCATGAGGAGGCACTAAAGACAGGAGTTACAATGAATCAGTTGCTTCACATAATACAAACAAATTCAAACATCTTTATGTAGGAACAAACTAGACATGTGCACAATCCTTATATAATTATATTGGACATTATTTTTTTCAGGAATCACAATGCTATTAAATTTGCTAAATGCTACCATCACATTGTTACCATTGTCACGTCACACAGACTTCAAACCATAAAGCAGATACTAAGCTATTATACACTGTAGTAAGATTGGGTCACAATTCTTTTTGGCTTTGTACAAAGCAAAGCTGATTATAGTCAAAAAAACATAGACACCTGTAATATGTGTCCAACCAAACAATGAGACTTACTAACAACTTCTTTATGTTCTGAAATATTTTTGAGTTTGCTCTTGAGTTTATTACAGTTCTTCTTCTCTTTACAGGATCTGGTGCAAACACTGAACTGTACCGTTGCCATAAATATGACTAATCACATCTGAGAAATGTATACCCAAGAGTTGGAAGCCATTTTATAAGGGTGGCCATTTATTACAACACAGCAAATTCAAGGTTTATGAATTGGACTACCTTGCACAGATAAATGAAGTCAAAAGGTGCCCATATATTTTTTCAAGCCAAGACAACAAAAGGTTTAATGAGTTCTTTCATCGTCTTGAAGATCAGCCGGCAAGTGTAATTGATCATTGGGTCCAAAGACTCAAATAAATCTGTTTTTTTAGGAATATTAGAATATGACAGAAGGTTTGTATTAGTGTGGTGTGGAGGGTTTAACAATGTTCATTTTCGTAAAAACTACATAACAGGCCGAAAAATCAGCCTTTGACTAAAAAAAAGTTAAATAGATACTACAGTAAAATACATATTTGACTGATTAGCTGAGTTATTGCTGGTAAAAAGTTGAACATTAAATGGATAGGTGTGCAAGATGCACTGCATAAGCATAAAGCTCCATAAAACCAAAATAGAATGTTTATACAACATTCAAGTGTAATATAAGCAAGTCATAATTTTCCAAAAATATATGAAAAATGTAAATTTGCATACAGTTGTTAAAACAATTATATTGTTGGTCTTTTTTTTAAAAAAGATAATATTTACTTATTCATAGCTCAAGGGTGCCATAGAGATTTTTATATTGTTTAGATGGATTCATTATATATACACACAGAAAATAGCAAAAAGCTAAAATCTTTTTAGTACAACCTTCATCTTCCTTTTGCACTTGTACTTCTTTATCCATCTCAGTCACTGGTTCCACAGGGACCAGGTCCTCCTCTTCATCCTCCTCTGTTAAAGAAACAGTGCCATCATGAGACATCTGGGTATCACATCACAAATTTATTGCACAGTGCAAACACCCTGCATGATTATACATACAGCAAATGTTTATAGTGGATTTAATTATATTGCACAAATGTTATTAAGTTCTGGCATTTATAGAAAGAGGTAAGTGATAAATCATTAACTCATAAAAGATGTTAAAAAGAAAATTCAATCAGGTTAAAGACAACAGTAAATATATTGCCAGAATGACCACTTTTAACATCTTAATTTCCATAATATAAAATCCGTAGTGCAATAACGAAGGCTTTTCGTTCAACCTTGATCATGAGTCTATGTTATTGTTCATTAATAGAACAGCGTTTCACAGTTAGCCATCCTTCCAGCGCAACAGCAATTCTCGGCTTTGTATTAGAAACTAAACAAAGTTCGGACACAGCCAGGGTCTAGATTCTCCTACAGCCGCTTGGTTAATGAGCCACGCCATTATAGACAGCGTGTATTCTCACGCACTCTGTTCTTTCGTACACATAAAGATACACAGCAACACTTGCATACACATCCCAAACACACAGAGCAGCAGGGTAGATGGCAGGTGCCCTAAACTGTTCCTATTGGCCAGACATCTGATGGGTGGGGTACGTGAGGCAGATGGCTCGACTGAGATTGTGTTTGTGCAAGAGAGGTGGCATAGAGATGGCACTGAGTTTTTTTTCTGCCTCACTGCCCCTTCTCAAGACACACTCCGGAACCCGCAAGCCTGTGCAATTACCGACACCCCGGGGGTCCAACAACTGCTATTCAAACAGCGAAGATGTGCAACAAAATACAGCTTGTGGCTCTGACCAGCTGGCAAGCCACACACGGCTTTAACAAAAGGTCAAGCTTTCCTTAAATGAGCACATACAGACGTCTAAATCATCTGAAACAAATCCACTGCTTTCTGTAGACTCTGGATAAATGAATATTAACATGCCCAGAACAGAAGAACTACATTCTGACAAATTATTTACAGGCATTATGATCCGTAGGATCAGAAAGACACAGCAAAATCAAAAAATCCAAATGATAATGTCATCTGTCAGGTCTTCCATTAGAAATGTCTTCATCCTTATCTCTGACTGGGGGGGGGGGGGGGGGGGGGGTACAGAGGGGAGGGCAGAAAGACAGGGGATTGTTCTGATGAGTTTACCGAGTCATGCTGATGACACCAGCCATCTCAATGCGTTGGGCCCTTAGTCAAGAAAGGATAGAAGAGGGAAGGTTAAAATCTTTCCTTTCAAGGGCCTCAATCAGGCTCAGACGAAAACAGTAATCAGTGTCTTTCAGTGCTGGGCCCGCGCACACGCTGCAGCCCTTTCTCCGCCAGCCAGGCCTAGGCAATCAACCTGCCAGGCATTAGCAACGTTAAGACAATCCGAAAATAAAAAAGTATAATGCACCTGCCAGACAAAACGGCCATTTGGAAAAAAGCTAGTGATCCTGGTGACCTCACATGGGTAAAAGAAAAAGTAGTAGTACAAAGAGACATGGGGAATTGGAGGGGAAAAAGAAGGGAGAGGGGGCAAAAAAAAAAAAAAAAAAAACAACACAGAAACATTTAACAGAATTCACCCTGACGGCAGATCCCCTTCCCCATTGACACCTCATCTCAAAGCAACCCAATTATCGCTTTTGTATCATTTAAGAAATAAAAGCTTTTGGGTGGACAGAAGGGGGAGGGCAGAGGGCCTAGCGGCGTAATCACCAGCTTTTGTGAAAGGACAATATATTAGTGCAAACGCACCATGGGTTCAGAGGTTGTTCGACTAAAAACTAATGGCCTTTAATCTGCTGTGCAGGTGCATTGGGGTCTTGGCGAAACACAGACACAGAGAGGACCCTAAAAACCTGACTTCCACATTTCTATATACCAAAGGAGGACAAGCAAACAAAACTAAGCCCTCAGCACTGGGCTTCAAAAATTGGACTTTTGAGACCTTTATTCCAGTAGGACGCTAAATGTGTTACTGTTAAAACATGACAGCAGTACTCTAGTAATCAACAACAATAATAACTTACATTTACATTTAGTCATTTAGCAGATTTTATCCAAAGCGACTTACAAATGAGAACACCACAAGTCAGAAGTTATGGAGAAAACCAACTATACTGTAAATTCATCAAACCTGATTGTTATTCGATGCTGCGGCCCCTCCCCCCCTTTTTTTCCTCTACAACAGGTATTTGTTAAAGAGATGCGTCTTCAGTAGTTTCTTAAAACTGTTTAGTGATTCTGCCTTACGGACAGAGTTGGGAAGAACGTTCCACCATTTTGCAGTGGTGAACGCCACGGAGTGAGAATTAGCTCCTCGGTGAGGTGGAATCTCCAGGCGGCAATCATCACTGGAGCGAAGTGAAACTTCATTCACAGTGATCAGGACAGTGTACATTAATAAACTTCGTTTACTTCAGCTTTTTGATACAGTCATGAAACTATGTTTAAAATTTGAAACAATAGGTCATGTATAAACCTATTGATACCGCAGTTCAAACTTACAACTCCTTCAGCACAGTAAAATAAACAAGAAAACAAAGATATAAAAATAGATAAAATAATTTTAAGGATGCAAAACTTACCTTAAAGTCAGATTAAATTGTCTCTGTATACCCAAATCACAACTACACAATAGTGCACTATAGAAATGAATTATCAATATTTTCCAAAGCAAATCCAGGCCATTTCCAATCACCTAACCTAAAGTTGCAGGACCTAAAGAACATAAAACTATAAAAATTGAGACATCAGCTATAAACTCTGCTGATTATAAAAAAGCAAACATTAAAATCTGTAAAAGTTAACTACTTTTCAACTTGTAAATTTTATGCTACTGGTACGTGAACCTTCCTGTTATTTCAAGTTAGAAAACGAAAGACAGACATTTGATTTGACAATTATTTGCTTTCAAGTCTACTTTCTGCTTAAATAACATGTCTTGTGTTTTCAAGTGTCAACAGATTGACATTCTCTGTGCATCCATCTAACCATCAATGCAGCTATCTATGCATCTCTACTATACTTGTTTAAGAAGTAGATGTATCTTCTGCCAATGAAGTGTTTTGTTAACTTGCCATAAATGTCACTTATTGTAAATAATCCTAAAATTATCTTGGACACAACTCAGTTTACTATTAACAATTTACTTGATAAGTACACAACATGAATGACAGCTAGATTTTATTGCACCTTTATAGATGATTTATAAATTGTTCAGAATCGATTTTGACAAAAATGACAGTATATTATGCACTGCAGGGTGCATTAGAGGCCTTATTTGGCACTTAATAAATACAGGTCTTTAAGGAGAATAATACTTGTGCAAATGATTCAAGCTACAATAATAAGTTTAATTTCAAAAGACATTCGAGTTTTGTGGTTATGGAGGTAAAGTGCTAGTTTAAGTGCCTGACTACAGAAAGAAGCCCTCCAAAAGAGAGGCCTCTTACATGCCCCAGTGATTAAAGTAGAGTAGTACTACTCCAGTGGAGAGAGGATGATTAAAACAATCACCTTTAATTAAACTTACCATGTGCAGAGAAAAGGTTTTACAAGCTCAGCTGGTTCCAAAAGCCTTGTAAATTATTCTAGACCAGAGTTACATTTAGCTATTGCAGAGTTTGGTCACATGACATTGCACCCACTTTTTGAATACCCCTTTACTCTAAGTAATTCAATTTAGCACAGCATTCAATGGAAGATTGGTTGCTAAATGGGTCACAGGCATTTGATCATGAAAAGAAAAGGTTATGAAAAAAAAGTTTTACATTGAAAGCATCTAGATACTTCAAATCCACTGTCACAGTTCTCTCAAAAACACAGAAGTGCCTAAAATCCCCAAAAGAAACTGAATATAAACCGAAAAGCACAAATCAAGGTCTCTAATCAGCATGTGTGTGCCAAGCCGAGCCATAAGCCGTGTCTGTGTATGCAAGTGCTCAGTGTCCTGTGCGTCTGCGGTGTACCACCCGCTGACCTTCAGAGAGAAGACCCTTACCACCGCCGCAACCCAAGACAAATCACTCAATCAGCCAGATAGAGAGCCATCTCTGTGAGTGGCAGGGACAAGAGGCGTGAACACCTCTCAATGTCACCCAATGCGTTTTGTTATGTGCCTGCATGAGAAAGTGAAAGAGTTGATGAAATGATTACATATTGAAGAAGGGAGAGCTAGAGTACATTCTATGTGGGATTTTGGTGTGGTGTAGTTTGCAGATACTATCTCTGTTAGACAAGGTTTTACTATGCCATGGAAAGACTTAGAAAGAGGGGGGGAAAACAAACTCACAAGAAAATTGGAGGGTGTATACACAAACATACACAGTTTACGACTACAGAATTAAAGCAATTTGGGTGAAATAAACATCTATAAAGAGGTTTAAAAGATGTATAATACAATATACTGTATATATAAATAAATTTTTATATTTTTTTCTCATGGATGCACAGATGTAATGCTCAAACATCTGTTTCATTCAACTTGTTAACTAACAGCAGTCCATGAGTGTAAAGTCAGTTTTTAATCATTTAACAATTACAAAAATAAAAATACTATTCATAAATAGAAAAACTAGTGTGCACTGTCTAAACAAAATTAAAAATTGACCAATACAGTTATATCAGTTTTCCGTTGGCTAAATTCTTGCTGTTCCCACTCATTCCTCATACTTAAGAAATATTAGAAAACTTGTTGTTTATTTTAAAAAAGTGCTGCATTCTGTATAGAATTTGACTTTATGCAATTGGTTCTATTCTATGCCCAAAACAAAGTAAGTTTATCTGTAGTCAGTGTGGTCGGTTTAGCAAGTCACTTGCAAATATCCCCTTAACAACACTCATTAGTCTGCATTTTAAAGACTTTTAGTGCATTCAAAGTGTATGGGTTTAGAGACGAGACAGGAAGCACACGATATCAGACAATGAAACAAGGGTGCTGTGACAGAACTAAGAACTGAAAGCATACACACCGGAAAACTGGTATCTCCAACGTAATTCAGCCTTACCCAAAAACACCATGATCATAAAAGTCACAAGTTAGGGACTACATTTACATGGTACATAAATACATTATTTTTACATATTATTTCACATAGGAAATATGAGCATATGATCAGCCTAATGGTAAACTGATAGCAGCATCAGTTTGATACAACACTGTGCTCTAAAATGTCATTTATTCTGCTTCTACTTTATGTAGGCTGGTACTGGGGACCACTGAATGAGGTACATGTAAGTTTGTTTAGAAAAAACAACAACACATTATTTAATAGCAGCATGCTTGTATAAGTAACAGATTTAAAGTGAGTGACCAAGTGCTAGAAGAACAATTCTGAGCCATGAATACCTCCAATTGCTTGCAACATATGGACTATCGACCTAAAAGTTCTGCTACCAATCTCTTGGCGCCATCTATTACAGGTCTTGACCAAAAGCTCCTGTGAAGTCTATGCCACAAATTCTCTACTACAAGTCTTCTAATGTGTTAGGATTAAATGTATGTATATACATAGACACATGATCAGAACTATGCTAAGTATACATGCTAAAGTACAACTGGTTTCTTAAGTAAAACAGAAAACCCTCCGTAAGCAAAATGGTGTACAAGTGTAGAAAGGTGAATGTTCTTGATGGACAACTGAGGCCAAAAGTTAAATTAGAGCCCTGTCTGGTAAAATTAAATGAACAAAGTGGTTAATATATAGGCTTACCACTTAACAATTAGTCTATACAACTGGTTAATATTCCACAATATGACATATTAAATAATTGAATGTTTGTTAAAAGTTTTTAGAATGTTTATTCTGTATTTAAACCTTTTATTGTAAGAAAGAAATATGCCCAGAAGGCTTGAAAAAATACCGCACAGTGTTTTATACAATTCTTGCTTGTTTTTTTTTTGTTTTTTTTACAGAATGCAAGCAAAATTTCACTCTTCAGTGAGGTAGACATGAGGCATGTATAAGAGCATGTGTGCACAGTGAGGAGCTTAATCTTTCCGAGGCTTCTGAAGTTTCTCCAGAATATGCAATTTTCTCTTAGCTTTCATCTCTATGCTCATTTAAATCAGGCTATATCCACAGCAAGTTCTCAGTCTTGCTCGCTCACAAAAACAAGCATGACGGGGGGTGGGGCGTCTGATTGGCAAATGTCAACTAAAGCTTTAGCTACCATTGAGAATAATCAGCTTGAAACTGGGCAAGAAAACAATTGGTCAATAATTTTAATATTTAAAACAGTAAAGGTCAAAAATGATTTGGGAGTTCTGCATTCAAAAATGAATTACCGCTTTTACAATTAAAGAAGATCAAGAGAGAATAGGATCAAATAATGAATGAAATAATGAAATGGTTAACTGAGCATGAAATGGTTAACTTTCATTAATAAACATTTACGGTACAATAAATTACAGTATGTAATTAATTAATTTATGATTAAATTATGATTAAACTAAGCTATATCTCTGTACATCAGCTTTAAAATATAACACGTGTCACTTTGACTATCACACATTTGTATTTAGTGGTGATGGTGATGATGATGAAGCTGAAATGACGTGTTGTGTAGCTCTTTATAAATACCACAAAGAGCAGAGCAGCTTTTACTAAAACAGTATAGAGATATAAGTTTAGTACTTATAACAATGCATTTAGAATTTTCATATTTATTCAAGCCACATTACAGTGTATAGTGATTAACATTCAATTTAAAATGACACATCCAATCTCATTTCAAAACAGGTAAAATGAATGAGCACCAATTGAAATAAAAAAATAAATGTGAATACACCGGAAAACTAATGTTTGAGAGGGTTTGTGTTCTTGTCCTGCACTCACCATCTTTCTGCTCACTCACTGTCGGGGTCTGAGTCTCCTTGGTATAAGACACAACTTCTTTGGGTGGAAAGTCCACATGAGTCACTTTTGCCATGCCCAGCTTTACCGGGCCTCGTCTGGTGGGGGACGACCAATGCACGCACACAGAGAAACACAGACACAAATAAACAAACAAACCCAAATGAACATCGGAAAACAGGCAGTCAAAAAATTAGGACGAGCACAGTGCTAAAGCCAAACATTCACACAACCATCACAAAATTGCACTACTGCCTAACTTGCTCTGTTGGGAAGCATCGTCAGGTTTTATCAGCACCACATGTGAACACTGAGAAACACATAAGGGCTCAAGACAGGGTTGCACAACTGAACAAGATCCTGATTAGAAACTACCTTAGAAAGCTATTGAATAGAACAGAGGACACTACTAGAGCTAAACAGACACTTTAATCTGTTACTCAGGGCAAATCAATGGGCTAAATGCAATTAGGAAGAGGCAACAGAAAGAAGAAGAGGAGAAAAAGAAGAGTACCCTAATTCAGAATGAAGCAGTAGTGTTGAAGGATCAGAGTCCCAGTGGAGAGTCCTGTTAGTAGCACAGCAATAAACCAGTGTTATTTAGAGAAAATGCCAAGAATAAAGAGTCATAAGTTAGAGCAGTTTAAACTAGACAACAGCCTTATGATCTAATTTGGAGTTGTTAACAACAATAATGCTTGGATACAGCTTAAGATGTACTTAATTTTATGTAAAAAGGTATAAAGTTAAAACATACCTTATGCTAAACAGTGTGTTTTTAATTTCATTTTTACAGCTGTACACATCTTTTCAGCATAACAAAGCCAATCAATATGTGAATCATGCCTGTCTCAATTTAAGTCTGTCTCTCAGCACCGGAGACGACATGTCTACCGGCCGGCTGCGTCATCATCCCGGGTCGTGATTCACGAGTAAAGGGGTTTAAACTGAAGTGTGTGTGTGTGGCGATGTTAGCCCCAGGAGAGTGTACATGAGCTCTTGTGGACGTGAGTGTGTATATGCGGTTAGTAAAATGACCTCCATGTGTGTAGGAAGCGGTGGTGCAGCATAGGGAAATGAGCGAATGCAGAGGGCCACAGGCAGGAAAGCCCCCTGAGGCTGCATTTGATGTGTGTGTGTGTGTGTGTGTGTGTGTGTGTGTGGGTTAGTTTTCATCAGCCTACAACGCTAATCAGAGGTTAAAGAGTCCCTCAGGCAGCTCATAACCAATCAGATTTCTAGTGGTCCTATTTTGGCTTTAACTGAAAATGGCACTTTTGATTCTTCACATAAAAACATTATTGTTTCATGTTACCCTTTTTTTCATTAATGCCCAGATTAAAATATTACACATATAGAAAGGAAATGACATTTATTCATTTTTTATGCTGTGATATTATATCTCTATAATATAATAACATATGCAGAGGTTGCAAATGACCTGAACAACCATTTACATTACAGTTTGCACATCAAGCGCTGTTTGCAGACATTTTCAAATCATTTAGATTATTCTTATTTATACTCATTTAAAAGCATGTCATAGTGCATTATTATCACTGATTATTTGAAGATTCTTTGAATTCGCAGATATAATTTAAAATTGATTATTCCACCAATGATGGCATACTGACAAGGCCAAGGTGCTCAAATCATGATATTACCACCATGATTCCTAGATGTGATAAGGTTTGTATGCTGGAATGCCACGCTTAACTGTATCCAAACATTTTTATTTGAAACAAAAAGTTTATATTGTTTTCTAATTTTTCACAAAATCATTATATAAATGTTCTCTCAGACAGGAGGTCCCTACAAAGTCACCCTAAGTTCAGTCTATGCAATACTATAAGAAACCACACAAAATCTAATCTTAAACTCTATAAGCTTCAGTTGGCATGTTAAATGTTCAAAATATAAAAAAAAAAACTGAACAAGTATGCCCTTTTTGGTAGAGCTGCCAACTTTTAGTAGCATGGTTTAATTTGTGAAGGTGCAGCTGAACAAATAGGATTTTTGTAACAATATCTTTTGGACAGACAAGACCAATATGGAGATGTTTGGCTATAATGGGTAATGTTTTGGTCTTGTTTATCAGTCACAAGGCCAGAAATCAGCCTGCTCTTACTAACTCAACCACAAGTAACAAAAATAATCAATGACAGTGTAATTCGTCATGTGTTGTTGTTCATCTGAGATAGTATTTATGTAATTTTATGGTAAACTTGTCCCTAAACTCACTGTCCATTTTATCAGCAGCACCAGTGCAACTCACAATATGGCACTATTAAATCCAGATTACGATAAAGGAGATGCTTGGACATTATTTCTCTGTTTTATAACTATAAGAAAGTAGTGGAATTGAATTTCAATAAATTGTGCATTTAGATACGTTAGTTGGAGCACCTGCATTGTACATGACTGTGATGAGCTTGACTTTGCACCACAGAATTTTTTCTCAAATTCTTTGTCAGAATTTTTATTCTCAGTATGCTTATGATACCATTGCAAAAGTAATATTTTACAAGTTTGATACTGTTTTAAATACAGGCCCACGCTAGCAAAGAGAGAAAGTAAATTCATGCTTAAACTAATAGAGCAAAAAAAAAAATTGGACAGTCACATGTGCACCCATTTTATACATGTTAATTAGTTAATAGTGCACGCAAGTTTTAAAGAACAATAGATAACAATAAAATTGTGACTATTTTCTTTTGGACAGACTTGTTAGTGATTTATTTAGTCTACCCCGCATCCCTTTCTAAAGCTGACATGTTACATAATTAGGCTACTTATGTCAACAGACTTCAACATCAAATAACATTACAAATAAATGTGCACATATAACACTATTGTTAACAAATAAATAAATAATAATTTAATGTGTAAGATATTAATACTGTAAGGTATATGCAATGAGCAGTTTAAGAATAGAGCTGTGAGGCAAAATGTTTTACCTGTTCGAACTTGCACATGAAGGTGCATGCGCACACACGCGTGCACGCACACACACACACACACACAAAGCCTTTAAACAACATAAACAGTTTGCCTTTGGTGCACAGACAGACTGTCTGTCCCTCACTCAATCCCTCAATCTTAAATGTCTCCTGGTTACAATTACAGAAAGGGAAAGAAAGTGAGTGGGTGTGTTGGTGATACCTGGGTCCTGTGGCGCCATCACCTGAATCCTGGCTACCTGCCTCACTTGGGGTGCCCGCGGATTTGCCAGTGGGAGACAATGTTGCAGGAACTAAAAGAGAATTCAAACACACAAAACAGTGCCACAAGTACACACGTTTACATTCATGTAATTTAGGCTTTAATAAATGAGAGAACACAAGTCAATAAGTTAAAAAACAACCAGCTATAAAACAGTATTATTAATATGATCCTTTGCTAATTTTGTTCCAATGCCAAAATTTCTCCTTATCCCATAAAAAATTTACAGCTGTGCTACAACTGTATGTTACTGTACATTATACAACTCTACACTACTTACTACAGTACAGTACTGTACAGTACATCAATTCACTAAAAGCTTTTTTCTGTTTTGGCATTTACTTAATATGTTTAACGCGAAATAATATGTTTAAATATTCACGATTTGTTGGTGATTTGCCAACAATACATTATTTGAAGGTGGGATTTTAGTTTTTAAGAGTTCCAAATGTACTTTAACAGCATTTATTTTATTGTCTATGGGCTTTTTAACATATCACAAAAATAATTATGTGTTTTCACATAATGATAAGAAAGGTGGTGTATAACCATTTACTGTATTATAATAATAATAATAATAATAATAATAATAATAATAATAATAATAATAATAATAATAATAATAATACACATCTAAAAATGAGAAATAGGTCAATAACAATTTCCCCCCTATATTTTTGGAATAAATACAATTATTTTCAGCTCAATTATTTTCCACTTTAATTCAAATCCAATACATAAATAGTGAATTGCAAGTGTAGTTCTATTGCAAAAACTAGATGCATTTCTTTTTGCTTCTTATCTCACTTAACCTTAGAAACTCCTTTTGTGGATGGTTCTTACAGTATGTATTCAATTCCAACAGATTTGAGCATTTTGATTATTTTTCTGAGGACTTACTTATTTTGGGGCTAAATAAGCCAATTTCCTGTAAGATATTTTAAGTTAGTTATATAATGCATCTATATAATTATCACTGATATATTTTGTACACCATTATATAATGGTCTTCTGAAATGTGGTGTGGTGATTCGATTAAGTTGTTAATTGACATTATCTGTACAAATAATCAGCACATCCACTTATATTTTATATATTAAGTTAAGTCATGCCTCTTATTGTTAATACAGTTAAAACGATATGTATTTAACAAGAAATTTCACATACTCTGGAATTTAGTTAAATTTTGGTGTGAAAATTCTAGATTTGAACTCTTGGCTGAAAGCTTTTGAAGACAAGTCAGCGCTTTAGTCGCCTAATTGGTGTAGACTGGAGCGCTGCTGCCCCCTTGCGTTTATTGTGTGAAACGTATCAGTATACTTTGTCATCATTGCGTTCTTTAACGGTTATAGTAAACTTTGCTCATAAACAAAAGGTGGTATTGGAAAACGTCTGACCAACATCAGTTGTGATTCCCATGCTTTGAAGCAATGCCTCAGCCTCTCTCCTCTTCTTCTCCAGGTCAGAATCATCCTGAACAGCGGCAGGTTCCTTCTGCTGCTCGGCCTGAAACGAAACACGTTTAGCATGTTATGAACAGTGTACTGAACAGAAAGAAGCCCTAACTAGAAAGAAAATAATTAGGGAATATTTGTATTATTGTTATTTGTATTTGTTTTACAGTTAGGGCATTATGCATCATAAAAGATGAAGGATGTATGACTAGAAAAGTGAAAATTGCAACGTTAAAAAATCTGCAATTTGTAGTCTAAAGAAATTTAAAGTGTAGAGGATTTTTTAAGCAATACATTATCAATTATCTTCCGTTTTATCCACTACTAGGGTCACGTGGGGGGGGGGGGGGAGAACGTGAAAACGTTTCAGGCGATGGGCAGATACACCCAGGACAGGGCGCCAATCTATCGCTGGGCACACACACACTCACACAAACACACTCTATATGGGGCAATTTGGAGAATTCACTTGACCTTGATCCATGTTTTTTTGGACTCCACCCAGATTTGGATTCGAACCGGGAATGGCGAACGTGCTAACCACTAAGCCACCGTGCCGCCCTCAGCAATTCATTAATTTCACAAAGTTTTATTACTTACAAATAATATGTTCTTGCCTACTAATTTGCTTAATAACTGAGTATTTTATTTTCAATTTGTGACAGAAGCAATGCCTTACAATTAACATGCTACAAAATGATATGAGAACAAACAAGTTTTGGGTCAAATGTATGCAGATATGAAGGAAACCACCAACATTTTAAAATCTCTAACGTTTACACATATACATTGCACTGAGGTCAAAACTGGGCCCTTGAGTAACAGCATTATGATTGACTCAGTGTCTTAAATTTAACCATCGCGTTGCAACTGGAAAAATTATTCATATATTTCTTTGTTTATTCTTATTTTCCTCATTTTAAGGAGAACATAAAAATATCCAAACTATCTAATCCAGAGTGGTGGTTTCCAAGCTGTCACTCAAATGGCAGCTCCAGCGGTTTACTGTAGCTATAACAGCAACGCAGGACCCCTGCGTGTCTAATCTTTGTGAGTCATTTAACTATGTTCATGGGTATGTGCATTCATTAAATCAACTTGATTGAAAAGCAAATACTATGGAGGCCAGAATTCTGAAGCAAAAACAACTTTTATTTTTCACAGTATCAGCCTTATCTCATGCTGTAAATACCAGGCCCCGCTGTCATAGGGAAGAGTCAGCTGAATCGATCTGTGAATGATGGTTTTTGGCAAAAAAGTAAATAAGACCAAATAAAATGTCATGTCAATGCTTTGTTTTTGTAGGTGTACTGTGGAACAAATTACTGTACTGTGTTCACAAAAGATCTCAATCCTATGCAGGCTTTCAGTCATATCACCATGTCCTAATTACTAGTTTCTGTCAAATGTGCCAATTATTTATTTTTTATTTTTTGAACAAAAAAAACAGTTCAAAAAATGTTGCAAGACCACCTATGATCATAGACTATAAAATTAACTATATTGGTTTATTTATTTCCTCTGTCAATCACAATGGCTCCTGCCAAACCTGGTTGAAAGTGGGCTCAGGAGAGGGCGGGAGGTCTTTTCATTTAAGTGTTACGTCAGCTATTGCCTCATTAACAGCCAATTATAGATTCCAATGGCCTCATGGCCGCAATGGACTGCCTTACATGACAATCATTTTACAAATTATCCATAAACTCAGGAAATTATGTCCATCATGTTAGCATGGTATGTTTCTCAAAATAAATTCTACCGGTGTAGTGGTCATACACATGGAGGAGCAGCCTCTGCCTTTGGCTTTTACACACCAGGATCACCATTAAACCTTTAATGATTCTGGGTGTAGGACCTAAATTATTTGCAATCTTGCAATGAGAAACACTAAAAGACGCTTCTTTATGTTAGCACAAAGTGGTGAACCACAACTCATTGTTGCTTGCAAAGACTAAGGTTTTGGTAAATGCTCGTTTTACATCCATTAGCAGTTACTTGTCTGCTACTTGTCTAACTTAGTCTAGTAGTCTAATTTCACCTCTGCGTGTTGCTGGCAATAACTTTTGTTTTACACTAATATGTTTTCTCTATTCTTTGTTTGTTAAATGAAGGTTTTAGGTTGTAAAATCAGACAGAAGGACAACTGTTCTGAAAATGGGGCAATTTTAAAAAAGATGTATTTTAACGAGCAAACCAAAAAAAGGCTTTTGTTTGTTGTTAGAAAACAGCAAGTTAAGTGTTTCACCTCTTTCTTCTTGCGTTCTTCCTCTTTCCTCTTCTTCTCCTCTCTAATTTGTGCGAGACGCTGTTTCTTTCTCTCCAACTCGGCCTTCAGCTCACTTTTGTCTGACATGGTTCTTCAGGATAAAAGACAAATATAAGAGAAATCACTCCCAATCACGGTAGTAAAACTTTTACCTACTACACAATATAAGCAAGTTTGGAAGATTTCAACAGTTAAAACTGTCTTCATTTAAGCTTGAATTTCCTTCACCTTTAAACACCACTTACCCCTCCAGCATGGCAGAAAAAATGCCTGCTCTTAGCTTCCCTGAATGGATTAAACTTTTATTTGCTTTCCTCTGCACAAGGAACTGTCAGTGTATAAAATACATAGCTTAAAACTAAAAACATGTACACCACAGATGTGTAATTATTGGTCCGGTTTAATACTTGCAACCAAATAAAAAGATAAAACAACAACATACTTATGCTTTTCAGATCACACTGCAAGTTCTCGTGATTTTATAGAACACTGAGAATATAAAGAAAGCTTTGTTTTACTGTTTTACTCTCTCAAGAATATATTACAATCACTGAGGTCAGTGGGAATCTATCTGTGAAGGGAGCCAGAACTCATAAGTGTCAGAATCCTTTCACTGTCATTTTATATGGGGATTTATTCAGAAATTAAATGTATATTTGATATATCAAAATAAATACTTTATCATATTAGTGACAAACACAGAGAATACAGTAGTAGTTGAAAACGAGTGGAAGGTGAATTTCCCAAAAGATTAAAAGTACCATGTACTAAAAGTACTATTAATGCTGATTTCTTACTTTTTTTTTTTTTTTTCAAAAAATGTTTCAATGTATACAAGTGCCAATATATTTACTAATGAGCTTTTCAGTTTG
Organism: Corydoras sp. C115; assembly: GCA_019802505.1. Lineage (NCBI taxonomy): Eukaryota > Metazoa > Chordata > Actinopteri > Siluriformes > Callichthyidae > Corydoras > Corydoras sp. C115. The sequence continues at coordinate 10,996,833 of JAFMOC010000001.1, read as the reverse complement.
TTTTCTCAAATGTTTAAATTAGCTCTCATATATATATATATATATATATATATATATATATATATATATATATATATATATATATATATATACACATTCATTCATTATCTCCCGCTTTGTCCTCTACTGGGGTCGTGGTGGGGCTCCCCATGCCCATCCAGGGGAGAGCGTCTCGAGAATTTAGAGAACTCAATTGACTTGATCCATGTTTTTGGACTGTGTTAGGAAACCGGAGAACCCGGAGGAAACCCACGCGGACACGGGGAGAACATGGAATCTCACCCCAGATGGGGATTCGAACCGGGAATCCCTAGCGCTGAGAGGCGAACGTGCTAACCACTAAGCCACCGTGCCGCCCCTATATATATATATATATTTTTTTTAAAAAAAGCATTAAAATTTATCAAAATTGGAATAAAATCCTGGTTCTCATATTTAAGCTGCATACTATCTGTACCAAGATTAAACAACCCAAAGCATCCCATAAAAACCTGACCCTGAGGTGTGTATTCAGTCTAAATCTGTACTGAACATCAGATCAGTGATGTTCTAAGGAGGAGGTTTTGGAGAACGATGATGTTAACAGTTGTTTTGTTAGCTGTTGCTAATGCTAAATGCAAGCCTTCAAGATCTAGATGAAAACAAATCGAAGTCATTACATGTTTGGTTTCATTCTGCGAAAAACCCCATCATGTGATTTGCACATCAGAGTCGGAGTTCTAATGACAGAAGCAGAGCAGCAGTTATTGGATTTAGTGAGCTCGGCTGCTCTGATGCTAACGTGTCTGCCAGAGCTGCGCGAACCACAGCACAAAGCCCCTATTAACTCAACATGAACCCGAACTATTCAATACTGACCACTTTAATATAAAAAAGATAAAGAAATAATAATAAAAACAGCGCGTGTGAAATAAGATTTGAAACGTTGAACTAACCGTTAGTTCTCTTCCTCTCTGACGGTACAGACTGTGAATGATGTTCGTGCAGCAGCTTCCGGCTACACCATCACTCTGACTCCGCCCCCAGCCCCGCCCCCAGCAGCTTCAACGTCAATTATGTGTCCAAACCCCTCAATACAGGGTGACCAGATGTCCCGCTTTGTGCGGGACAGTCACGCAATTTCGTTACTTTCCAGGCGTGCCGCAAATTGAGACGTTGTCCCGCATTGTTATTGAAAGACAGACAGTTTTGAAATGCGTGTTTTATAATCTGTCATTGGATGGCTATGTTGTCTGTTATCGGGGGAGAGGCGGGCTGTTTGAATGTCAACCAATCGGGAACCTCGACGCATGTTAAGGGCGCGCCCACCATATATATAGGCAGCACAGTGGTTTAGTGGTTAGCACGTTCGCCTCTCAGCGCTAGGGATTCCCGGTTCGACTCCCCATCTGGGTGGAGTTTCCATGTTCTCCCCGTGTCTGCGTGGGTTTCCTCCGGGTTCTCCGGTTTCCTCCCACAGTCCAAAAACATGGATCAAGTCAATTAAATTCTCAAAATTGCCCCATATAGAGTGTGTATGTGTGAGTGAGTGTGTGCCCAGCGATAGATTGGCGCCCTGTCCTGGGTCTATCTGCCCTGCGCCCGAGACGCTCTCCCCTGGATGGGCATGGGGAACCCCCCCCCCCCCCCCCCCGCCCCCCCCCCCCCCCCCCCCGCGACCCTAATAGAGGATAAAGCGGGAGATAATGAATGAATGAATGAATAAGTATAATAAATTGTGTACTTAATTTATTTCGGGGATATATATGGAATTTGACATTGAGACTGTGTGACATTTCTATTCCAGTGCAGTATTAATTGAATAAAACACAGCATTTCCTGCTATAAAACATCATAGATGTTAAATGCTTTAACACAAAGCCAATGTGTATGTTTTATTAACATTTTTTTATATCAGAAACATGCATATACTGCAGTGTATTACTGCCAATGTAAAGAAAGTTCTTATAAACGCATTCACTTTTTATACTTATTATAATATTTTTGTAAGATAGCAGTAACTCATGTAAAGCTAAATCGTGGCCAATAACGTTTTTAATCTTAAATTTTCAAAAGTATGAGGAAAAAATTGTTTATTGTTATTTAATTTTTACCCAATAATTATATATTATATTTAATCTTGTATTTTAAATAGCATACTTTTGTTGCAATGTATGTTTTGCGTATAGAACGTAATTTTAATTTATATAGGTTCATAACACTTAGTTTGTCTCCTCCTTGTGGTGAAATATGATACATCGGTTAAAAATGCATTAAAGACGTTTTTAAAAACCTTCTGCAATATTCACTCCAAATCCAAACTGGGAAAAATGTATGAAAAATGTTCATCCCTAAATGTAGAACAAAATTTAAATAAAGCTGGATTTTATAAACTTGCAGTTTAGATTTAAAATGTTTTTATATTTTATTGAATCTGAGTAAGATTTGATCAGCTGTATAACAGATAATCTATACTATCATTAATATTTATTTAAACTAGCCAGTGCTACTTTAGCAGCTAAAATACAAACCCCAAATGAAATACTATTTTGGTTTGTGCTGGGAAAAAAATCTTATTATAATAAATCTAGTTATCCAATTTGCAGTGTGTTACCAGTATTCTTTTAACATACAGTATGTGCTTAAAAATAGCTTTTTTCTGGACTTTTAGATGAGAACCCCACATATAAAAGCATCCTTAATTATCCTTATTAGATTGTTTAATAAACACATATTAATATCAGAAAACACAAACATACAGAAATAACAGGTGCATTATTAGGAAACGCATGCACGTGGTTGCTACCCCGCCAATTTAATGGTGATATTTCTATATATCCTTCTATCCATTATCTTCCGCTTTATCCTCTATTAGGGTGTTGGTGGTGTTCCCCATCGGTGGTGAACGTTTCAGGCGCTGGGCAGATACACCCAGGACAGGGCGCCAATCTATCGCTGGGCACACACTCACTCACACTCTATATGGGACAATTTGGAAACCGGAGAACCCGGAGGAAACCCACGCGGACATGGGGAGAACATGGAAACTCCACCCAGATGGGGATTCGAACCGTGAATCCCTAGCGCTGAGAGGCGAACGTGCTAACCATTAAGCCACCATGCCGCTTTTTCTAAATATTAATTTATTCATATCTCCCGCTTTATCCTCTATTAGGGTCGCGGTGGGGTTCCCCATGCCCATCCAGGGGAGAACGTCTCGGGCGCTGGGCAGATACACCCAGGACAGGGCGTCAATCTATCACTGGGCACACACTGTTGTTGTATGGTCATTCATTAATAAATTACAATTACAATTACTCACTCACACAGACACACTCTACATGGGGCAATTTGGAGAATTCAATTAACTTGATCCATGTTTTTGGACTGTGGGAGGAAACCGGAGAACCCGGAGGAAACCCACGCAGACACGGGGAGAACATGGAAACTCCACCCAGATGGGGATTCGAACCGTGAATCCATAGTGCTCAGAGGTGAATGTGCTAACCACTAAGCCACTGTGCCGCTTTTTCTAAATATTCATTCATTCATTATCTCCCGCTTTATCCTCTATTAGGGTCGCGGTGGGGTTCCCCATGCCCATTCAGGGGAGAACGTCTCGGGCGCTGGGCAGATAGACCCAGGACAGGGCGCCAATCTATCACTGGTGTTTCGCACACACTCACTCACACAGACACACTCTATATGGGGCAATTTGGAGAACTCAATTGACTTGATCCATGTTTTGGACTGTGGGAGGAAACCGGAGAACCCGGAGGAAACCCACGCAGACACGGGGAGAACATGGAAACTCCACCCAGATGGGCATTCGAACCGGGAATCCCTAGTGCTGAGAGGCGAACGTGCTAATCACTAAGCCACCGTGCCGCTTTTTCTAAATATCTTTGTTTTAAATTGTATTATGAAGAGTGACCGCGTTGCAGATGCGAAAGGTGAATTTTTTTCAGGCAAATTAGCGGTCTTCCTGTGAAATGACGTAGGAACAGCGGCTACGTCCAAAATAGCATACTACACTACACTACACTATGTAGTGAATAAGAAAGCACCCGCAGCTGGAAGCGACGTCTTTACTAGTATGCCGTGTTTTTGAGGTAGGGCGTGCTCGTGCTGTGCTTATCGGCTTTGGGGTTTCGCAGTTGTGTGTGTGTGTGTGTGTGTGTGTGTGTGTGTGTGTGTGTGTGTGTGTGTGTGTGTGTTATCTGAGATGTTTGGCTCAGGGGGTTTACTGTCACTGCGTTTGTAAGTTCTCAGTCAGGTGAGTTACTGCGTCTACTTGTGCAGCGTTAACTGTGAGACGAGAAAACAGAAAAGCTGACACTGATGTTCCCTTTTGTGTTTTGTTGTGGATTTAGACGCTGAAATCGGTAGCCCGTAGCATATCGACCAGGATGAGGATTTTGAGGACTTTAATGAGCAACGCTTCGATCGGGAAGCTGGTGGATCAGTACTCCAGGTTCTCTCCGTCTCCTCTCTCTATGAAACAGTTCCTAGACTTTGGTAAGATTCCCCTGTGAGAACGCAAGCCCTGTATCTGTCTCATTTCTTTAATTGAATTCTCTTTATCTACTTCTAGGACTCGTGGAAATGTCATGCTGTTGGTTATGTTATAATATTCATTCATTATTTCCTGCTTTATCCTCTATTAGGGTCGCAGTGGGGTTCCCCATGCCCATCCAGGGGAGAACAGGGGAGAACGTCTCGGGTGCTGGGCAGATAGACCCAGGACAGGGCGCCAATCCATCGCTGGGCACACACTCACTCACACAGACACACTGTATATGGGGCAATTTTGAGAATTCAATTGACTTGATCCATGTTTTTAGACTGTGGGAGGAAACCGGAGAACCCAGAGGAAACCCACACAGACACGGGAAGAACATGGAAACTCCACCCAGATGGGGATTCGAGCGCTGAGAGGCGAACGTGCTAACCACTAAGCCACCGTGCCGCCGCTGTTGGTTATGTTATATAATTATAATAAAAATCTAAATCTGGCTTAGTGGTTAGCACGTTTGCCTCTCAGCGCTAGGGATTCCCGGTTCGAATCCCTATCTGGGTGGAGTTTCCATGTTCTCCCCATGTCCGCGTGGGTTTCCTCCGGGTTCTCCAGTTTCCTCCCACAGTCCAAAGACATGGTCAAGTCAATTGAGTTCTCCAAATTGACCCATATAATTGACCCAATTGTGTGTCTGTGTGAGTGAGTGTGTGTGCCCAGCGATAGATTGGTGCCCTGTCCTGGGTGTATCTGCCCAGTGCCCGAAACGTTCTCCCCTGGATGGGCATGGGGAACCCCCGGGACCCTAATATAGGATAAAACAGAAGATAATGGATGGATGGATCTAAATTCTACTCGCACAATGTTGCCTGATATAGTGTTGTGTGATTCTGTTGTAGGTTCAGAAAATGCCTGTGAGAAAACCTCGTTTACTTTCCTGCGGGAAGAGCTGCCCGTGAGGCTGGCAAACATAATGAAGGAGATCAATCTACTGCCAGATAACTTACTGAGGACACCTTCCGTACTCTTAGTGCAGAGCTGGTGAGTCGACGCTTTAGTGGTAAACTAAAAGATACGGACAGACAGCTCACTGTCTTAAGCATTACATCAGTGACAGGCCATCTCAGCTTGACAAATTTTTTTAAATGCACGATGTTAATGTTACTGTTACTGCAGAGCACTACTAATACTAATGCTAATACTGATTCAGTTCTGGGTTTCTCTGATTAAACTGATGTAGCACTGGCAGCTCATCAGGTTACTGGTCTTATATTGGGAGCTTTACTGGTTTTAAACCATTTCTAAACACTGATCAGACTACTCTGAATACTGTGAGTGAGCACATAAACCCATTAGCACAGAATGCTGTTTCTCTAATATTATTACCACCGAATACTAATCACAATACTACTATTAAAACTAAATGCTGTCTAAATACAGATCCTGTACTGTTGTTCAACCCATACATAAAATTAATGGATCTATTTTGCCTGTCGCGAAGGAATTTGTCCTTCACATTTAACCAATACATGCAATAAAACGCACACATACACACGATGAATGAAGTGAGCACACGTGTCTGGAACGGTGGAGCAGCCTTGTATATGTCGGCTGGGAATGATTTGTGGTTAGAGGCCTTGTACAAGGTTCACTTCAGTCATAGTACTTATTGGGACCAGGAATGAAACTGTGGACCTTCAGGTTGCACGGCTGTTTTTTTTTTTTTTAACCACAAGCCTATTACTATCGACCCGATTTCAGACGGCCAGCAGTACAGAATACTCCTTTCATTCACTCCTGCCATTATCGGCACAGACTATTGATTACATATAAAATGAGCACAGCAATCTTTTCATTTATATGCAAAATTTCTGAATATTGATTTAATGTCCTAATTTCTGTCGACACTGTACAGGTATTAATCAACCAGAGCAAAAAATAAAGAGATTTGATTAAAAACCTTGTTTTGATTGATCAGGTGTACACACTTGTTAAATCTGTAAGCTTTTTGTACAAGTATTTTACAGAACCATAAGAGCTACAATATTTAATTTAATCATGTGAAATACAAATAAAAATTTTATTTTCTATTTCAGGTACATTCAAAGTCTTAAAGACATCCTTGCATTCAGGAATAAAGATGTAAATAATAATAAAGTTCTGTCTGAGTAAGTACTTAAGGTCAAGTGATATGCAAGTTTTTAAGTGCAATCAAAAGAATACATGCATAGAGTTTAGTAGTTCTTAAAAGTTGGTGAAGCTTTTTTTTTCTTTTTAATTTTGCATAAATATAATTAACATGACAAGTCCTATAAGAAATGAAAATGATTCAGTATTATTTATCTATAGCTGGCAAAATGTGTAAAACTTCAAAAAAGTTATGTGCAATGTCTGTAGAATGTGCATTCTTTTACATCTTAAGAGACCTATTAAAGTATGATCTTTACAATATGAGTTTGAAAAAGTGAGTTATGGCACAGGTAAAACAAAATGTTTGAAACTCTCATGCAGAGCTGTCGAAGCTCATCAGCCTGCAAACTATAGAAAAAATTTGGATATGATAAATCCACAAATGCATACATTTTGAAACTGAGGAAATATCATTGTATTAATCTACAAGTTCTGGGTAACCTCTAAAGACTAAAGGCGTCATGTTGATTAATGTTAATAAATCCACAATCAAGAAATCATTGAGTAACAATAACAGCATGCCTGGATTGCCTTGAGCAAAACGATGCTCTCCAGAAACAGCATCATTACCCAAATAAGCGTGTTAAATATTATGTGGATAGGTCAGAAGGCAGCTAAATTATGTAGCATAATAAATCATTTCTATAAACCAAAACACATTTGGAAAAAGATAAGTACTGCATTTGTAAAACATGGTGCATCTAGGCAATTTTTTTAAGTTAAGTAAATTCTTAGAAAGTTCTTAAACAAAAGGAGGCCAAGATATGGTATAAACCTTGTACAAAAGTTGGGATTTTAAAATTCTTGTGTACATTACAAATTTAAGAATGAGTCAGGACAAGTATTGTGCTTTAAAGATAGTGTTCAATTCTAAGTCATGATCTAAAACTTTATGGAGTAATCCATGTGAATAAACCCACCAACAGCCCAGAATCTCTATGCATATTTAGAATAACAATGTTAAAACTGAATAAAATAGATTAATTACTGCTGTACAGCGGAATCACAAGATATAGAAAGCATAATTTTTTACATACTTTTGTTCCTTACAAGTATATGTCAAAGGATCGTGGTTCTTAATAAATAAATAAACTCATCCGTGTAACTAGGTTTGTTTTAACTGCATTTCAGAGCCTGATGATCAGATATGTTTTTTCATATTTCTGCAGAAATATAGAACATTTTAAAGTGTTTCCAAACTAATAATATTATTTTTAAATAAAAATTTCAAACATCAATTCAGTGTTTCTGCAGTAACTGTACATGTTATTCTGTTTCACCCAGTTTCACAGATACAGTCGTTAAGGTGCTTAACAGGCATAATGACGTGGTGCCCACCATGGCTCAGGGTGTGGTGGAGTACAAGGAAGCCTATGGCACAGATCTGATTACCAGTCAAAACATGCAGTATTTCCTTGATCGTTTTTACATGAGCAGAATATCTATCAGAATGCTCCTCAACCAGCACTGTAAGTAGTAATGTTGTGGAAATTAAAATGATGGGAGGTAGTGCACCAGTATACTGTAAAGGGTATTTCTTCTGCCTGTTGCAGCATTGCTGTTTGGAGGGACAGTGCGAGTGAATCCTGCTCATCCTAAACAAATAGGCAGTATTGATCCTTACTGTCGAGTGACCGATGTAGTTAAAGGTGAAACACATTACAATCTCATTCATGTTAAAATTACATTATTACAGCTTGAGACAGGATGCATTGATTTAATTTTTACCGTGAATCATTGAAAATTAGATGGGTAGTACCTCACTGCTTAATGAAAAAAATACTAACCATTCACTTACATGTGGACTTGTACAGAAGTCTATCTCTTTGCTGAAATGGCAATGTCACTTTCACAAAGCATATGTTAACAACTGCTTTATTGAGAACATGTTTTAATAGATCATCTGCACATAAGGTTTGAAAACACTCAAAATAATGGCAAAAAACTTAATTTGCCCATGGCATATGCATATTCCTAACTGACATGCCAAGATTCATCAGATACTTTACAGAAAGCATGAGGAATCATTTTGAAGCATGAGATGGCCAACAAAGTGAACGCCTTTGTGCTGTGCTGGAGAAGACTTGGTTCCACTGTCCTTTCAAATGTAAACAATCCTGGCCAAAACCTCATGTAACTAGAGCAAAATAAATGTAATTTGCTGAAATACAGCAGCACAGGACATGCACTGTGATCAACTGCTATGATTTTCCTTACTATAAATTATATAGTTACTGTAACTATATATTTGAACTATAAATTATATACAGTAGTTACAGAATTGCAGAGGTTTTTAAGACTTGACAGTAAAATATTTGGTTTTCATCTTAAACCATAAACCAATAGAAAGGCCTAAATTGTCTCAGTGTTTGTGGTAAAGAAATTTTTTTTTTTCGGTTGAATGAAGTGCTGCTTTTTTATTATGACAGATGCGTATGAAAATGCTCGGGATTTATGTGACAGATACTACATGAACTCACCAGAGTTATGCCTGGAGGAATGCAACAGTAAGGAATCCATTTCACTACATTATTTATAGCTGTATCGTGTGAAGAGAATAAAACAACGGTACTTTGTGTGTGACCCTCTTTACAGGTAAAGATGCAAATAAGCCCATAACAGTGGTTTATGTGCCATCTCACATGTATCACATGGTGTTTGAATTATTTAAGGTACTGTGGGAATTTACCAGGCATTATGCTTTGTATGCAGAATAAATACAAATATTTATTAGGGAATTGTCTTAAGAAAATCTTGATTTTTATGACCTGCTCTGGCCTACAATTTTACAGGCTACTAATTTTTATACAGGGATGCTCTTACTATTTAAGGACTTCTGATCTAATTATATTCTCTGTGACTCCTTCAGAATGCAATGCGAGCCACTATGGAGCAGCACGGTGACTCTATGGATTTCCCTCCAGTTCATGTTCAGATTGTGTTGGGAAAGGAAGATCTTACAGTCAAGGTGCATGCACAGCACAGCATTAAGTTTTTTTTCTTTCTACAGTTACTCAACAACACACATACACAATGCCATATGTTTTGAAGCTCACTGTAAGATTAGTTAATAAACTTGATGAACAGGTCTACATGTACTTGCGTAATTCAATCTGAACGTACAGGTCACTCAGTCATCAGACTGTTTCACTATCATGGCTGTGTGGTGGCAGTCAGTCCTGTTCATTATTCTAGTTCAACTGAAACTGAGGATGACCCCATAATAAGCATGATGGGGTTTATGTTTTGATTGATTCCAGCTAATGGATGTTTCTTCACCCTGGTTTTACCTCACATGAAAAAATAGGTTAACAAAGTGTAGTAAAACCTTGTTTTAACATCATTTATTAGTATAAGATGAGATTTGAAATGCTGCCTTTATCTTCTCATATTTCTAAGTGTGAGCTGGTCAATGTACCAGATTGAAGGTAAAAAAGAAATTGGTCAATTGGCATCTGATAATTAATGACTGACATGCATAATGACTGATATAGCCTATAAAACCTCAAAATACTGTCATCTGGATTTATTTACATGTTTTGTCAATGCTTAAAATCCATAACACTTTGCTTTAATAGGTCAGTGATCAGGGAGGTGGGGTACCACTCAGGAAGATTGACAGATTGTTTACCTACACGTACTCTACTGCCCCTCGGCCACAGACAGATACATCACGCGCTGCACCTTTGGTCAGTTCAAAGTTACAGAATAGCTTTGATTAAAACATGTGTGTAAGTGATTTACTTGTAACATGGCACAAACGACCATTTCAAGGATGGACAAGGTTAATGATACATTACCGGGGAAGCAGGGGTTGCCAAGGGTGTCCAAACTTGTTTGTAAGCCTGTATGATGTATGGGAGCATGAGTTTGGCCATTGCTTTAACCTTGCCATGGTTAAAGCTGTTCCATGTTTCAGGCAGGATATGGTTATGGGCTGCCCATTTCCAGACTGTATGCCAGGTACTTTCAAGGAGATCTTAAGTTGTACTCTATGGAGGGCTATGGTACAGATGCCATTCTTTACATCAGAGTAAGTGTTTGTGTACGTCTCAATTTCTCTTTCTTATATAAAGTCCCGGATTGTAAGTGAAATGTGCATTCTTTCTTTTTTAAAGGCACTTTCAACTGAATCAATTGAAAGGCTGCCAGTGTATAACAAGTCAGCATGGAAGCATTACAAAACCATGCAGGAGGCAGACGACTGGTGTGTGCCAAGCAAGGAACCCAAGGACATGACCACGTTCCGCAGCATGTAGAGAAGCCTGCACTTTTTTTTACACCAAATATCAATATGAATTTCTTTTTTGCAGATTTAATTGTTACTTTTTGATGCTACTGAGATGTTTGCGCTTGTATTTGGGTTTTGTTACAGATTTTAGTTGTTACATTTCTTGATGCCTGCTGAATGTTACACGGTATTTATGTTCTAACCTCAGTTGAAGTTTTGCGGCATTTAAATATATTTTTTAAGAAAAGCAGTTTATTTCGTGAAACAAAAACCAATCTTTAAATATTTTTAAAGCGGCTGCAAGCTTGTTGCTTGGTAGAGGCAACAATAAATGTAATCTATAAATAAGGTCAAAATGATTTACCTCAATTGACCCAAACATTACTTATAATTTATTTATATATATATATATATATATATATATATATATATATATATATACACACACACACACGTGTGCATTGTGAAGAAAGAAAATCCAATTAATAGCTGCTATGGTTTATTTTATTAGCTGATTTGCTTTAGTAGATTTATCTGCATGCCTTTATTTACTGCATTACAATTTGTTCATGGAGAAAGAAATGTCAACACAGATTTATCAGAAGCATACAAGATAATTATCATCGTCTTTCTTCCCCAAAAATCATTTGTACCTGCGAATATCAATTCTCATGTATGGCTTAAACTGGTAGCAGGGTCAACTAGTAGAAGAAAGCGCAACCCCACAACTAAGTTAATAAAGTATTTACCATTTGCAGCATGTTCTTTGACAATTGTGTGCAGAAAATCTTGTATCAAAAGTAAAACCGGTTAGGAATACAAACATCCATCAGCTGGGAATGAAACCAGAATTTGGGGAGACTCACTGCAACAATGCTCACCGTGTGCAGTTTAGTTTTACATCGGATTTAAGACCTTATACTGATATTGTTAGACATTAAACCACTCTATGGGTTGCATCAATTCTGTATGTTGTGATCTAGCGTCTTAGCTACCACTTGCTAATAGAGCACTAAAGTTATTTCTAAAGATCTCCTTGATCACGATCTGCGGTAAATAAATGTTTTGAACCTGCTACATGGAACCTGCTTTGTTGTATAGTTAGATCACTCTTAATACCTTTGTGGGGTCATCCCCAGAAAGAACAACCACAAAGTGAAACTACCAACAGATGTGCAGTAGAATTTGGATGGCGCAATAATTAGTATTATGGCCCTTAATCTCATCATTCAGAAGATCCAGTTATGTACAAAAGTTAAAAACAAAACTCATAGGGCTTCTAAACACATTTATCATGAAACATGTAATTAATTTATGGAAAACCCTGTTTATTTTTATTACCACCCCTATATTAGCCTCATGTGTCTGTGTGTCTGGTAAAAGTTTGCAAATTCTATTTCACCCACTTCCCGTTATCCGATTAAGCTTAAACTTTGCACTATCATCGTTGATGACAACACATGAATCAATATAAAAAATTACCAATTACTGAACTAATAAGTGGTAATTAATTCATTTTGTTTTCTATGGATTAATGGCCCATTTTCTAAAATAAAAAAGTCATCTAACATGATATAGGGGTGGTTTTTAAATTTTATAAATTAATTACATGTTTTGTGGTGAATATGTTTAGAACATCTTTTGTACACAACTGGATCTTCTGAATGATGAGTGTTTAAGAGCCAGACATAAGATATTTTGCTTGTTCTATTGACATTAGCACTTGGAGCCAGAGGGCCAATATAGGTTCAGGGGTCTATTTGAAGTTGAAATTTGTTAACTGCATTAACCATTTTTTTGTTTGGACTTTGTGTATGATCTATAGAGCTCTAGAAATGTTCTTTAAATGATCGTTGACTTGTTTTAAAGGAAACATTAAATCCTGATGCACTGTCTCTGCCTTCTATTGTATTTGTCCTCTGTAACGTTGCTTCTTTTTGTGCATTAAAAGGAGGTTTGGGACAGACCAAGTCAATCTTCATTACACTGAAAATAATGTTTCTGATGGGACACAAAATTAACAAAATGAAAGCCAAAAAGATCAGAAAGCCGGGTGAAGATAAATTTATTGGTGCAGCTTATATAATCGTACCAGAGAAATGAGTGGGAATGCACTTCTCTCATGGTCTTGCAAACAGTTCTATAGCCAAGCAATCAAACCCATTTATACAGGAAAATCCACTGCGGCAAGTAGTAAAGCAAGAGCACTCACAAAAATCTTCAACCAGACTTGGGACTTCAAGTTTTTTGTTGCTTTATTTTCTAAGAAAACATTTTGATCTGTACCCTAGTCTGATACTAAACTAGTGACGTACAAGCTTCTACACTAGATAGTGGGCTTTACACAAGCTGCATTCTTTAGGTTTAAACTATCCACAGTTTGCTTTAAATGGTTCTCTATGAAAAGTACGAAAAGTTGTTTTTCCCTATTAGTTTACAGGCCTGTGGAAAATATGATTTGCACATTTAAAAAAAAAAAAAAAAAAAAAAAAAAAAAAAAACCTTCCCCTTTGCTTCAGAATAGACAATATATAGTGCTTTTACTAAATGACTGTACAAACTTTCAGCGAAAATAGTCTATACAGGAACACAGGACAGAACTTGTAAAAACAGATATAAAATGTTTTGTCATTTAAATGTTAGTGGCATTTTTGTGCGAAAACAGCTCGCCTTAAACCTTGTTCCCTTGATACAGGTAAGAAAATAATAAAATCAAAACAAAAGCTTTTGGATAGCCCAAAACCACTGTTCTGCACACTGGTTGGGAATAGTCTTCTCGAACCAATGCACTTTAACCTTTAAAGGTTTCAGTTTTGTCAGCAAGTTAAAAAATAAATGCTCCTAGAATGTGGAAAGATAAGAAAAGTTATATAAAGTGATATAAACTATATACACCACTGCTCTAAAGTTTTAAGGCATAATGTGAAGTTTCCACAGATTTGGCAACTAGAACATTTCAACATGCTGCTGCACTGATATTAACAAATCATTTACATAAGAGCTGACAAGTTATCCACACACCTGTCCGCTGCTGCTCTGCTCAATAAGATCCAATAAATGTTGAACTTGTTCTGTCGTCAACAGACCACATCGCCAGTTCTACCTTTTTTTAAAAACCTGACCATTAAATGGCCATCAGCTGCCTGTTTGACAAAATCGACATCGTGCAATGAGAAACAGAGAAATGACTCTCAGCAGACAGAGTCATTGTTGCCGGACAGTCTCCTGCTTCTTCTGGCTTCTTTCTCGCGCTGTTTCTCCAGCTTCTCCTTGGCTTTTTTTATGTCCTTTAACTTCTTTTTGATCATAGCACGGTCACTTTGGCTAGAAACGCCAAGCACCTGTATCAAGGGTAAAAAAGCTTGATTAGACATGTTCAGCTGTTTGTAAAATAAATAAATAAACTATTTTTTTACTTAATGCATTTATATAATCAAATTTAACTTTATTTATTTATATAGCACTTTTTACAATAGTACATTGTTTCAAAACAGCTTAACAGTGTTGTAAGCCTGAAACCCCAAGGAGCAAGTCGAAGCAACAGTGGGAAGAAAAAACCTCGTGAGGACTGAGGCATTAACAGTGCCGTCAATCACATTATTTTTTACATATGAGTATTTACATTTGTTTAAAAAACAGCAGTACCTTAAGAGTTCACATTAATTTGGTACATTTTGCATCAACCTTTATTGTATACACTACTATACAATAAAGGTTCCACAGTACTCCTACGTATATTGTATTATTAGTTATGTTTTTGTGCTGCATTAGCTATGCCGTGAGTGCATATTATACTACCTGATGGTAACTGCTAATGTAATACCCAAAGAACAAATTCATCAGTGTTTGCACCTGAATAAGTCAATGTTTGTGTAAAGAGTTAAGTGTTGTAAAACTGCTGCATTTGTAGGGAAAGCTAACAATTTATTTGCATGACCTCAAAATAATTCATTCAGAATGTCTTACTAACAATAAAAATATGTCAAGGGTGAAAGCCAGTACATTGCAACACAGCTTATAAAATGTTATAATGAGGTTAGTGTGGAAGAATTTGACTGGCCTATACAGAGGTCTTACCTGACAATAATCATATTATACAATAATACATGTACTGTCTCAATTCAATAACTGCCCATAGGCTGCTTTATAAGTTGTTTTACAGAGTATAAGGTCATACATTAAAAACAAAGTTCTTAATCACATATTTGTTTAAGCAATCTTAAAAACATCTGACTTCAGTTTTACTCACTTTAAGTTTTTCGCTGTCTAGGTTCATAAGCTGCTGTCCATCAATTCCATGACTTGTAAAGTCAGAAGTGTATTGGTCCATGTTCATGCCCATCAGCCAGTGGCAGACCTGTTGAGTTGTCCACTCAGAGACTGGGCGATTCTGCCACTGATAGTCTTTTCCTCCAGAACAAGGCTCATTATCCAGTGTCTGTAAGGATTGAACCATTTAATGACAAGCTCAGCTTTGCAGTTTCACACTTTCTCATCATTCCAAAAACTTTGGCATGAGGAGAAAACATACTAGCAATAATAAAATACATAGAATATATTACACCATTCATGACAGCTGCAAAGTAAATAGTCCTTGGCTTTGTTTTTTGTTTTCTAACCATGCACAAGAATGTCAAACATTTTAGCCTTCATGGCATGCAATGTGCAGCATCATAAAAATAAAAGACCAGAAAACAACAAAAGTCAGATAATTGATAAGATTCATTAGTGGCAAACATGAAAAGATTCCAGACTTAAGTGCAATAGGGATGGGATATTCACAGTGCAGACAAAGAATGGGTACAGCAACTCACAATACACTTTCACTATTGTCTTTGCCAAACAAACCAGACATGCAGTAACACATTCCAATTATGATCCAAACCAAAACGAACCACACAGGCCATAATAAAAGGATGCTCTTACTATACACATTTCGACCATCTAGGCAACCATTAGGATGGTCCACAAATTCACTGTTCTCCACTCACCTCACTTGACGAGAAGGTAAGAGTGTGAGATCGGCCTGACAGGTTGGGCTCAGTCACTAGACCTGCTAATTCTGAATTCGGACTGCTTGCATTTGAATCATCTAGCACTGACAAGCTCTGGAACACAACAACACACACATGTAGCTGCTAGATTTGAGGTGTTTAAATATAAAGAGCAGCCTGCTTTGAAGCGGTTTGCTTGGGGCTTTTAAACAGCAAACCAAACCTTCAAAAGGGCTTTGAAAATATATATCATATATAATTATATATAATAGGATTTACATATATAAAATGTATGTGGTGTTGGTCTTACACCTGAATTTGGGATTAAATTATACTCTAGTAATTTCATCTATAAAGAAATTTGTCAATTTTCAAACCCACACTGCAGAATAGTTATTTACCAGCATTATTGATTCCTTCATCATCTATTATAGGGGAGAACATCTCGGGCGCTGGGCAGATAGACACAGGACAGGGCGCCAATCCATCGCTGTGCACACACTCACTCAAACAGACACACTCTATATGGGGCAATTTTGAGAATTCAATTAACTTGATCCATGTTTTTGGACTGTGGGAGGAAACCGGAGAACCCGGAGGAAACCCACGCAGACACGGGGAGAACATGGAAACTCCACCCAGATGGGGATTCGAACCGGGAATCCCTAGCGCTGAGAGGCGAACGTGCTAACCACTAAGCCACCGTGCCGCCTACCAGCATTATACTGAACTTAATTACATTACAGAAAAATTAATCGGAGTCATCTGCACTATGACAAATCAGCAGCCAGTTGCATCAGCAAACTTATCTGAAAATAGTTTTAAAAACATACACCCTACATGAAGTTGGTTCAAATATACTGTAACAGAAAAAAATAACTAAAGTAGGAATTTATAAAAAAAATACTATATGTTATAAATATAGACAGCGTAGAGAGGCGGAGTGGGTAGTATTTCACCTTACAGCAGTTTCAAGGTTTTGAAGGTTTGCGTTCCCAATGTTTCTTTGTTCTTTTTTTGGGAGGGGGGCAAATTGTTTTCTCAACAGTCAATAAATATTCTAGCATGTGATTGAAGTGGCAAAAATTACATTTACCCTAGGTGTAAAACACATTTGTCTGAATGTATGTCCTGTGATGAACTTGCATGATGTCAAAGGTATTTTCCAAGTTTTAGCCTCATAAGCACTTCAGAGCAGTAAACCCTATTGTCCTGACCAGAATAAGTGGCTTCCAAAATGAAAGGATGAATTTTAAATCAATAACTCATATTTCTTCATCTGTAAGCACACTTTTTCACAAGTGGGTCAATGGCTACCTCACACTTCAAGCACAGCAATTCAATTACACAAACAGTAAACCCAAAGTAATTGCATCTTATTTTAATCATGCCATGCACCTGCACCTTCTCCTGTAATTGGTTACACTGAATTAAATAGGTTACAGCAAAGATCAGGCCACTCTATTATTTAATTATGACAGAAAAAAATGTTGCTGCATTTGGATATTGAATTAATTATGTCACTTATTATTTTAATTTGTAATAATAATCTCAACATGCAGGTTATGTGCACAGCATGTCAAATGCTGTAGTTCCTGTTAACATTAGCAAAGGTCACGACTGTATTGTATATTATACTTGTAGTTTATTAGTTTAAAATGATAGACACAATACTATATATTATGATGAATAAAGATTATCTTCAGTCTAAAATTACAAAATACAATTTTTCTTTTATATTAGAATAGAACAGCCACCATGTAAATCTGAATTACAACAATTATCTAAAAACAATATGAGAAAGACAAGTGTTTGTTCTTACTTGACTATATAACAGTGCAATAAATAAGACTGGCAAATTAATGGTAAATGACGTAAAATGTTTCGTGTTGGGGAACTTGGGTGGCCAAAAAACAACACTGCATGGGATTTTATTTTTTTTATCCAACCCAGGATGGCCAAGAATTCCAAACATGTGACAGTCAGGTGTCCACATACAAGTACGTATGGTATGTAAAAATTGTTTTTACACTCTTGTGAGGTTTCTCAGCAGCTGATCTGTGATCTGTGTGCAAGCAATCAGGAGCAAATGGGGCTGCACAACAAAAAGGTACAAGCCCAGGGCTGACTCCAGGACACTTATAATCTACTATCTAAAGCATTTTTTATGACCAATAGGAGAATAAGGGATGTTCAGCAGTGAAGCAGTCCCAGAACTGTTAACAGATGACAAAAAAAAAAACTAACTACTGCACTAATTTACTAAGTTAACACAGAAAACATAACCATGGGAAAACATAACAGCAGGACACAATAAGGTTAGAGTCTATAAAGATTCAAATATCTAAGCCTTACTCAATCACTACAGCAATAGAAACATTACACTTGAGAGAAGTGATAAACATGCAGGTAACCGGATTCTACTTGTATGCAGACATGTGCAGGCATGAACTAAGGTTAATCCAGGACAAAACTACAACTGCAATACTAAAAATATTAGTAACACACTAGCCAGACTAAGAAAATTACTAGAAAACTATTTTTCACTAGGATTCCAGTAAAAAATACTGTACCAATTCTAAGGATCGACTGAATAGAGAAGACCAGGAGAGGTTTGTCTGTTTGGAAAGAAGAGACATTAACTGGTGTGACCATAGACAGACGTCCTCCCATTTATTACTGTAAAGCTACAAAATGTGGTGCAATATTCATAGAGCCTTATATCCTATTTCAACCCGCCTCTGTCTCTTTCAACTTCTTTTTCACACTTCTTCCAATTTTCACCTTTATACGTTTTAAATTACACTACATTAAACAAAACCTCCACCTCCATTTTCAATTTGTATTACTACAGATCACATGGTTAGCTACACCTGACACTTTTGCATTTATCCTCAACACATGACCACCAATTGTTTATACACATGACCACTTAAATGATATTTAACACAAACGTAAAATTTTTACATAAATTATTTTATGGAAAAGGAATGAATCAGCTTAAGGTTATATGGGTCACTATTGAAAAATAGTGAACTGACATTTGTAAAATGTAAATATAAACATGAAATGAGGCACACACAGCGAGGAAACAAAGTATTTGAGCACCCTGCGAAGGCACACACTTCCAAATCATGGAGGGGTCTGAAATTTTCATCTCAGATGCATGTCCACTGTGAGAGACATCATCAAAAAAAATCTGGAAATCACAATTTATGATTTTGTTAATAATTTGTGTGTTACTGCTGCAAATTAGTATTTGAACACCTGCCAATCAGCAAAAATTTTGGCCCTCAAAGTCCTGTTAGTGTACCTCTAAAACCTCCACCTCAACTCCACTTATTATTCTAAATTAGAGGCACCTGTTTGAGGGCCTTAGCTGCATAAAGACACCTGTCCACCCCACACAATCAGTAAGACTCCAACTACTAACATAGCTAAGACCAAAGAGCTGTCCAAAGACACCAGAGACAAAATTGTCAAAAAAAAAACTTCACAAGGCAGGAAAGGTCTTTGGGGCAATTGCCAAGAAGCTTGGTGAAAAAAATGAAATGTTTGAGCAATTATTAGAAAATGGAAGAAGCTAAACATGAATGTCATTCCCCATCGGACTGGGGCTCCACGAAAGATCTCAGCTCGTGGCATATCAATGATCCTAAGAAAGTTGAGGAATCTGTTCCTGACTTAAAAAGCCAAACACCGACGAATCGCGCTCTCCCCCTGCTCCATGCTTCCCGCTAGCATGAACTACAATGGGAGCTGGTTAACAAGCTTGCTGTACGGTGGCCGAGTGGATCCGTAATGCGATATGCAGTACGCTCGGGAGGGGGCGCCAATAAAAAAAAAAAAAAAAAAAAACATTTAAAAAAATTGATTCTTGGACATTTTGAATCGATTCCGAATCGCCTGGAATCGCGATTCATTGAAGAATCGATTTTTTTCTGCTCCCATTTTTTCTACATACATATGCATACAACACACACACACATTTATATATATATATATATATATATATATATATATATATATATATATATATATATATATATCAGAATCAGAAATTAGAATACACACACGTACGGAGTCACTGATTAACCTTTGAATACTTTTTTTTTGCAAAGCTAACAGCATTATACCCTAATAAGCATTAGCCTCATCATTCACATACAGTGATTTTTTTTTAATTCAGCATCTTGCACCAGTAGTGTGAATTGACACTTCTTTAGTGTGATAGTTTATTACGTACGTGTATTACCTTGTTCTTGCGATCCTGCTGTTCACTGTGGTCAGGTGAAGTGTGAGGAAGACTGTTGGTTGATGATGAGGGATCTCGGTCCTTCTCTTTCTCCTTATCACCAAACCAAGAGAAAGGCATACAAGTTGGGATGGATGCTACAGACTCCGCAGGTGAGATGTTTGGTCCTGATTCATCCAGCAGTTCTGCAGACCCTCTAGATGCAGACAACGAACTATTAATGGATTCACAGACTAACAGTAAGACAATATGAATAACAAAATAAACAGACAAGGAATTACTTGTTTGATTAAATCGATTTAATGCAACCTGCCATGTTTCAGAACAAATGTGCAATACAGTTCATGAGTCTGTGCAATGAGCTCATGTGTAACAATTACACATCCAGCATGAAAACATTTAATCAAGCAATACAGATTTTATAATGATTCATATTCATAAAACTGTTAAAACAGGTATCAGTAATGGGAAATGGAAGGATAAGGTTTTTTTTTAAAAAAGTCATTTAACAGACAGCACGCTAAAGAAAAAAAATAGAGTCCTGAACCCTCATTCAATGTGCTTTATATCATAAAATAAAACTAATACAATGCTTAGTCCATATACATGTCCAAAACAGAAAACAATTTTTTTAATTTAGAAAGGACCAGGCTACAGAAACTATGATTCATCAGTTTGTACCGTGTTAAGAAATAAGGTCAAATGTGTAAGTATTCAGACAGTGACACAATCGTCATAATTTTTCTTTTGTACAAAAACACAAGGGATTTGAAAAAAGTGCATAAATCATTCCGGAATTGGAGCCATTTTAACTTGTTTTCTTCATTATCACAGACTAAGAAGAAACTGGACCAAACTAACAGTTATAAACACACTGACAAATGTATTAGAACACATCATACAAATAATGGAACATCTTATTTAATTAATTTAAACATTTTATTTAGTCCCACTGTTACAACTGGGTAAAATCAAGCACCTATCCCTGTAATTGGCAAAACTGTATATATCCAAATCCTCTGCAGAACTCAAAACTCATTAAAGGCATAATTAGGTGAATTTGATGTGGAACAACTAGACTGCCCAAACAAACTTCGGTTTCTGTTTATATTATGAGTCTGAATTCAGATTTATCTGTAGTATCTAAAACACATGCTCGATTAGACTAAGGCCAGGCTACTAAATATTGCCATGCTATGCCTTGAATAGCTCTAGAGTTACATTAGAGGAATGAATGTTTACTATCAATATCCATCTGCAGTGTGACATATGGTCTTCTCAGTTTTGCAGCATTTCAGTAAATCAGAGTAGATGCTAAAACTCTTAAAAACCTCAAAATTACTCTTGTATCCACTTCCTAAAATCTTGTCTCTCCTACAGGTTTGTTTCTTCAGCCAACTGACAATTTTTTCCACATTGTCAGTTCACTTAAACAGCTGCTAAATGCCATTTCAACACATGTAACTCACGATCAACTTAGAATCTAGGTAATTTTTTTAATTGATATAGTTGTAGATGTGTACACAGATAAAAGTAATGAAAATTGTGCATACAATCATGGTAAACATTAAAAGATTTGCCTATTCAAAATAAGAATAAAAAAACAAGATAATAAGCAAGTAATAGGATTATAAAAAAATAGACCTTTAGATAACCACCACAATTTTCAATGTGTGAACAAAAAATACAACAGCAGTGTGCAACAGCAAAAAAATCTGTACACCCTTACAGTATCCATAGGAATCAAAGGGTAAGTAGCAGTCAGCTACTGTTATCATAAGCATTTGATTAAATAGCAGATATGACCAGTTCTGTAAAACCTATACAATCCTAAACCTATATAAATCTATAATAAGCAGATTATTAATTAATGGAATTAGAGTCAGGAATTTGCAATCAATAGGATGACAATTAGGTTTAAGTGGGTGTCCTGTTTTATTCAAAGAACAGGGATCTATCAAAGATTGATCTTCACACGTTTGTGAACGTACATCATGAACAAAGGAGATTTGTGAAGAACATAGACGACAGAGATGCTCATCAAGTTGGAAAAGGTTGAAACACAAAAGTTTGGACTCCACCAGTTCACTGTGTGTCTATCATCATGCTCGCCAGAAGTGATCATGTAACAAAAGGCTTTTTTTAGACTTTGTTATTTACGTAAAATGTGGTACATGAAATGTAAACGAAATTCCGTTTCACGGACCCAGTTTACCCTTAGTGGTAAAATTTAAAGATTTTAAAATTTAAATATTATGTTAGAAAAAACCCCAAAAACAATTATATAGCAGGGTATAATAAAATGTAAGTATAAAAATATGATAGCAATAAAAAAAATTGTAAATAAAATATAGCAGCTGTGAGATGTCGTAGTGTCGCAGTGTTTATGGAGAGTGTCTGTTGTTTTAGGTGGAGTTTAAGAGACTTAAAAAACAGTCTTAAATTCTCAAAAACATTCTGACAGCAAGGCATAGAATAGTTAGAACAATAATATAAGGCTCTCCCTTCTAAATTATAGAGATCAGATTTCTGCTCTTAAAGCCACCTTATTCAATTTTCACCTCACCATTATCTGCTAATCCTAAAACTTTCATACATGTTAGATATGTACTATTAAATAATTTGCTCAATAAATAAATAACCAGGTCTAATATTTTTCTCATTTGTTGGACTTGGCTCTCTTTATTTACTTTTAGGTCAAGTTTATACAGAAATATAAAAAAATGCAGTCTATTGACATCCTCTGAAGAATTTAGTCACAATGCAGCACAACCTCAGTGTCTAATACACAAACAATGTACAATGTTACAAAACATGCAACTTAAAACAGAACTTTGTAAATAAACATAACTGCTGTTTGTGTGCTCTGATTGTGTCATTCATATGGACTGATCATTCTTGTAAGTGTTAAAAATGTGATTTTAAATGACAGGGAGGATCTACCTGCTATCTAGTGATGCCCTCATAGCTTCCTTGTCATGGTTCTTTTTGCCTTTTCCACCAGACTTTCTTATACCACTGAAAGATAACAGTAAGGCAGTTTAGTGGCAGCTCATTATATTCTGCATATTATGCTAGAAAATGTTATAGCCTAACATTATCCCTTAAATCCTTACCCAAAATCAGGAAATCTCCTTTTCAATTTTCCTGGCCCATCACTGGGTTCTTCTAAAATAACACAAAAACACACGGACATTAAATTAAAAATATTTTAATATACAGTTGCAATAGTTTTTCATACCCTCTTACCATTAAATGCGGCATGAACTGCACAAAAATTAGTGTGCATATATGCGCTTGGAGATATTTTTGGTAGTTGACCATTCCTGAGGAGGAATGAATTCCCTATACATGTCCTCAATAAATCCAAAAAAGGAGATTTATTTTTGTTACAAAACCGTTTAGCATCAGCTCTTTTACTGGTGTACCCAGAAATCTGTTTTATTTAGATCGCGACAATTAATTAAATTCCTCTATGTTTTAAAAATCACAAGATAGAGTGTTACCTTTAGGTTCTTTGCCTTTTTTGGACTCCCTCTTCTTAACAGTTCGGAGAAAGCCTGAGGGGGAAGTGTCTTTGAGTGAAGAAAGAGAGGGACTCTCAGCATTATCTGCATTAGATCCATGAGAAGATGGTGATGTAGTATGATGGGGGGGTGATGTTGAAAGCTCCAGGCTGCTTTTAGAAGGACCCACAGTTTCGGTAGTGCAAGAGTTCTCCTTTTGTTCATTAACTGACGGGCTTGTAAGCTCAGGCAAAGGAGGCTGCTCAGGTACAGAACCGTTAGTATCATCATCATCTTCATCAATAGGCACCTCAGGACTCAGAGACACCACTATTTCATCCTGACGAAAAAAGTTAAAAAGAAAAAACATTTTATCTAATGTTGTGAAACTCTAAATATAAAACTGCCTTATGAACTTCATGTCATACCTGAACGGGGTTTTTTGGAGAGATAACACCTTCTCTGATTTTACAACGAGAAGGTCGATGTCTTTTGGCTCTCTGGGCTAGCTGACCTTTGGCTCGATGGGCACTGGTGTCCAAGAGCACAGTCTCAGGAACAGCAATGTTCAAGTCTGTCTCTGACGGCAAAACATACGTTTAAAAATGATTATTATTAACTTATTCAAGGCTCATACAAACAGTACTGGCCCAAAGTTTTAGATCAATACAATTTTAGATCAAATCAATTTGTACTGAATTTTAGCTTAAGTTTAATATCTACAATATACTTTGACATTAAATATATAACAAAAGATAAAAATATAATAGAATAATTTAGTTTGCAAAAGTTACTTTTAATTCAAATAGTCACCTCTTGCAAGACATTTAGAACAAGACATTTGTTCTACAGTGGATTTCATATATTATTCAGAAGGTTTTTTCCAGCATTACTGTAAAAGTTCACATAAATGTGCTGCACTTGTAGGTTTTCTTTGCTTTCATCCTTCTGTCCAGTTTTAAACAACCTTAATAAGATTTAGTGCTAGATACAGTCAAATCTGTTCTTTTAGAGACTTGCGTTGGTCTCGTCTTCTATGTTAGTTTTGACATAACCTAAAAATATGTATTGGGTCATTGTATAGATGTAATATGAACATCTGGACAAATTGTTATAAACCAGAGGGTGCTGCATGGAGCTTTAAAATGCTGCTAGCCCTTTTTGTACAATGTGTCAGTTACCCTGTGCAAGTTCACAACTATGAACCCAGCCCTGGGATAAAAACAGACAATCATCAGTCCAGAACACCTTCCTGTTACTATTAGACCACTGGAAGTACTCTTTAGCCCAGAAAATACCATTTTTAGGAGTGGCCTTCTTATTGCTACTTAACGTGGCAAACCTGCAATTTGAAAAATTAATCACAATTGAAATGAAAACTGTTTTATTCCAAACTACATTAAGTTGTGCTTTAAGACGTTTTAATCAGAGCTGCCAATTATGCAACTTGTCTTCCGTTTTTGTTGTGGCCTATAAAGTTTGGTGTAACTCTGATTCAAACTCTGTTTCAGATTAACATTTCATATTATTTTCATATTTCTGGTTAATCACGTAAATCAAAACTGTATTTGTTCTTGTGTTCTAAAACAACCGGCTGGAAGTGTACATTCAAGGGGTTATTAGAGAGAATGAAATATCAATAAAACGACTTTACTAATACTAGAAATACTAGTTAGGTAACTAGTTAGTTATTGCAAAATAATTTACAACCATGTTTCTGTAAATAGACTTTTTAGAATAATGTAAAACTGAAGGTAATAAATTATTGTAATAAATTCTGACAAACTTAGGATTTAAATCATGTATGATGCACAATATCACTGAAACTGAATTTTTTTTAAAAATCTGAGAAATCTCTGTATATAAGCCATAAGCCAAAAATCAATGTATGATATCTGTGATATGCAGACAATACTACTTTACATACAGATACACATTCTGTTGCTATGCTCACAAATGAAAGTTAAAACAAAGATATAATGAAAAATAGTTTTTTAATGGATTTAATAGTTTTACAAATGACAGAGCGATCCCTTGGTCCAATCACGTTAAATATAGACTGAGGCGAACAGAAAAACAGTTCTGTAAACGAAAAACTCTGAAAAGTCTGAGAGCTGAAGTAACATCCAATTTGTCAGCACATAGTTCACAAGCTGGCAGGAGCAAATGTGAAGGCAACATTCCAGTCAGTCTAAAATATTTATACACATCTTTTAAATCTTAACTACCGGTACATGGCCCAGTAGGAGGACACTGTTGAACTAGACAGTCTGTAGAACAGACCTATAACCCAGTAAACCTTCTGGCATTGGGATACAGAAATATAACAATTGAGTCCATAATATTTGAATTAAGTTAATCCTAAAGCCTGTCTCAAAAGGGAAATATTTCCCTTTTAAAATTATAGCAATTGTCTGTTTAGACTGATGGCTTTGATAAGTTTTAATTTCACCTACAATTGCTGACAGAAACAGAGACATGAGTGTGTATTGAGTCAGGGTTTACCTTGTACAACTGAGTTGGTGGATCTATCTTGTAACTCGTCCAGCTTCTCAATGTTGCTCTCTGCTGCGTCTTGAGATTGGTTACGAGATTCTAAAACCTCCACCTACAAACAAAAATCCAATGGGGGGAGGGGGGGAGTTTATTTAACCAAGAGCTGAAAAAAGAAAGTATGTTAGGCACATTTATTGTGTCAGTTTTCACCCTCTGCTGTAGTTTCTTTAGCTGAGATTTGTAACAATTCTCCTTCTCCTCCAGAATCCTCTTCAGTTCCTCTTCTCTCTTCTCAAAGTTTATCTCTCTGCAGGATGAGGAATTGGTGTAAAACAAAAAGCCTGGAAGAAAAGCCAGGTTTCCTCCGTACAAGTCAGATCTATACTCACTTCTGCTGGTAGTCCTTCAGCAGTTTCCTAGTTTGGCTATATTTCTTATCCAAAGTCTCATACTGCTTCTGAGTGTCGGTGAGCTGTTCGTTCAGGGCTTTGCAGAGGGCCTGAGAATCCAGCCAGTTTTTCTCCATGTAGGTGATTCTTTCAGAGTTCTCCTCTAAACTTCTCTCCAGTTCTTCCTGCCGGGCCTCCCACATGCATCGCTCCTTTTCCGACTCTCTTAGCTAAACAGCAGCCAGCCATATATTGTTGTAAAATGATTAAATACACCAAATGCATCCAATATGATGCACATGCATGCAGCTGAAGCCAAGTCCAGGAAAATAATATCCAAGGTCAGTCCTTCAAAATGATATACTTGAAATGCAATGTGGTCCTAAGTCAAAATCTGACCCCAGCATATGGGTGATTATTTGCAGTTTCATGTAGTACATTGAGCGCTTTGGTTTTTAAGATTTATACTATCCATTAAAGTCTGTTTCTTGTTTGTTGCTGCTTGCTGACAAGGAGAAAGCACAGTCCACATCTTTCTGCCTATTCATGAAGAAGATTAAGTAACGTTAAACTAATTCAATATTAGTCTTGTCATCAAGGACAATGAAGTGCTCACCCAATCATCCAGACATTGACCCAATCATCCAGAGATTTCAACATTCATTAATGGCTGGAGCCCAAGTAAAGCAAACATGATTATGCTCAGGGGTAGGGAATGAATGGGAGTGGGGAGTAATTGGATGGGGGTAGCATGCGCTATCCTCTAACAATCACAGCTAGAATGGCCAATCATGGGCATCTGTGAGCTCAGGTTTTCAGAAAGAAGCAGGGGCACTTTACTTCAAATGCATTACCACTGTTTTATCACTGTCAAAGTTTTTAATGTACCCCCTGAATGAGTCACTTGACAGCCCTTGCTCTCCCTGGTTAGCTGTGATGTAATAGAGGAGAGATTACAAATGGGTGGGAAATGCACACAATGAGAATAATGTGGTTTACAAAAGTGGAGGCCAAACACAATGTTTGTTTAGAGTCCATGCTTATGGATTTAGGTTATTACTATATATTTTTATATATTATCATATATGTATATATTTTATGATCATCTAACAATTTGTTATCCTACAAACCAAAATCAAATAGGGGGAGTTTATTTAGACAAGAGCTGAAAAAAAGTATTTCAGGCACATTTATTGGGTCCATTTTTACTCTTTAAAATTATATTTAATTAGTTTTGTAGCCTAGTATGATCAGCATTCTTGTATTCACCAAAATATTATTTTTTTCCACGCAACACATGTACAGAGTAATTATCTCTGTACCATTTTTCTGTCAACTGAAACCAGTCTGGCCATCTTACTCAATAACAAGCCACAGAATCATCAGCCACTGGATGTTCTATCTTTATTTGATTATTCGGTTTAAATGCTAGAGACTGTTGAGTGAGTGTTTAATATACAGCTGTGTTTTTAATTAAATGTATTTTCATATTAAATAGTAATTCAAAACAATTTAAATGTTTATCAATTATGCTATACATTATAACAAATAGGACAAGATTAAATATAATATTTAAAATTTGTTTCTAAGGTGGAAAAGACATAGTTGTCCGTGTTTAAAGTGAAAACGGTATATGTTTTAAATATTGTTTTCTTCGTATGTCAGGAACGGACAGGTGTCTGAAGATTTAAACCATTATTTGTCAGCGCTGATGAATTCTCACTCATTTCAGTGGCTTTCAGTTGTTGTTATAGTACAAGAATAAAATAATACTATATAATTTAACAGTGATACAAAAATTAACACTGAATTTTATGCAGTCTACACAGTATAAAATAGTTCAGATGGTCTGGAAAACTCGCACAAAGCAAAATATTAAAAGTGGGTCAGGATAAGTCAGTTTATAATAAATGTTTTGTAATTTAGGGAGAATTTTGGTATGTGAATATTTTGATCATATTGACTAATGTTTTAAAGCTCAAAGAAATGAAAAATAAACTGCAGTATCTTCAAAGACATGTTATGGTTAGAATTGTTCATAGAGGTACAGCACCTTTTCTTTTAGCTCTTCCACTTCCGCCTCCGCTATGCTGTGCTTTACCTGGAGCTAGATGACAAAGAGATTCAAATGATGCACAACACAAGTAAATTTGAGTAAAAAAAAAAATAAATAAAAATAAAAAAAGATAAGAAAATGTAAAATATTTGTGTTTCGCTGCACAAGCAGATCTTGTACATTCCAAATCATTTCCATGACTTTCCATGTAGCACAATAAATGAAGACACCACTGGATTAAAAAAAAAATAGCTAATTTTAGACATACAATTATGAGCATTTAAGCAACACTTTCCAAATTAGGCTGCTTATCAGATGAAAAGCTTTGGGTTATCAAATGGATAAGAAATGTTTTCACAAACTGGTTGTACCCAGTACCAGTGTTTGTAAAAGGCACAGCAGACTTTCAAACAACCATTTCCTTGTTATTAAAGAGGCAGGAAGATTTTGGCAAAGAAGCTAATTAGGACTGTTTTGCAAGTCAGTGATATTCAGATTAAAGTCGCTGGACAAACCCAAAGATGACGCAGGTTTGCCGACTGTTTTGAAAACTAGACCTTTTTGGCATTATACTAAGAATTAATTAACATATTAATATAAGTAATCCAATAGTTTTGAGATTTTGAGAGTGAATTCTAGTAATTCTAGTGTGACCTTAGTCAGAATTTGATTTTAAAAAATGATGACTAAGCATATATGTGCAAGTCCTTAAGTACAGCAAAAGTTATTAAGGAGTCTGCTTACTGACTAATGTTGTATAAAAGACCACATGGCAGTTGAGAAAACATGGTTTGAATGAGCAGAAATCTGGATACTGAACTATCAAATGTGGCTTTTTTACTTTAAACAAAGTAAGTATTAAGTAAGTGTGAAAATTAAATGGGTATATCGGTACAGCTTTATAGTAAAATCCTGGCGTTTAATGTGTTCCAATAACCAAAAACGAAACTCTGTAAACTAAAATGTGCACTGTTTGCAATTACCTCGTTAAATCTGAAGCTAAGTTGAGCTGAATCCATATTTGATGGTAGAAACATTGTTTCATTCTCAGGCAAATCATACATCTCCAATGACCTGCCAAAACTCGAGCTCACAATCCCATTCTCCTCTCCCTCATCCTCGTCGTAGTGTTCATCCTGAAAGAAAAACCAAAGAATAATGTCACTACAAGACGATTTTCCAAAGTCACAGCACAAGACAGGAAACAGATATTTCCAGTGCTAAACATTGAATATTTCAAAGGCCTTCAGATAGAATCACTTACTGTTGGATGAGGCATTGCCACAACCATCTGTTTACATGTTATGCATCCGTTCAGCTACACGCAGTCTGAGAACACACTCTGAACTGATAAGACTGACTTAGTCTCAAACAACGAGTCCTTGCCAGTCTTTATATACATACACACTGTGCCGTTAACGAATTACAAGCCATGTTCCCTCTTAAGTGAGAATTACGAGCCATAGCGCCATCAGGAATACCTGCCCTTGTGATTTGCATAAGTCACATGACTTCAGGAGGACCAGCCAATGTCTGTACAGCCATATTCGTGCAACAGAAACTACATTTAACATGCAAAAAAGCTCTTTTGAATGAAACGAGCAGGAGTGCCAAAGTTTCAGAAATAAAAGCAAAGTACTTTTGCTCACATAGTTATGCATTTACTTCTACTTACCCAGACTTTTGAATACTACACTGAATACTAGACTCCAAATTAACAAATTAACCAATTAACTAAAGACATAAAGCAGCAGATCCAACAGCGTTCCCTACTACTAGCTAAAAACCAATTACATGAACACTTAGACAGGCAAGATACAGATTTCTTTAACCCATTGTGCAAACACACCTCCTCTGTAGACTGTTCATAAGTATCTTCCAGTCGCTGCTGCTGATGCCTCTCCTGCTCCAGAGTCTCGCTGATCAGCCGGGCCACCTCACTCTGGGTCCCTGGTTTCTCTCGACCAATCAGAAAGCTGCACAGGGCATAAACGACAGATTGACAAGTTCGAGGTGGAAGGGGTGGATCCGATCCATAGTGGTTAACCACTCACATTGAAGCATATAAGGTGTGTCTAAAGTCTCAGGTGAGCTCACTGGCCCTGTTCTGGCACAAGACTGTAGCTTTAGAGTGATGTCATAGGACAAACAAAGCAGCCTTGTTCATTATTCTGACCCCAGACTGTATATGTGTGTGCTTCATTTGACTGTGGTCAATCATTAACATACCACAGAGAGCTCTCTAGATTCCTGAGCCAGCGCCATGCTCCTTGAATAGCCCAGCAATTTCATTAAGGTAAACTGTAATCATACCAGGTAATCAGTATTAAAAGTGTCTCGGCTCGCCCCGCCTGTCTGCCTCTCTCACACAGTACTGGGTTACAGCCAGTTTGCTGTATACCAGTCAATGTAAGCTATGAATTGAATACAGAGGGATGTTTTTTCCTCTGTTTCAGAAAGCATTTGGCACTCACCGGACTGTTCCTTTGGTATTCTTTAGAACTGTAGCAGCAAAAAGTTGAGTCACTCCCACCAAACTAGTGCCGTCAACCTCTACAATCTGATCGTTTACCTGGATCCTACAATACAAAATTCAGAAGTCAACATTCTCAGTATCATAATCCATGTGCTCTAGAATTCCTGGTACTCTTACAAAAACTAGACATTATCTAAAATTTCATTCATATGTTACCATGAGGTTCAGAGATCCTTACCATGTTCTAAAAAAATGCAGCTCTACATCTTTCCTGTTAAACCATCCATCCTTTTTTTAACACTAAAACTTACCTTTAGATTTTGTTGCCAATTTGCTTCCCCCCCCCTCTATCTGACCACAGTACAGCACACAGTGCACTGTGTGCGAAACAGTAAGCCATTCAGATGAACAGTTATTTTTTAATTTTTTAACTCTTCCTTTTTTTAAATATAAATTCTCATTATAAAAAAGTTTATTCTAAAATATTTTCTAAAGAATGTCTCAAGAAACACAAATTCGTCTGCTAGTAACAATCATTTTTCAAGTTTGGCATGATGGAAAAAAAACATAATTCCCATAACTTTTGCTCACTGTTTAACAACTGTATGTCAGTCAGTCACCGCTAAGCAAGATGGCCCTGGGTTCAATGCTAGATGGACAGACAGAACCCTTTCCATGTTTCCTCTTGGTGTTTAAAGACATTTAGCTCAGATAGATTAAATTTTTAATACAATTTTTTTTGTGTTCTGCTATGAATGTGCATAAATGTGTTTGTGTGTCTGGTTTGAGATGAATTGGCAATCTGTCTTGGGTAGTTTTCTGCCTCCTGCCCAATTAATTTTGGAAGAAGCACCTAATTAGGATAATTGCCTTAAAACAAGAACAATTAATTGTTTCACTTAATCCACATTAATAAAGCTAGAGGATCCACATAACCCTGTGTAATCTATATTAAGAAATGTGGTAAAATAGCAACCCTAGTCTCCTGAGAACAACACAATATTTTTGCCTTACCTGCCATCTCGCTCTGCTGCCCCTCCCTCTGTGATGGTTTTCACAAAAATGCCTAGCTTTTCCAGACCCTGATCCGCTCCAACACCCATGCCAATGATGCTGATTCCCAGGCCGTTGTCACCTGCAAAGAATGAAAATTTTTAACAGTCTTGACGAAATATTCTAGAAACAGGATAATCTAGAAACAGTACTCCAAACTGAGAAGTAGAAACATGTTAAATACATAGGGAAAACAATTTTTTAAAAATAATAGAACTTAAACATTAGGTTCAATAGATAGAAATGTTAGCTCTCAGTAAGTAGGTCCTGGGTTTGATTACCATGATTAACAGCCAGGGCCCATCCTGTGTGGCATGCTGTTTCTATGTTTGAGTAGATTTCCTTGGGGAGCTCAGTTTTTCACACACTTTAAAGACGCAGGTCAGGTGACATAAAGAAACTAAATTGCTGTCAAGTATTATTGTGTATATGAATGTGTTTGTGTTTCTGCTCTGTGATGGACTGGAGAATAAATGAATGAATGAGCTCCATTATTAGCTCATGACCCTCTTCCCTAATTAATTGGGATGTGTGATTTAGAAACTAAAGGAATGAATGAACTGTCATAGTTTTGATCAATCCATAATTGTCATTGGTTTTTGATATATTAGGAAATGGATAAATGGTCACTAGCAAACTAGTGCTGTAAGTCACCATATTTGGTTAAAAAAGGACCTACTAGTTTTACTGAGATTTACATTTGTATTTTGTTAATTGCATTCAGCTGGGTGATTGACACTGTTTTATGGTAATTTGTCACACAATGTAAAGCACAGAGTATATGGAATTCTAAATGGGTTTTGAGTAATTCTAAAACTTAAGCAACATGGCCAAGAGTTTAAAACAACTGCATTTGCATTCCAAATCTGTCATGAGTTAAAGCTAATAAAGAAATGTTACAGGATAAATACAAAAAGCCTCAAGACAATGATTCAGTATAAACCAATACAGGTTACATGCCAGTATGAATAAGACACTTATTATTTAATATGAGTTAATAACAGTACCAGTTAAGGGCTCTGAAGGTTACACTCATGCAAAACTGCTTTTGCACTTCATGGATGTTGCAATCCCAAAATAGAGAAAAATAGAGGGGGGGGGGAAAGGTCTTAATTGAAATGTTCCTTTTAAACTGTTTACCATTTTGCTTACAATGTCTGGCCCAAAATGTCAACATTATGTTCACTTACAATACCTTTAGTGCATGAACCAAAAATAAAAATACTGAAGCGCTTTACTTTAGACAGATATAGGCACTAACAAGTCATATATTTTTACTTTTAGTGTTTTATATACATTACATTTACTTTTAAGTTTTATATACATTTTTAATGTATGAGGTTTGTATCACTGTGCTATAAGGAGACAGGAAATCTGTAAGCAAAGTACCTTTCTCCATCTCCACAGGAAAAACATCCATTTTCTCCACACGTTTCTCCAGCTCATACTCAGCAGACGCTGCCACAGGGTCCACCTCATCATTCCTCCTGTCGTAGTCTTCATTTGAGTAAGTGGTAAAGACCTAAATGAGATATGAGCACTGATGTGAAGTTTATACTGAGCATAATTCAATACTTATTTAATACAAAGTTTTGCAGATGTAAATATGCGGGAAAACTACAACTCGCAGAAATAATGTGATTCACACTAAGAATTTGAGATTTATAATTATTATTCTATGTGGACAATCATGTATGATATGATCACACTGCAGATGCTAAGCACTTTTCTATAATAATAATAAACTGAAAGAAGACAAACATATCACCTAATTAGAGATTTTTTAGGGACTGGTAGCAGTTTTGGGTCTTCATGTAATTGTAAACCAACTTCACATAGCAGCAAAATAGCTAAATGAATTCGATGAACTATCCATAAACCAACAGCAACAACAAGAGCTTGAATTCACCAACAACCATGAAAGTTCTATGTATTTCATTTTAGTCAGTATGTTAACATAAAATAGAACTTAATATGCACTGTGAACAACAGATAATGTGTGATATGTGATATTATCAAGATGATTTAGCTGGAAACATTGTTAGGATACATGTTATGATGGACTTAAGGGTGTAGCAGAAGGTTTTAAATTAAAATCTTGCCATTTGAGGAATTACAACAGGGTTATTGTGGAATTTTGTTCATCCTGTTTACAGAAAAGATAGCAATTATTTCTAGTCCTGATGCTCAGGATAAACAATTACATACAATGCACATGGTTTAAAAAGCCGGACACACAAACGATTGATGCCTGAATTGTATAAACACATGAAAAGTTGTTCACTCCCTCAACAGTTAAGAGTCTGTTTTTTTGATAATAAGAAAGTGATGAATCATGACCCGAAGAACTAAAGCCTTGTTAAACAAGTTCAGAAAACTACAAGGCTTTAAAGAACAACTAACAATGGCTAAATATAGTCATTAAAGATCCTCTAATAATTTCTAGAGCCCTCACATCCTGCATAACAATACAACAAAGTAACAGCTAAATAAACCCTTAAATTATGCATTCAAAACAATGAATGATCACAAAAACAATACAACTGTACTTTAATTCCTATACTTTATTATTTACATAAATTAAAATGTTCCATTTTCCATTGTTTTGTCAGCTGGAAAAAAGTGGTAATCTATTTAAGGGCTTATCAGGTAATCCAAGGTATGGAACATTCTGGTCATAAACACCATGACACCGGTCAGTACTGTCAACGCTGAGCTCATATGGGAGGTGACGGTAGAGAGATATTTATTTAAGCATAGAGGGGGAAAAAAACCTCTATAGATTAAGCATTAAATTGGGTGAAAGGGACAGAATGTGTCAATCCCGTAGTGTATTTTAGTACATCACAATATTTCAGTCATGGATATTCTTCAGATTTCCAGAAATAAAATTGCTAGTTTTTGATCAACCCGAGCATTTATTTTCTTAGTCTTTCTTCCATGGTACAGATGTTTAAAAGATCTTTACCTTACATAAATTTGACTAACAAACTAATTGCATGCTCATTGTTGTGGAACTAATGATTGAAATAGCTTTTGAAGTATGCAACGTAGCATTAAACAGTGCTATTAATATTACATTAAAAATAAATGTGTATCTTGAAGACTATGCAGTCTTCTAAGTAACTGTTAATGTACCAGCTTATCTTCACAATTTTTGTTTAGGTTCTTTCATGTCGTATGTTTTTACAACAATCCACTCTCAAAACCATTCTCTGTCTCAAATCAGCTTTACAAGTGTCCGAACTTAAACCCCAAAGAGTAAACTAAAGTGACACTGGTATTTGTTTTGTTTTTATACAAAGAAACCTTGTGAAAACCAAGGCTAAGTGGGGGACCATATTGCTTGAGCATCTAGGCAATGTTAACATGACCTATCCATCTACCCATTTATCTTGTATGTATGTATGTATGAATTAATCTATGCACGTATGTCCATCTGTCTGTAAGTAATAAGTATAAATCTGTAAAAGACAACAACAGAGAAATAAAAGAGATGAAAAAAATTAGGATTAGCAAAGGGATTTAGAGGATTTTAAATAGGTGACGTAACTCAGCAAAAATTTCCACACCATAGTCTAAAGCGCAAGTCAAGAAGAGTTCCTTAAGCATGTCCAGGCTTGAACCATTCTTTATACACTTCTTCCATTCTTTCACACCTAGCTGCTGACCTAAAACCTGTTTATCTATTTGATTATTATGCTGAAACAAGTACGGTTAAAGTTAGTAAAACTAACCAAAAAACAGCATATAAAAGAACCCCTGACTAGCATTTTAATCCTGCTGTAACAAAGTCATACACTGATAAAGACGGCTTAACAGAAAAACACCACTACACTCACACTGCTTAGCTGATTTCTGTCCAAGATCCACTTGGCTCTTGATTCAAATGCAGTTGTTTTTTGTCCAAAACCAGGCCACAATGAATAATTTGCTTGGGTAATGATGAGGCTGAATCTAACTTTACTACAATGAATGCTCTGTTTTGTTAGCTGAGACCGGTCCTGTATCAGTCACTAGTCATGATACTAAACTGATTTGACAGCCTGGATCCACTGAAACAAATAAATGAATACATCAAAACACTGGCAGCCGTTGTTACGGACAAGCACCTGAGATGATAAGGAAAGGACATTTATTTTATTTAATAAGTTGGGGAGGTAAGACACTCACACAGTCCACATGTCAGTTTTCTGACTTATTACAAAATCATTTCTGTTCAGCAAACAGGCCTTAAAAAAGTGTTTTCTAGTTTTATTAAGGTCTTAAATAGGTTAATTAATAAGATAATTATAGTGTTACCATTACACGAAAGCTAAAATAAAACTACACATAACATTAACACCATTCAGCTGCATACATATCTGTGATTAAACTACCTGCAGTATCTGGGGTTGTGTGCCAATGACCTAGATCATTATAACAGTACACTAACAAATGATGCCTGATTAAAAACAAATAACTAAACAGATAAAATACATTATTACTGTATATACAAATATTTTGCTTTCCAAGTGTTTGATGAAACCATGGGCTGAACTAGTGGCTGACTAATGCTTACTGATATCGAAATATTATAACCTAATATTCTTACAAGATGTTTCATATCTAATTATATATACCACAAATCAAGGCAGAATGGTGCAGTAAGTTGCAGAAGTATTATAGTTTCTATTACAAGTTGGCAGCATAGACATAGAGCTAAATCAATATCTGTGTATAAAAGCGAGCTGGATACTGGAATGTCACACTTGTGGCTGACACTATTGTTGCAGTGAAGAACATTATGGCAGCTTTAAATCATCATTACAAGACGTTTCATATCTATTTATATATACCACACATCACATTACCACTGATGTGCATCCCTATGTATAGTGCTCTTTGGTACTTGTCGACGTATCAGTAAAACACTAGGGGTGTAAATCAGAGCCTTCATTAGGATTTAATATGATATTGATTTTTCAAGCCAATGATTTGATTTGATATTTACTTAGGAATTCTCTACGATACAAAGTGACACGATTCAATACTCAATATTTTTTTAAATTACTATTATCTATTAAGTTCAAATATAGCAAAAAGAAAATAATCCGTTTATTGGACCATCCATCCATCCATTATCTTCCACTTTAGCCTCTATTAGTGTCGCAGGTGGGTTTCCCCATGCCCATCCAGTGGAGAATGTCTCGGGCGCTGGGCAGACACACCCAGGACAGAGAGGACAGGGCGCCAATCTATCGCTGGGCACACACTCACTCACACAGACACACTCTATATGGGGCAATTTGGAGAACTCAATTGACTTGATCCATGTTTTTGGACTGTGGGAGGAAACCGGAGAACCCGAAGGAAACCCACGCAGACACGGGGAGAACATGGAAACTCCACCCAGATGGGATTCGAACCGGGAATCCCTAGTGCGGAGAGGTGAACATGCTCACCACTAAGCCACCGTAGCGCCGTTTATTGGAAATTTATGGAAATATGTAACAAATACAACAACAGTGAATGAAGCAGTATTTGTGCCATATGCAAGAAAGTTTTGCACCACAATTTTCATTAACTCCAGCTTAAGTTATTTTTTAATAGTCAAGGAAATGATCAGGCTCTTATTCACAGACTATTTATATCGTGGTTAACAAATAAGTCTAAAAAATTACACATCAACTGAGAAACCAACACGTCAAATAGAACAATGCTGTTTTTAAAACAGAAACTTCATAATTTGTCTGTCCACTCTTCTGAGAAACCATGTATGCAAGTTAGTTTAAGAAAACAGAAACATTGCAAGGTAAACATTGCTCTTTATAAATGAATAGGTCTTGTGAACAGCCTCTTAACCTCTGATTATTTTTTTTTATTTATTTCACTTTACTGTTCTGTGAAAAGCATACAAAGGCAGAATGGTGCAGTAAGTTGCAGAAGTGTTGTAGTTTCTATTACAAGTTGGCAGCATAGACATAGAGCTAAATCAATATCTGTGTATAAGAGCGAGCTGGATACTGGAATGTCTCACTTGTGGCTGACACTATTGTTGCAGTGAAGAACATTATGGTCACCTTTAAATCATGTTTTTGCCTCTGTATAAAAAGGTAACAAAAGCACAACTGTCTTTACACTTTTACTGCATGAAGAGAGCAGATAAAACACTCCTGGAATAGTCATGGCTATGACACTGGTGGGTTTAAAGGGCTTTTGGATAATTAAACCACTTAAAAGTCAGATGTGCATTTTATGAGGCCTAAAAGATTCAAACACAGAGATACAAATGTGTGATACAGATACTAAAGCTCCCAAGCAAATGTGCCATTACAGATACAGTAATTATGAATGAATTTGTCCAAATACCAATTTATGTTGTCTAAACAAAGTCTGGACACTCCTCTCATGAATTTTTTTTTGCCAGTCTCATTAGTATTTCCAAACAAAATATAACAATGGCCTATCAAAACGAGATTGCAGATAAAATAAAGTAGGAAAAATATCACTTGCTGACGGGTGTGTTTATTTTTCTTTCCTTTCAGAAGTTCTGTGTTTTTCAAATTTAAAATGGAACATTTCCTATGTTGATGTTTATTTGTTAAACATAAAATAATATGTTTATTTATTTTCATTAACATATAGATACTAGGGATCCCCAGTTCGAATCCCCGGTTCGAGATTCCATGTTCTCTCCGTGTCTGCGTGGGTTTCCTCCGGGTTCTCCAGTTTCCTCCCACAGTCCAAAAACATGGATCAAGTCAAATGAGTTCTCCAAATTGCCCCATGTAGAGTGTGTCTGTGTGTGTGAATGTGTGCCCAACGATAGATTGGCACCCTGTCCTGGGTGTATCTGCCCAGCACCCGAAACGTTCTCCCCTGGATGGGCAGAGGGACCCTAATATAGGATAAAGCGGAAGATAATGAATGAATGAACATATAGATATGGTAACACCTTCAGTACAACTAGTTTTGAAAAAGGTTTCCTCTTTAAAATAAAATGCTCCAGACACTGTAACTTTAGTAAAGTTCATAATGTATGAATTGTACCGGTTACAGCTTTGTTGGCCAATGTTAAGCAGTAGCAGTGCAAAAACATTCCTGGAGATTCCTGGAGTTTCACAGCTCCAGGAATCACCCTGAAATGGTGAACAGAGACAATATGGTACATATTGTTGGAACTGTGTGAAACACTTTAGCTCAAGAGAACGATAAAGAAAAGGGTCTGTTAATGTTTAAATAATGTTTCACACAGGGATAAAAGCATTTTCATAAACAGGGCAGTACACAAAAACTCAATAGTAAAGTCCCTGCTGTCCACGGTTTTCAGCTAACATACACATGTTCAAGTTGGGTTTCATCATTGCTTGTTTATGCAAACCTGAAAGACAGTGCCACTTATTGTAAGCTAAACCATAATTTACACACACATTAACTTTTTTTCCATTTCTGTCAGCCATCACTTTGTACTTAAATTTCAAATGTATTAAGTTATGGCTATGTTTTCTTTTAGGTCCAATGCTTATGCATGAGAAATTTAGTTTCTATCAGATATATTTACTAAATTATATAATTTATTATTGAAACACTTAGATTATTTCACTGTAAACAATATATTGCGCTCAGAACATCTTAAATAGTGTACCTCTTAGAATGTCTGTTTAAGTGTTACTTTAAAAACTGCTTACAGCAGCTTTTATGGTAGGAAATATATCAAGAGAAAATGAGTGGCTGATGATTCCCAGGTCTTGGCTGAACTCTTTGTTACTTAGTGGTTATGCTTGGACTCCTCCTCTATCCACTCTTCTTTTCTTCCTTTTTACTTCTCTTCCTTTCCTGTTGCCATTGACTTCCTCAGTTATTTTGAACAATGTTCTTTTTCTTTTCTGTAACCTAATCGTTGACTCTGAAAAAAAGTGTCTTTGTGAGGATGTGTGTGTGTGTGTGTGTATGTGTGAAGGTCACAAAAAAAGAAAGAGAAACAGTAAGAATAAGACTAATAAGAAGAATCTATGTGTATTGTAATTGTCCATTGACATGTAAGCCCGGAAAGGCTTACAGTGAATGTGTTTGTATAATATAAAATATGTGTAATTGCATTTGTGTAAAATACAGATGCAGATACAGTTTCTAGACCCAGTTGGAACTTCTAAGAACACAAATGCAACAGGATATAGATATTCAGTAATTTCATTTTTGTTACATTAACAACAATTAAAAATATTATACAATACAATATAGTCAGCTTCACATATTCCATGACAATACACTTGACACATGGCAAAGATTTTTCCAGATGAAAGTACATCAACTACAGTACCAGTAGGTTGCACAAGAACAAGCTCCTAAAGCTGCAGTTAACAAACAGTTTACCTAATTAGACCACAAGTAGAGTAAAGCATAGACTAGAACACACACACTCACAGAGAGGGAGAAAGAGAGATCATAAGTACCGTGCAAAAAAAAATCTGTTGGTGTATGTGGTGCCACCCACTAATGAGGGTGGAGATTACAAATATAATTGTTGGAAAACTAAAGACAAGAAAACATTCATTCATTCATTCATTCATTATCTTCCACTTTATCCTCTATTAGGGTTGCAGTGGGGTTCCCCATGCCCATCCAGGGGAGAACGTCTCGGGCGCTGGGCAGATAGACCCAGGACAGGGCGCCAATCCATCACTGGACACACACTCACTCACACACACTCTATATGGGGCAATTTTGAGAATTCAATTGACTTAATCCATGTTTTTGGACTGTGGGAGGAAACCGGAGAACTCGGAGGAAACCCACGCAGACACGGGGAGAACATGGAAACTCCACCCAGATGGGGATTCGAACCGGGAATCCCTAGCGCTGAGAGGCGAGCATGCTAACCACTAAGCCACCGTGTCGCCCTGACAAGAAAACAAATAGACAAAATTTCGAGTCGAAGCAAAATGATAGGTCAGTCTCTTATGCAGTTTTTTTTTTAAATAATATAGGAAATCTAGATGTTTCATTGTTTTAGTGTAGCCTCCTCCGCCCACAATAAAATGCTGTCTTTTTTATAACAGTGTAAAATTATTTTCTAAAATATGACATCACAGACATGCTGGGGTTTATATACCCTTATAATGGCAAAAACTAAAATATGCTTACAACTCATTATGATACCAAAAACATATTACTTAAACAAAACAAATCAGTAGTTCCAACATTCTGCAGCAGTGTAAAAGCAAAAGAATATATAAAAAAGAAAAGTATTTACAATTGTCTTAGTGTGATTTGCATTAATTCAAAGCTCTAGTTTTGCCTAATTATTATATGTGAACCATAACTTTGCAATCATGAGTTCATGACAAAAAATAAAAACAAAAAAAAATTGCTTTTCAGTTTACTGCTAATCCTCAACCTCACCACTAGATGCTACTATACATCCATTATCTTCCGCTTTATCCTCTAATAGGGGCGCGGGGGGAGAAAATACACCCAGGACAGGGCGCCAATCCATCACTGGGCACACACTCACTCACACAGACACACTTAATATGGGGTAATTTGGCCTTGATCCATGTTTTTGGACTGTGGGAGGAAACTGGAGAACCCGGAGGAAATCCTCATGGACATGGGGAGAACATGGAAACTCCACTCAGACTGGGATTCGAACTGGGAATCCTTAGTGCTCAGAGGCGAGCGTGCTAC
Source organism: Corydoras sp. C115 (assembly GCA_019802505.1). Taxonomy (NCBI): domain Eukaryota; kingdom Metazoa; phylum Chordata; class Actinopteri; order Siluriformes; family Callichthyidae; genus Corydoras; species Corydoras sp. C115. The sequence goes on along the minus strand of JAFMOC010000001.1, from coordinate 10,955,023 downwards.
TAGCTCAAGTTTACTGTATTTATATATAATTATTTTACAAAAGTGCATTGTCTTAAGATATTCTTTATGGTGTGTAAAGCAGAACCCAAATAGTAGGTTGGTGCATTATTCTCATTGCAGCAGTTTGTGTCACTGAGGTGTTTAAATCAAACCACAGCAGCACTAAACCCCCAACACATCAGTGTCACTGTTGAACAGACAAACAATACACCACCTAAATTTTACCTATTCTGTGATGGTCCTGACCAATAGAAAACCAACAGGCGACTTACAAAGAAGAAAACAGATACAATTACTAAAGTCTGTAATTGTAGAACTACAGAGTCCATCTATATCATAACGTAGCAAAAAGGAGGTGTGTCCAAACTTTTTGACTGGTACAGTATAATGACCCAACATAATTGTGCGCACCAATGCACAAAGCATAGTCCATAAAGGAAGTTGATCGGGTTTGTTGTGGAAGAATTTGCCTGGCCCGACCTGAACCTGATACCTTTAAAAGTATTTCTTGTTAAAACATCACTGTCTGACCTCACAAAAGTGTTTGTGAGAGCGGACTGCCATTCAAAACTTCACTGCAAGATCTTTTATGCATCACTGTGTGTGACCAATAAAATTTGATTTAACTTAATTTTGGGGGAAATGGTAAAACATTTTTATGAACCCTCCTTATCCTTGTGGAAAGCCTAACAAGTGTTTATAAGAATGTTGGCCAGAGTTAAATTTGTTATAGCTGCAAAAGATGTGGATTAGACTGGGATATCACGTAAATATATAGAGTACAACATGGGAACAGATTATGCTAAATTACCTTTACATTTATAAGTATGTGTAGTTGTTTTAGTGGGTCTTCCCTGCAATAAACTTATTTGTGTAAAGTGTTTGAGGACTTAAATGAGCACTCACTGACTGAACAACTTGGTGAGTCCAGATCCAGTAGAGTAATCAATGGCAATCGTATTGTGATTGGCATTGATAGCAGTGACTAGTTACAGCCGATAAAGGTTCAAAACACAGGTTCTATGAGTTACTGATTAAGCAACACGAATATGAAGATTCCTCTTGGTAAAAAAAACTTGGACTTTGTGGATTCATTCACAACGTTCATGACCAAGGGAAAAGAAATTGTAGTATAAATGGTAGTGCAACATAATGACTCCAAATGACTTAACTGTTTTGAACTGTGTACAAAGCAACACATGCTCTTTTTATTTCAGTCCAAACTTCAGTTTAATTAACATGACTGTACTGTAATGTACCTCATATCTGCATTTAAAAGCCACAATGATTTGAAAATTAAGCAATTAAGACTACAGTAATATTTTGATTTGTATTATTCATTCATTCATTCATTATCTCCCGCTTTATCCTCTATTAGGGTTGCGGTGGGGTTCCCCATGCCCATCCAGGGGAGAACGTCTCGGGCGCTGGGCAGATAGACCCAGGACAGGGCGCCAATCCATCGCTGGGCACACACTCACTCACACAGACACACTCTATATGGGGCAATTTTGAGAATTCAATTGACTCTATCCATGTTTTTGGACTGTGGGAGGAAACCCGAGAGCCCGGAGGAAACCCACGCAGACACGGGGAGAACATGGAAACTCCACCCAGATGGGGATTCGAACCGGGAATCCCTAGCGCTGAGAGGCGAACGTGCTAACCACTAAGCCACCGTGCCGCCGATTTGTATTATGTAATTTCTATTTTATTATACTCATCATTCATATTGATGGCTCAACAATATTTGGTCATTTTCAGACGCTTTTCACAAAATCAAGTTACATGTATTCCCTCTTGATTGTTGAGGGCAAAATATAAGCCATGTTACAACACCTGTGGAGCAATGAGGGTTGAGGGCCTCGCTTAAGGGCCCACAGGGGTAACTTCAGCGAACTTTGGATTTGAACCTACAATCTTTATTTTGATAGCCCAACACCCTAACCACTGAGCTACCACACCCATACCATATAGTCAGTCATAATTTTCTTCCTAAGGCTGACCTATATGTTTAGATAGCCTCTATAGTATAGACACACCCTTGTATATTTTTGGATTTTAGTTAGTGGTCTTAAAAAACTATGGAATTGCAGAGTGAAGTCAAGGCACAGTCAGACATCATTGCAGAAACTTATACGAGGTGTCAACAATTAAGCAAGACAAACCCTATCTGACCTAACTTCTGTTTGGTGACTCAGCTGTAAGGCTGGGTCTAGCACAAGGTTTTAACAGTTAAATGTGGCACTGCGTGAAAAAAAACTGTCCAGACATGACTCTTTCAATTTACACTTGGCCCTGTACTTGCGCTTCCACAAATCCATCTGGTTCATATCTACAGCTACTTTACTCCTCAAAAAACTCCTCCATCAGTGAACCTCCCTTTATGTAAACATTTCTGTTCATCCTCTTCTACAAAAAGCTGTTCCTCTCACATATATACTCTTACTACGCACAGTAAGAAGCTGAAAGTTAAAATAACTAGGAATGGCTACTCCAGGAAACTCCACCGGGTTGCAGCTTGAGACAGAGGGAGATGGCAGCAAGGACACAAACAGAGAAACAACAAAAAATACAAAAGCTAGCTTTACTAAACTACATCCAACAATTTCACTTACCTTCACACCCAAATCAAGGTGGTACAGCCTTTAACAAACATTTAACGGCCACTTTATTAGGTACTCTTATTACCTAATTTTACACTTGTTACAATAATTATGCACTCATTTTTTATTTCAACACCGTTATATGTGCACTTTACAGTTCTAAAGTTACAGACTGTAGTCTTTTTTTTTTCTTTTTTTACATATTTTGCTGGTATCTCCTACTCTGTTCTATAATGGTCAGGACCTTCAGGTATACTTTAGCTGGTATATCATTCACAGCACTGCAGCAATGCCGATGTGGTGGGGTGTGTTTTGTTAACGGGTGGATCAGACAAAGAAATACTGATGAATCTTTAAAACCAGCCAATATGAGTCACAAAAACAAGTCACAAACCCTGAGCATCCTGTTGGCAACATCCTGGAAACACTGATAAAGGATTAGAACTTGACCGATTTACACTACAACAACAGATGAGCTGCTGTGATTTTGCTTTTACATTTACAAAGTACATGTGTACATATACTCACACAGTGAGTGAACATTTGTTCAGTGAACAGTGAGTGAACAGCATATAGTTGTATTAACACAACACACCGACACAACAATCATGTTTCATTGCAGTGCATAAGAACAAAACAAAGAGAAACACATGGACTACTATCTGTAACTGATGCCACTTCTCAAAGAAGTAGGCAGCTTAGAAGTACAGTCAGTGTTCAAACCAATTACTGTTCAGATAATGTATAAAGAGCAACAGCACAGGACATGCAGAACTCTACATCTAAAACTACCTCAGATGTTTAAGACATCAAATTAAAACAAAAAGACTACACAGTTAAAAAATAATTGTATTTATACCTTTATAAAAGATTTTTTTAGGGATATGCATTAATAAATTATGCACAAAGCATTAAACAGCCTCTCAACCCTAAGAACACAGCTCAGAAAAACTAACAATAACAACAATTTTTTTTTGCCATCATTATTTTTTAAAAAAGTGGTAAAAGCAACTGAAAACATGTGAAACGTACTCTACAAAAAAAAAAAAAAAAAAAAAAAAACAATAGGAGTAGCTTTAGAAGTCGGTCTTACTGAGTAAACATGGGTGTGTTGGGACAGGATAACTAAATTAAATATGTAGCAATGGATATTTCAGGATTAGGACAGGAAACCAAAGGACTACACCAATGAAATATGGATTAAACTGCCATCCTTTAACATTCCATCAATTCAATCTAGGAAAGAGCAACAATTAGTGAGACTCCATATCCATAGGTTTTAAAATGAGTAATAGCAGTAAATATGCATTTTTATACCACACCAAAAGCAATTGCTATAAAAATTTGAGGAGACTACATCCAAGGAGAGAAAACAGATAGTAAAGCAAAATAATGCAGGTCCATAAAACACAAGATAGAAAAATCAAATACTTTTTTATTTCAGCAGGACTAACAATAAAGTAAAATAATTATGGCGCATGACATCTGATATACTAATATTTTCCAACTTATTTTGGCCAAAACTGATTTTACGATTCTTATCTGATTTAATAGATTTAATCTGAGTACCTGTGTTCAAATAACATATATTTTAATTAATATTTTAACAACCTGTTTATTTAGAAATTATGACTTTATTTTTAACTGCCTTTTAGCTCACCCATTTTATTTTTGTCTGATTGCAACTGATGATATAGTATCATAGGAAGTAATGAATAGCATTACGGAACTGCGCTTGGCTTAGCCTCTGATCTGTTCTCAGACTCTGTATATAGAGTTGACATTTCGTCCCTGTGTCTGTGTGATTTACTCCCAGGCTTCAGAATGTGCTAGAAGCACACTTTTATTTAAAAACACATAGGTCTGTGGGCACCCAATGGTTCTTTAGTATCTGCAGGACAAATTTTCATTAGAGGGCATACCATCTCCTGAGCATATGAAAGCATATTTCAGATTTTTTGTGACCACGCAGGCTGCATGTCAACACCCACACTACAAACCATCAATTGAGCATTGTTTCCACACAACCAATATTGTACAATCATATACGTAAATGGTGTTGCTTATTAATGAAAAAAATGTAGATTATACTGTTACAAAAAAGCAGCATTAAACACCTGTGAGACAAATTGGTTTCATTTAGACATCACAACTTCATGAAATAATGAATTGTCATCTTGTCTTTAATTTTTTTCTGAACAAATAAAGCAAGTGTGTTTTAAACAGATTTACTTGTGAGTGTAACTGTAGGTGACTAAGCTGATTAAAGGTTTATTAACGATAAGCAACTGCTGATGACAACAGCACTGACATTAGGCAGACAGCCACAAAACAATGACCAGTAGCATCTGACAAACAATTAAAATGATAAATAATTTCTAAAAACAACAAATGTTATAAAATGATGCCTTTCATCATCTTACTTACAAATATAAAAATAACCTAAATAAGCAAATTACCTAAACACCTGAAAAAGAATAAACCCTTTCATGATCTTTGGGATTAAAAAAAAAAGAAGTTGCTAGTCATATTTCTAAAAAGGCAGAAAAGAGTGGTAAACTATTATAAGGGCTGTCACTATTGACTGCCTTTACAATCAATTAATTGATTTCTTAAAAGAATTCAGTATTTTTGTAAAGACATCCTGACTAAATGTGGCTGCTGTTATTTTCCACTTTTTTGGATTAGCCATAATTCTTGTGCAGAGCTTTACTCAGAAACTCGCATAGATAAAGATTATGGGGGAGTTCAGTAACATTCCAGCAAACCAAAGATAGGGAAATGGAAAAGACAACATCAGAACTACATTGGTGCAGAAATACTCAGAGTTAGCACCCTACGTCTGTTTCCCTTTGCTCTCCGGAAAAAGGGTTAGAGGTGGTAAATGGTAAAATGTGGAAACTGGAAACATAGAGAAGAGAAAAGTCTAAAAAGATCCAGTCAGAGAAATGATGACAAATGAATTTTAAAAAGGTGTTTCATTAATATAGTTAAACACCTGACACAGAATCTGGAAACACCTTGCTGAACAAGTCGAGCTACAGGATATACTAAAAAAATCTGTAAAGTTATTCTATGTTTATGTCTATAAATGAAATCTAAATCACTAAGCACTCATAAGATGCACACACCCTACCGATGATGGCTACTCAGCACTTCTTTGTTTTTCAGCTATACAACAAATCAGTCATCCAGACACACATCCCTCTCATTGCACATCAACCAGTGCTTGACCAAAAGCGTGAGCAGCGGTACATATTCTTTCATGTGTCTGCCTTCTGTGACTACGCCTTCCACAGTGTGTAGCCTCATGGGAACAGACTTTTATGTGGTTTTTGAGAGAAGCTAGCAAATTCAGTGCAGTGGATACAGTGGGAGGAGCAAACTAACAGGTGCAGCTCTGTCATTCTGCTGCAAAAGACAAGCTTAGTTTGCATGAACAGAGTAACACATGATAATTTGACCCAGGAGTTAGTATACAGAATCTCTCTGAACAGGAAGAACACACCCAGCACAGAAGAAATCCCTGCTAAGTATAAATTCAAAAGATGAATTAGAAAGCAAGCACTTTTCTTAGCCTACTTGTGTTGGATTTGGTTGTACTGTATTCAGTAAAAAAAAAACTGTTCAAATGTAAATAATTCCTCAGTCAGCTATGACCAGATCCCAAAAAGCGTAAAAGCACAATGCAACGTTGCAACTCCTACTCTGTGACTCTGACCAATGAGGAAATGTATATAAAATTGCGTTTGTTATCACAGCCCCCAGAACCTACAAAGGTGTAGCGGATTGCATCACATGACTTACAGAAAACATGCAATACCTCCAACTAATGATGTGATACCATACTACCATTCAATTTTTATTCAAAATAGTTGCATGTTAAGTATCTGCATAGAATGCTGTTTTTTTTTAACCCTCCCTTCCAGGTAAAATACACCAGATCAACAAGTCCAAATAAGGGTTTGGTGTACACATAGTTCCACAGGTGATTGCTTATTTACTGGTGGGTATAGTAAAAAATGTGATATAAACATGGGTGTTTTTACTCACCCAAATAATTTGGAAGCCATATTAAGATACTAGAATGGGGCCATGGTTAAAATTAACGTGGAACTTTGAAAGCCTTCAAATGCTACACACAAACTTAACAGGAATCAAGCTTTAGGATGATCATACTAATCTCCTGACCAAACTGTAAGATCCAGTCTTATATAGCTCATAAATTGGACTGTATGATATCCCATTTACAACACCAGCATGTACCGAAGACAGAGGTACTAAATTTGACACTTATAATCCATAATTATTGTTTTTAAAGAAATTACTGTTAATTTTTTCAACAAAATATACTGTAGATGAAGTGTTTAGAAGCCCATTCTGCAATATTAAATACACCAGTGGTTCTTATATAACCGATATAGTTCTGTAAATGTTGTACAATCATAGTTAGTACAACAATTAAGTATATGTAATACTGAATAATGACAGCATAAGACAAATATTGTGGTAGTACATATCCCATTTCCTTATTTATTAAATTTAATAGTAATTCACAGTCTGACAAAGCTGGTCTATATATGCTCACATCTTCAATATCAATATTTAATGCAAGTAAACAAATGATGAAACTCTAAAGCATCTTCCTTCTTATTAGGAGTTTGAATGTTTTAAACATAAACCTACACATGCAAATTACAAATTACTACTTTCAGAACATTTTGAAATACTCAATTCATCATAGTAGTCATTTGATGTAAGAGGACATTTTGTCAAGCACACAGTCACAAACACAAATGCTTGCTTCAAACACAGGTACGTGCTCAAGGCATCAGATACCTTTACTTTTTCTTTTAAGGTCTTGGAACAAAAAGAAATTCAAATTAATCGTTAACAGCTAAAGTGTGAAAGACATGCCACAGTCATGGAACGTTAAGAGTCAATTCCCTCAAGTTTACGTTCTCTGAATTACTAGCTTGTTAATAAATACACAGTAGTTGAATGCAAAATTCTTAATATTTGATTATCAACCAAATTAACATGAACACCGCTACAAATATCAGACTGGTCTAGTGATGATAAAGTGTTTTACTATTTTGAAAAAGAAGGGTACCCACTGTTGCCACTGTGGGCCCCTGACCAAGGCCGTTAACCCCTTTTGCACCAGGAATTTTGTATCATGAATGATCCTGTGCTCTGATCATTAAACTGATCAGTATGATGGGTCTGTGTATCTATTTAAAAGTGAAAGATCTATTTTGTCTTATAATAAGGCATTTATAAGCTTCAGATTCATCTCTTTCACTCTGTAAACTATTACATATAGCATAAGTAATTCAATATAATAAAAGACAAGTTATTTATAACTAAATCTCTATAGCTTACGGCAAAATAGATTTAAAACATTTCTCATTTTTTTCTACTCAATTTGTAGATGATTTAAAAAAAATAAATAACTAATGAACTGAAGGGCTAATGAGGTTTGCCCTGCTGTCTCATGAGCTAATATCAGAGATGCATGATAAGGGTAGAGCAGTATTATGTGATGTCTGCTGGCAGTCTGACATGTAGAATTCCACTGTGTTGAAACTATGGCTGTAAGTAATAATCTAATGAAATCGATACATCTATACATCCAAAAGAGGATCAATTAATGTGTTGATATTGCTGCCTTTTTGTTCTCCTATTTTTACCATCTGCTTCAAGGGACGCATACCACCTACTCCAACCCTGCAGGTGGCGATACCTGATTATTGTCTTCCAACTTCCCTTATACTTTAAGAAGAAGGCAAGGAATGTGACATTTTATTCAATTTAAAAAACTGAAACCTCCTTTATTTAATATTAAACAATGTAATTTCTGTAAAAATATTTCTGGTTCTCCAAACATCAGAGCTGTTCAAAAAACCCGCAACTTTTAAAAACTTCAGATGCACATTGCTGTTTAAGCAGAAATGCTAAAGCAAACTGAAAGATTTTACCCTCTGCTTAATCAACTACCCAGCTAAATAAAATTGAATTATTTTTAAATAAATATCAATTGTGCCTTTGCATGTGGTATATATTTTCTCTATCACAAGTACTAGTATTGTTTTCAATCTTAAATAATTAGCCAACTATATTATACACATACACATCAGGCATTAAAATACTGTAATAGTATACATAAAGTTAGCTCTCTTTGTCTCTTATTGATTTATTCTTAAGGCATTGAGCACATTTTTAAATATCCATTTCATTCTTGGCATCCACAATTTAAAACGAATGACTTTTCAGATATTACTTTTTTATTTAATGCTTTTCTCCCTTTTGTTGCTTGACTGTTGCTTAATGTTTTAATTCACCTATCTGAAAAGCTGCGTCGTAGTTGTTTTTGTCCAGACACGAGGCTTCCTAGTAATTAGAAAATAATTGTATGAAGTCTTGTCTCTCATTTCCTGTCCCTCCCTAAGTTAAGTCACATCACAGCAAGAAGAAATACATTTTCGTCTTTAACAAATTTGTTAAAAGTTAAAAGTAAGTACTGAGTGAATGTTCATATTGTAAATAAAAGTTCTGCATGAAATACCACTTATCTGCTTTACTTTTAAAACATTCTATACAATTGAAAATAGAAAAAAAAACAAAGGTAAATGTTTGAACTGTTGAGCAGGTTATGTTGAGCAGGTTATTGTTTACATACAGATTACAGTGAACCCAAAGGCCCACTGCCCTGTATATTTAAATGTTGTTCTGGTACAACACACCTACGTTAACTCAATAACTGTCTCTTAACAAGCAATTGTGTGGACAGAGTTTACAGGAGACAGTAAAACAACCAAATTTATATGGAGTGTGTCTCCAGAACCATGATGTAGTACATTGACTAGAAAATAACTAACACTCTTCCTCAGTTCTACCATCAACTTACACAAACCTTGAACCAACACTCTACTCTTTGTAGTAAGATGTAAATCATTTTAGAAAACACATTTTAAGCAGATCACATATTATTGGTTCACATTGTTCCTGAAACGATTGAACCAGCAATTTACATACAGTCGTAAAAGTATTAAATTAGAACAACCACGCAATGCCTTCTTCACTATGGACAAACATATCAAAAGTATTTTCATTAAAGATGAGTAAATAAATGCTGATTAATAAAAGCACTTATTTCCAACAACCTGCTTATATGTTAATAAGATATTTACCAGTATGGGTGAGGAAGAGAAGCGTATCTTCCTCCTGGATGGACGTTCCTCATCCTCTGAAAGACCAGGAAGCTCATATTCCTCATAGTCATCATATCCCTCCTCGTCTTCCTCCCTCCACGACTCATCCTCGGGCAAAGCAGGTCTGGTCTCTTTATCTTCCACAAAAGCTGCATTCTCAAAGCTATAAAATGCTGGTGAACTGTTTCCACTCTCATCATGATTTTCGGACTCGCTGTCTTCCTCAGGTTCTTCATCATCACACTGTTCAAAACACTCTTGCTTCCTTAACCTTTCAACCCATTCCTCTGCCTGTCGCTCTGGTGATTGACCTGCATCCTTCTCCTGCTGCCTGACCTCTTTGACCTTCTGCAGGTCATCTTGAGGTGATGGAACTAACGATGGTCTGGTCAGACCCCCACTGGTAACTTCAGCCCCGAGATCCCTTTTAAGGCTCACCTCCTCAAATACACTGTCCTCCTCGTTCTCTTCACTTTCTGACGACTCGTTCTGAACCACGACTCGTTCAGCACGGACCACCCCTGCAGCCGCAGCTTGCAAAATAGTTGGAGGTTGCAAGTCTTCGGATGGAGTCTGCACAGTAGGACACTCACACTTGGTTCCATTTGAGCTCTTAATCTTGTTGTTCGAAGTGCTGACAAGGCGTTCCTCCCTAGATGGAGGAATGGTGGATTTGTATTCCTCGCTACTTGTGCTAGACCTTAGAAAGCCATCAGATGAAGACGAACGTCTGACTGGAACAGTAGGAGTGGAGGAAAGGGTCTGACTACAGCCTTTGCCTCTAACTGAATTAGAGGTGGAGGATCGAAACACTGCTGAACTAGATTTTGATGCAACGTCATTTGTAGGTGAAGTCGGTTTGTGAGAAGAATGAACAGGTTTGGAATGATTATTAAGGGAAGCTGTTTTTTGTAAGCAATCACTAACAGGTGAACTTGCTTTCTGAGCTTTATCTCTAGTTACAGAACTGTTCACCTTCTCCAGAGACTTAGCTGGTGTTTTAACTGACTCTTCACAATCACTGTCTGCCATAAAGTTTTCCAGTCTTCTGGACATGGGTCCTGCATTAAGCAATCGATTAACCTGTTTTGAGTCCTCACCTTCATTCCTATTTGGTGAAGCAGGACCCTGATCAATTTTAATAATGCTGCTGTTGCAGTTTTCAGATGGTCCATCGGGTTTCCTGCCTGCTCTCTTTTCCTCACACACGCTACCTTGGGACAGTCGCACAGAGGCCCTATTCGGGGCTGGCCTTTCTGTAGAACCCTGTTCTTTTATGCCTCTCTCAAATAGTTTTCTTGTAACTGAAAATTTTTCTGCCATGGCCACTTTATCCATCTCGGGATCCTCTCCCTTAGGAGTCTTATCATTTTGAGGCTCCGGGCTGGTTGGACTGCTGTGGCTGGTTTTGTATTTAGGTGGCGAGGACACCTGAGGCGCTTCAGTCTTAACAGTGGCTTTCACCTCCTGGCTCTCTTGCTGCTGTTGGCTGTCCATTTGTAGAAAGATGTTCTTAATCTTGCTGACCCGGTTGCCAAAGCCTCGCCCTCTTACCAAGTCCTCTCTGGAATCACCGGAGGACCCGTTGGCACAAGACTTGAATGTGGCCTCAGGTTTGGCTCCATCAAAAGAGCACTTGATAGCATGGAAGTCGGACTTGTAGGCATTTCGGTGGGGAGACGCGCTCCGTAGAGTCCTTTCGCCTTTGCTCTCGGCCTTGATCATTTTCACACACTTACCCTTCAGGGTAAAATAGATAAATCACGGTTTGAATTCAGATGTCTCTGAAGCGGATGCCTAATCACATCAAGACACAAGGTCCAGAGATTTTGGGCTGCATTGTTTCACTTCAAATACACGGCAGACATCTGCAAACAAAAACAAACTCTCTGTAGATGAAAGAATCTTTCACAGAACACTATTTTTACGACAGAAGCAGTCGGACCACAATGAGTTGCATACTTGCCTAAATCTTTTTTCTGGTTGCATTGTTATCTTCGCGTTAAAACAGAGCGATGGATGTTTGTAACTAGAGAAAACTGACTGCTTCTGCTTCATCACAGGCACGTTGTCTGTTCGGCTTATTGTCTACGGATTACACATAAAGTGTGCTACACACGCCAAACAGGTTGTTTTGAAACAAGCTATGGCCCGAAAGAGCGGCAAAGCTAAAGAAACAAGAACTGGGACAAACGGGAGTAACAATAACTTTGCGAACAAACACAACTCGGTGACAAGGGTTTGGTAGCCTCAAGAAGTTATACGTCTCCAAACGAAGTGAAGGAGCTACGCGGCCTCGCACTCTTTCCTCTTACCTTCACCCAGTTTCCTTTGTTCCTCAGCGCCCATAAGCTTCTTTCCGGCGTTCCTTCGTAACTCACGATTCTGAACTTGTCATTTCTTCCCCGCCATCGTTCTTCCTGCCTCGCGCCAGTGTTTCTCCCTCACTGGAAACTCCCAGACCTGCCGCTGCCGCCGCGCGCGCTCGTTCACCGTCGCATTCCTGGCCCGCACGAGACGTCATTCCCAGCCCCCCTCGTCGTGTGCGCGCGCGCATGCTGACTGCGGGACAGAGGCACAGTGAGGGCGAATCTCACCCAACAAGTGGCGGTGCAACGACTGCATAACAGAACCACATCCTCTTTCAAACATTCAGAAAGAAGTCAACTTTCAAACTGACCTTTAACTAAACTGTCATTTAAAATGTGAAATTCTAGACTTTATTTCCTGGGTCTATCTGCCCAGCGCCCGAGACGTTCTCCCCTGGTTGGGAATGGGGAACCCCACCGCGACCCAATAGAGGATAAAGCGGAAGATAATGGATGGAAGGAAATAAAGTCTAGAATTTCACATTTTAATTGACAGTTAGGGGCGGCACGGTGGCTTAGTGGTTAGCACGTTCGCCTCTCAGCGCTAGGGATTCCCGGTTCGAATCCCCATCTGGGTGGAGTTTCCATGTTCTCCCTGTGTCCGCGTGAGTTTCCTCTGGGTTCTCCGGTTTTCTCCCACAGTCCAAAAACATGGATCAAGTTAATTGATCTCTAAATTGCCCCATATAGAGTGTGTTTTAGTGAGTGTGTGTGTACCCAGCGATGGATTGGCGCCCTGTCCTGGGTCTATCTGCCCAGCGCCCGAGACGTTTTCCCCAGGTTGGGAATGGGGAACCCCACCGCGACCCTAATAGAGGATAAAGCGGAAGATAATGGATGGATGGAAATAAAGTCTAGAATTTCACATTTTAAATGACAGTTTAGGGGCGGCACGGTGGCTTAGTGGTTAGCACGTTCGCCTCCATCCAATATCTTCCAATATCGTTCACTTCGCTCCAGTGATGATTGCCGCCTGGCGATTCCACCTCACCGAGGAGCTAATTCTCACTCCGTGGCGTTCACCACTGCAAAATGGTGGAACGATCTTCCCAACTCTGTCCGTATGGCAAAATCACTAAACAGTTTTAAGAAACTCCTTAAAACGCATCTCTTTAACAAATACCTGTTGTAGAAAAAAAGGGGGGGGGGCGCAGCATCGAATAACAATCAGGTTTGATGAATTTACAGTATAGTTGGTTTTCTCCATGGCTTCTGACTTGTGGTGTTCTCATTTGTAAGTCGCTTTGGATAAAAGCGTCTGCTAAATGACTAAATGTAAATGGAAATCTTCCGCTTTATCCTATATTGGGGTTCCCCATGCCCATCCAGAGCAGAAAGTTTCGAGCACTAGGCAGATACACCCAGGACAGGGCGCCAATCTATCGCTGGGCACACACTCACACAGACATACACACTCTATATGGGGTAATTTGGAGAACTCAATTGACAGATCCATGTTTTTGGACTGTGGAAGGAAACCGGAGAACCCGGAGGAAACCCACGCGGACACGGGGAGAACATGGAAACTCCACCCAGATGGGGATTCGAACCGGGAATCCTTAGGGCTGAGAGGCGAACGTGCTAACCACTAAACCACCTTGCCGCTCTAAACTGTCATTTAAAATGTGAAATTCTAGACTTTCCATCCATTCATTGTCTTCTGCTTTATCCTATATTGGGGGGGTGGTTCACCATGCCCATCCAGAGGAGAAAGTTTCGGGCGCTGGAAAGATACACCCAGGACAGGGCGCCAATCTATCGCTGGGCACACACTCACACAGACATACACACTCTATATGGGGTAATTTGGAGAACTCAATTGACAGATCCATGTTTTTGGACTGTGGAAGGAAACCGGAGAACCCGGAGGAAACCCACGCGGACACGGGGAGAACATGGAAACTCCACCCAGATGGGGATTCGAACCGGGAATCCTTAGGGCTGAGAGGCGAACGTGCTAACCACTAAACCACCTTGCCGCTCTAAACTGTCATTTAAAATGTGAAATTCTAGACTTTCCATCCATTCATTGTCTTCTGCTTTATCCTATATTGGGGGGGTGGTTCACCATGCCCATCCAGAGGAGAAAGTTTCGGGCGCTGGAAAGATACACCCAGGACAGGGCGCCAATCTATCGCTGGGCACACACTCACACAGACATACACACTCTATATGGGGCAATTTGGAGAACTCAATTGACAGATCCATGTTTTTGGACTGTGGGAGGAAACCGGAGAACCCAGAGGAAACCCACAAGGACACGGGGAGAACATGGAAACTCCACCCAGATGGGGATTCGAAACCGGGAATCCCTAGTGCTGAGAGGCGAACGTGCTAACCACTAAACCACCGTGCCGCTCTAAACTGTCATTTATTCATTCATTCATTATCTCCCGCTTTATCCTATATTAGGGTCGCGGTGGGGTTCCCCATGCCCATCCAGGGGAGAACGTCTCAGGCACTGGGCAGATACACCCATGCCAGGGCGGCAATCTATCGCTGGGCACACACTCACTCACACAGACACACTCTATATGTGTCTATATGGGGGGGGGGGGGGTTCCCCATGCCCATCCAAGGGGGAACACTCAGGATAGGGTGCCAATTTATTGCTAGGCACACACTTACTCACATAGACACACACACACAAACACACTCTATGGGGCAATTTAGAACATTCAATTTACCTTGATACATGTATTGGACTGTGGGAGGAAACTGGAGAAGCAATAAAATATAAAATATAGCAGCAGTGTAACTGCTCAGGAGTTAGGCCCAGACAAAGGGGCAAACAATGTTCTTTCTGTGTGGAGTTTGTATGTATTCCCTGTGTATGCAGTATGCAAAGGCTCCTTCTGCGCCACAAAAACATAAGCATAATTTTAAGCGGTTCTAAAAACATACCCCAGGTGTGAATATTTGTGTGTATAAGGTACGAGTAGTACAGTACATACTTTTGGCATATTTTATGAATGAATATCTTTATAAAAGCTGTTCCAGTGAAGGTGGTTTGAATATATTTTCATGGCCTACAGCATTCATGGAGACAAAAGGTGTTTTAGCCATATAGCCATTGGCATTTGATAACTTTGTAATATAATGTATTTCACTGTGGGGGTCTATTTTACGAGCACAAGTGGGCCACAGTCTTCAAGGTGATGTGGCTCTTTAAGCAGTAAGCTTTAGTGCTGCATTTCCATAAGGCTGAATTTTATTTCATTTTTATTTTATTTAGATCTCAGTTCTGGCAATTGTTTAGCCACATTTAGAGAGCCAAACTATTATGGTTTGCTCATAATATCTTTATTGCTTGTTTATCAGACTAAAAGAAATGATAAATGTCGCTAATAAAGCTGCTAAATGCAGAAGTACGCTATTATAAGTAAATCATCTTATCTCTGTTTACTTTGAGTTTACAAATTATATAAGTCATCTTTGGTATAATGTGGATATCCTATTCTTATTTTTTTACTTTCTTTCTGACAATTTGCAATTCTGTAAAAGGCAGAAATCTTAGGATCAATAATATGCTAAAATATAAACGTATAGTAAAATAGTGTTGCAATTGGCATATAATGATAATTAATAGACTGTGTATACTTGCACCATGTTAATTCATTCATTCATTCATTCATTCATTCATTCATTATCTTCTGCTTTATCCTATATTAGGGTTGCGGGGGGGTTCCCTATGCCCATCCAGGGGAGAACGTTTCGGGCGCTGGGCAGATACACCCAGGACAGGGCGCCAATCCATCGCTGGGCACACACTCACTCAAACAGGCTCACTCTATATGGGGCAATTTGGATGCACCATGTTATGGTTTATAATTAATTCTTATTAATTAATCTGAACAAGTTTCATCCATCCATCTATTATCTTCCGCTTTATCCTCTACTAGGATTGCGGGGGGGGGGGGGGGGGGGGGGGGTTCCCCATGCCCATCCAGGGGAGAACGTTTTGGGCCCTGGGCAGATACACCCAGGACAGGGTGCCAATTTTTAGAAGCCGTGCTGTTTATAATAAACAGTGTAATTATTAAGTTATCCAATTGAAATGTGGCTACCAATGGCTAAATCTCTTGAACATAAACCTATGCCTTCTGCATGCCTTTTGCACATCTCCTAGTAACAACAGCATGAAATGCAGACAGGCAATTATTAACGGCATCTCTTCCCTAGAGATGTTTTGTTAGACATTTAATTGTCAGGCCAACCTCTGCACTATTTACCTCTGTATACTAAAAATGTGACTCTTAAGATTAAAAAAATCAGTTTTGAAAGTACACAAACATCATTCTGAGATGCATTTGAATTTATCCCCCCTTTTAGCATAAAATCCTATTACATCACTTAGACATAGCCACTGTATAAATTCAAAAACAGATTCCAATTAAATCTAATACATTGGAAAGTCTTGTATATAATTCTTGTATAAAGTCAATAGATGTTCTGAGTGTTTTCCATGTCTGAAGCTGGATGTCCAGAAGAAAAGAAGCCGAATGTAACAAATGACTAGTCTGTCCCTCAGGGGTGGGTGGAGTTGTTAGTGTGTGGGACACTTTGCCTGCTGATCTTAACAAAGCATCAATAGTCAATCTTTTGTCAGGCTTCTGTGAACTGTGTACAGAAGAAAGGAGTTAGCACCACTCTTCATGTGTGTTCAGCTGCCTTGTGAGGTTACTTGTTCAGTAATTCTGATGACCTCGATGTCTTTGAGCATGTGTCAGTTCTCATCCTCTAAAATAAATCTCTGTCCAATTAATATGTTTTAAGACAAAGTTAAAAAAAAAAAACCTTGAAAAGTGTGTCAATAACTTCACTACTGCATATAATTTATCACTATTGAAACTGTTTTGGTTAAAAAAAGAAATTGTACATAGTCAAGAAAGCTAAGAAAACTTAATGGTGGAAATTTTTAAGATCAGATTTCTAAGATTAGATTAGATTAGATTAGATTTTTAATTATAATGTATCTGTTTTCTGTTTTACTAAACAGCAAATAAAGTGTAGGTGTTTCTCTGTCAGTTTCTCAGTATCTCCCTAGCACCACCTCCCACACTCAACACAACCCTCACCCCAACACGCAAATACACACATACACACACACACACACACACACACACACACACACACACACACACACACACACACACACACACACACACACATTCCCAAGAGGAAGTGAAGTCCACACAATAAGAGGGTGTATTAAGCAGGTTTTAATTTTCATCATCTGATACATACTGTTTACACTCACCTATTACAACTGAATCTAATTTGGCATCACTGGAGAAGTTGTTGACTGAGAAAGTCAAGTATTAAATAACATCACAAGCTACACATTGTAAAGTTGTGAATTAATGCTATTATATATTTGCAATAAAAAAACATAGTAGAAAACTCAAGAAACTCAGATCATAAATTTGTTTGGCAAGAAAAATGCAGTGCCTAAAACTTTTGTATCATGCGATCTTGCAAATGCTTGTTTGATGTATTGTTGAACTGAATTATACCAGGAATGCCTATGTCTTTAGATACATAATGATACTGGAACCTCCTGAAGTTATTCTGGTGGGACATTTACAGAAGACAAAAAAGTAATAACAACTTTGGTAGAAATGCAATTCAAAATTAAATTAAATGAAATATATTGATTGATTATTTTTATTTTCATACAGATTAATAAAAAATATCAGTAAAAAGTAGGGATGACCCAGACCTCCCTCGCCCCAGCCAACTCCACCAGCTCGACTGGGGGAACCCTGAGGCGTTCCCAGACCAGCTGAGAGATATAAACCCTCCAGCGTGTCCTGGGTCTTCCCCGGGGTCTCCTTCCAGCTGGACTTGCCTGGAACACCTCCCTAGGAAGGCGCCCAGGAGGCATCCTTACCAGATGCCCGAACCACCTCAACTGGCTCCTTTCGATGCGGAGGAGTAGCGACTCCACTCCGAGTCTCTCCTGGATGACCGAGCTTCTCACCCTATCTCTAAGGGAGAGCCCAGCCACCCTGCGGAGAAAACCCATTTCGGCCGCTTGTATTCGCGATCTTGTTCTTTCGGTCATTACCCAAAGCTCATGACCATAGGTGAGGGTCGGAACGTAGATCGACTGGTAAATCGAGAGCCTTACCTTGTGGCTCAGCTCCATCTTTACCACAACAGACCAGTATAGGGTCCACATCACTGCTGACCCCGCGCTGATCCGTCTGTCAATCTCACGCTCCATCTTACCATCACTCGTGAACAAGACCCCGAGATACTTAAACTCCTCCACTTGAGGCAAGATCTGATCCCTGACCCAGAGAGGATTCTCTACCCTTTTCCGACTGAGAACCATGGCCTCAGATTTGGAGGTGCTGATTTTCATCCCGGCCACTTCACACTCGGCTGCAAACCGATCCAGTAAGAGCTGAAGTTCGCAGCCTGATGATGCTAACAGGACCACATCGTCTGCAAACAGCAGCGACATGATCCTCAGATCACCAAACTGGACACCCTCCATCCCCTGGCTGCGCCTAGAAATTCTGTCCATATAAATTATGAACAGAACCGGTGACAAAGGACAGCCCTGATGGAGTCCAAACCTCACTGGAAACCAGTCCGACTTACTGCCGGCCATGCGAACCAAGCTCCTGCTTCGCAAATACAGGGACTGAATGGCTTTCGGTGCATAAGCGCAGACAACAGTCAGTACCCGTTCCCCCACCCGAAGGCGTAGGGAAGCTACCCTCTCATCCACCGGGAAAAACCCCAACATACACGCGTCAAGCCGGGGGGCCACGAGAAAGCCAACACCTGCCCGACGCCTCTCGCCATGGGCAACTCCAGAAAAGAACAGAGTCCAGCCCCTCTCAAGGAGATTGAACCCAGAACCCGAGCTGTGCGTTGAGGTGAGCCCGACTATATCTAGCCGGTATCTCTCGACCTCCCGCACCAGCTCAGGCTCCTTCCCTGCCAGTGAAGTGACGTTCCAAGTTCCGAAAGCCAATTTCAGCAATCGAGGATCGCGACGCCCAGGCCCACGCCTCCGGCCACTGCCCAATCCCCACTGCACCGAACCCCTATTACTACCCCCCCACAGGTGGTGAGCCCATTTGAGGGGGAACCCATGTAGCTCCTTCGGGCTGGGCCCGGCCATGGAAAAGTGCCCGACCACCAGACGTTTGCTGGCGAACCCTATCTCCGGGCCTGGCTCCAGGGTGGGGCACCGATAACCCTAAATCGGGCAGGGTACACATGTTCTTTATGTTTATTTTCATAGGGGGTTTTATTGGACCACTCTTTGTCTGGCCCGTCACCTAGGTCCAATTTGCCTTGGGAGACCCTGCCAGGGGCTTTTGCCCCAGACAACATAGCTCCTAGGATCATTCAAGAACGCAAACTCCTCCACCACAGTAAGGTAGTGATTCAAGGAGGAGTATATATATATATATATATATACATTTTACATTATCTTTCACTTTATCCTCTACTAGGGTTGCAGACTGACTGTGACTGACATAGTCCATGACTGTGGGAGGAAACCAGAGAACCTGGAGGAAACCCACACGGACATGGGGAGAACATGGGAAACTCCACCCAGATTGGGATTCGAACCGGGAATCCCTAGCACATATATATATCAGAATCAGAATCAGGTTTATTCGTCACATGTGTAGATATACATGGTACAGCCAGCAGTGAAATTCTTACCTAACCTCTCCACAGAAAGTTTAATTTGTTAATTTGTAAAGGATAAGAAAAATAGAATAGAATAAAGATAAAATAAAAATAAAATTTAACTCTGTATATACACTGTGCAAATGGAATTATAAAAGTGGGTTGTGCTTTTGTGCAAATATTGCAGTGCAGGGTTACAGGTTATTTTAGACATGAAAGTGTTGTGGGTGGGCTTATGTCCGTTTAGTCCTGGTTCAGGGTTCATATATATATATATATATATATATGTGTGTGTGTGTGTGTGTGTGTGTGTGTGTGTGTGTGTGTGTGTGTGTGTGTATCAGAGAAATACAAGTAACTGAAACTGTAACAAGACAATCATTTGAGCACTGTTCAAGATTTAATGGCTGGAACACTGCTTGAGATTTACATTGTATTATTACAGATTGAGATTTGACTATAGATTTGTCTGTCTGATGTCTATTATTGTGAATGTCAATGTCCACATACACTGTCTCTGTTAACACAGTACATTTGAACAAGAGATGAAGCATCTCCATATCCAAATTCCTGTTGGCCAGAGCTTTGGTAACCACTGTACTGTTAAATGAGATGTGTGGGAAGCCTTTGCTCATAACTGAGGTAGCCTTAGCAGGAAGTTCAAAGCCATCATGAAACACTGCACTCTTTCACTTTCTTTCACTTATTTTTCACTGTAGAAATAAATGACCCTGGATTTCTGAGTTGTGGCTTTAACGATAAGATTTGGTGACAAGATTTGGCTGCTGCTTAGCATGTTTGGAGCTTAGACAGTGAAGAGGAGAATGAAACAGTTACACTCTATCCTGTGCCAACATACACAAATTCTTTAGTGTCCTGTTCAGAATAATGCATATACAGAAGTTTCCCACAGTCGTATTAGTAGATGATTTGTTTCCTAGCTTTTTTAACACTTAAATTTCTGTTATAACCCAATAACAATATTAAAGGGCTTTTGTAATAAACAAACCTAATTAGTTTTTATAATCTATATATAGAATAAAATGAACATTGTTACATTTTAATGTGCATCATTAAAATAAACATAAAAAACTATAATGTCCCAAAAAATAACCTAATGATTGTAACCTTCTGTTAACCATTAACATTTATATAAATATACATTCATTCATTCATTCATTCATTCATTATCTTCCGCTTTATCCTATATTAGGGTCACGGGTGGTTTCCCATGCCCATCCAGGGGAGAATGTTTCGGATGCTGGGTAGATACACCCAGGACATGGCGCCAATCTATCGCTGGGCACACACTCACACACACAGACACGAACACAAACACACTCTATATGGGGCAATTTGGAGAACTCAATTGACTTCATCCATGTTTTTGGACTGTGGGAGGAAACCGGAGAACCCGCGGACACAGGGAGAACATGGAAACTCCACCCAGATGGGGATTCGAACCGGGAATCCCTAGTTCTGAGAGGCGAACGTGCTAACCAATAAGCCACCTGCTGCCCATAAATATACATATATGTTCTATTAAGTATAATCCTTAAAAAAACATTTTTGTTCTGTGTGTGTGCAATCAGCTGTTAAGCAGTTACGTTCTGTATTTTACGCTACAAGTGCCCACATGCACAGGAGGCAAGCAACCAGTGGCAACTATCAGGTCTGGTTGTGTCCTGGTTACATCAGCCATGTGCCCAGTGTATGGCAATTGCCATATGACTGGAATTTTTACGCATTTTATTTTCAACTGGCATTATTTTAGCCGTGGCACTTTTTGTGGACAAATATTCTGCAACAACAATGGACATTGCTCTACAATTAACAAAAACAATTAAAAACAGTGTGCACAGTATAATCTTAATGAGACGAACTAAAAAACTAAGACGAACTGTTGACGTATTGGTAAGAAATTTATATCACAATTAAAACTAAAACATAAATATAACATTAACCACAAAAACATAGCTGAATGTTCTGAATTATGATATTAAATAATATGACAAGGTAGATGTACTGCTGAATAATGTATGGAAAATAGTATATTTTCAGTGTATTTATAACAGTATATTTGGCATAAACAGAAAAAGTGCATATTATACAAATGTAAATAGTAAATGCTTTTGGGTTAGGTGTATGCAGGACTAATAAAGGTATCATCATATCACAGATTTGTACCAATGCATTAAGCTAAAAAAGCAGACATATTAAACACTTAAACATGGTCTTTAAGTACTGCATTAGGTGTTTTAGCTAATATTAAATATTTTGCAAGAGAACTGACTAGCTGATCTTTGTCCTTCCCCAGCATTCATATATGTTAATTTAGTATGTGTAAACTAGGTGTTATAGATTCTCCACTGGATGGGAGTGGGGAACGCCCCTCCCCCAGTAGAGGATTAAGCATAAGCATTAAGCATAAGTTGAGGGATGAGTTTTCGGAGTCTATGGCTGATAGGAACAATGAAAAAACATACAACAGAGTCCATGTCAATGTTATTTATTAAAGATAATCACATTCATAAATCACATGTTAGTTAATCTTGTTGGAGTCCCCTTTTAGGCTTGAATGAAAAATAAATTCTTTTATTTCAATAAATGAATAAATTATTATTTTTTTCAATAAATGATTTAAATTAAGAATTAAAGGATGTAAAAGATAAAGATGTAAAAAGGTATAAAAGATTACAAGTCCAAGCCCTCTTTTTTCGCAACCCTAACCCTCTTCTTTTTGCTATCTCATGCCCTATCTATTCAAGTATTCAAGTATTTTATTTGTCATTCCACAATATAAAGTATGTGGAACGAGACAGCATTCCCCAGGAACAAGGTGCTACACATAACAGCTACTACACAATCAACATAAAGTGCATGTGTAAAGTGCACACAAAGATCACAATAAATACAGGATGATACACAGCACAATAAACAAGTAATGGTATGAAGTTAACCATGAGTTTGGTTTGTAAACGTCAACATTAAGTGGATAGGTAACAGTGCAGGTGGCCTCCTAGTGGTGGGAACTACATGTGCCAAGAAAAAATGTCCCTGATTTTAAAATTCTTAGAGTTTGTAAATGCAGCAGTTATAATGTGCAAAAGTGTGCAAAAGGTGTGCAAAAATATGCATAAAGATATGTGCAACATGCTAGCAGCAGATATGTTCATGTTTGTTTGGATTGTTCAGGAGTCTGATGGCCTGAGAAAAGAAACTGTTTCGCAGTCTGTATGTGTTTCTCCGGTACCCAGATTCTCCAGTACCTTTTTCCAGAAGGCAGGAGTTCAAGGAGTGTATGTGAGGGGTGAGTGTTGACATCCACAATCCTGGTTGCATTGGTGATGCAGCGTGTAGTGTAAATGTCCGTGATGGAGGGGAGAGAGACACCGATGATCTTCTCAGCCGTCTTCACTACCCGCTGCAGGTACTTGTGGTCAGATGCGGTGCAGTTCCCGAACCAGGCGGTGATGCTCAGAATCATCTCGATGGTACTTCTGTAGAATGTGGTGAGAATGGGGTGGAAGATGTGCCATCCTCAGCCTTCGTAGGAAGTAAAGACACTGCTGGGCCATCTTGGCAATGGTGCTGGTCTTGAGGGACCAGATGAGATCCTCTGCTAGGTGAACTCCATGGAACTTGGTGTTCTTGACGATCTCCACAGCGGAGCTGTTTAGTGGAGAGTGGTCACGCGTTGTCCTCCTGAAGTCAACAACCATCTCTTTGGTCTTGTCTATGTTCAGAGACAGGTTGTTGGTTCTGCACCAGTCCGTAAGCTGTTGTATTTTTTCTCTGTACGCTGTCTCTCGTTCTTGCTGATGAGACCCACCATGGTTGTGTCGTCTGCAAACTTGATGATGTGGTTCGAGCTGTGCATTGCTGCACAGTCATAAGTCAGCAGAGTGAACAGCAGTGGACTGAGCACACAGACCTGGGGGGCCCCCATGCTCGGCGTGGTGGTGCTGGAGCTGTTTTGTCCGATCCGGACTGACTGCGGTCTCCCGGTCAGAAAGTCCAAGATCCATTTGCAGAGAGAGTTTCCTGATCAGGTGCTGAGGGATGATTGTGTTGAATGCTGAGCTGATGATGACTGGTGTCAGTGCAACGGGTCGGTAGTCGTTGAGGCAGGACACTGGAGACTTCTTCAGCCATGATGGTGGTAGCCTTGAGACACTACAGGACACTACAGGCTTTTATGTTTTCTTTGACATGTCATTAATTTCTCTGTTTATTCATTCATTCATTCATTCATTCATTCATTATCTCCCGCTTTATCCTCTATTAGGGTTGCGGTGGGGTTCCCCATGCCCATCCAGGGGAGAATGTCTCGGGCGCTGGGCAGATACACCCAGGACAGGGCGCCAATCCATCGCTGGGTACACACTCACACACTCAAACACACTCTATATGGGGCAATTTAGAGAACTCAGTTAACTTGATCCATGTTTTTGGACTGTGGGAGGAAACCGGAGAACCCGGAGGAAAGCCACGCGGACACGGGGAGAACATGGAAACTCCACCCAGATGGGGATTCGAACCGGGAATCCCTAGCGCTGAGAGGCGAACGTGCTAACCACTAAGCCACCGTGCTCCCCCTTTCTCTGTTTAAATTTTATTAAAAAATAATTTAAATTCTAAAGTTTAAATTAAATGTACAATAATTCAAAGTACACCACATGAACGATGCCTACACATTTATCTATTTTACACTTACCACAGCATCTTCCACTCTTCTAGGTAATACATTCTACTGGCTGTCTGTGAGAATCTCAACATCTAGAAAAGAATTTGTGATTTCAGAACATGATGATGGACAAAGACTAAATTCTGGTTCATGCCATGTGTTTAATAGTGTAGAGAACAGGACTCTTCTCATATCTCCTTCGTGCAGTGTGCAGGCCAGGGAAGTTCTTCCACTGACCACTAACCACTGAAGGCACATGCATGAAGCCTAAATAAAAGAGTATAACAGTGTGCAACAATTTTTTTAATCTTACAAAGTTTTTGAAACTAAGTAAGTGTGTGCATAACATTCTAATTCTTCTAAAAATGAAATATTAAAATATCTCTTCTATTCGTTTGGTATGGTGTATTTGCCTGCAGCACACTGGATGATGTCTACCAGAAGGTAACTTCATGCTGGGATCAAAATTTACTTGACCTCCACTGAATGAACAGAAACAGCAGAAACAGCTGTCCCACATCTGTTTAAATTTTATTTACAGATGTGTCTATCTGTGGCCAATAATCAGTCAGTTATTCCAATAAACACTCAAGTACTCTAAGAATCAAATTTTAATTTTTCTAAGTGGAATGATGTGAAGCTTTAGGATTTTGCCAGAAGTCATAAAGTTTGCCAAAACTCTGCATTTGCATAAAAGTTACTAGAAGTACATGATGTTATACTCCCTGTGAAAACACTGTGTTCTTTGTAGTAATGTACCAAAAATCATGTCTATGATCTCACAATAAATTATAATCAGAAACCAGTATAATGAGTATATCAAAGGAAAAACACTTGTGGGGGAGAAGAAGGAGAAAACACTGCCTTTTAATAAAGTCACTGTATACAGTACACTAGTTAATAAAAGCACAGAGTGGTAAGCGTAACCCAGCTCCTCTAATCACAGGCTAGATGCAATTAGTTTTCCACTAATCTATAAACTTCAGCATAACAGAATGTTTATCTGAGGGCAGACATACATTCAAACACGTTTACAGCTGTGGGCATTGAGACAATTTCTCTACAGCGTGTTTTCAGATTGTAGGGCGAAATTGGAGCTCTCTAAGGAAAATCAAGGGGAGAACATGCAAACTCCTCATTAAAAGGAATGTATTCCAAGGAACAGTTTGGGGAAAGCACCACTGAAGCACCAGGTATATCTATGCTGATGTTTTTTTAAATGTAGCTGTGTTCATTCATCATAGAAATAAACAAATTTGAACTATAACTCAATGATACTGTACATCCTGACAAAGTGTGCAGTCATGCGCTAAATGTTTAGTGTAGCTATTTTGTTGTTGTTAGTTTTCGCCCTTTATCTCAGTTGACTGATTTTGTCATTTGCATTCCTGGTTAAAAAAAAAATTAAAATAACAGAAAAGGGGTTAAATGTGGGCGGCACGGTGGCTTAGTGGTTAGCACGTTCGCCTCTCAGTACTAGGGATTCCCGGTTCGAATCCCCATCTGGGTGGAGTTTCCATGTTCTTCCCGTGTCTGCGTGGGTTTCCTCCGGGTTCTCCGGTTTCCTCCCACAGTCCAAAAACATGGATCAAGTCAATTGAGTTCCCAAATTGCCCCATATAGAGTGTGTTTGTGTGCGTGTCTATGTGAGTGAGTGTGTGCCCAGCAATAGATTGGCACCCTGTCCTGGGTGTATCTGCCCAGCGCCCGAAACTTTCTCCTCTGGATGGGCATGGGGAACCCCCCCCCGCGACCCTAATATAGGATAAAGCGGAAGAAAATGGATAGATTGATGGGTTAAATGTGACTCAGGTGAAAATATACAAACGTTTCCCTTTAAGATCTGGTTAAGGGTGAGATGAAGGGCTTGCACAGTGTGAACAGACAGACAGGAGGTGAGCGGTTAGTGCTCAGGTGGAATCAGGTTGGACAGCGACCCCTTGTGGCTTCTAACCCGAATGAAGCTTCCAAGAGAAGCTTCTTGGAACCGCTCTTTAGGTTCACTGTCTAATTCTTCGAGTCCATGATCCCGCCGAAAATGGTAGCAGCTCACTCTTCTGCTCATCCCGCCACATCTGCAGAATGGATAAGCTGTCTCGATAAACGGTAAGGCGACGAATTCGCAGTTTTCTCTACTCCGGGTTTTTGCTGCGGCACGTTGGTGAGGTGGAGGAAGGGTAAAAAGACCGCATGTGACTCTCCCACGTTTCTTCATCACTGCGGACAAGTTATCAAATTCTTTACTGACAGGTCATTTAAGGACACCGTTTTACTACATTCTCTAATTAATTTTATACAGCAAATCAGGTTAAATTCATATGATTATTATAGCTTATATTAAGTACATCGCACGCACGCGGTCACTCCCTAAATATATTTAATGACACCAATCTCATTCATTCATTCATTCATTCATTATCTCCCGCTTTATCCTCTATTAGGGTCACGGTGGGGTTCCCCATGCCCATCCAGGGGAGAACGTCTCGGGCGCAGGGCAGATAGACCCAGGACAGCGCGCCAATCCATCGCTGGGCACACACTCACTCACACAGACACACTCTATATGGGGCAATTTTGAGAATTCAATCGACTTGATCCATGTTTTTGGACTGTGGGAGGAAACCGGAGAACCCGGAGGAAACCCACGCAGACACGGGGAGAACATGGAAACTCCACCCAGATGGGGATTCGAACCGGGAATCCCTAGCGCTGAGAGGCGAACGTGCTAACCACTAAGCCACCGTGCTGCCCATGACACCAATCTAAACTGTAAAATCAGCATGTAATGTTTGTATAATAAAAAACATGTATCAATTGAATTTTTGAAGTGCTTGACCATATACTGTACTGTTTCTGTCCTTGTAAATATATATATATATATATATATATATATATATATATATATATATATATATATATATATATATATATATATATATATATATATATATATATATATATATATATATATATATATATATATATATATATATCAATCCATTATCTTACGCTTTATCCTCTGCTAGGGTCGCGGGGGACCCATCCAGGGGACAACGTTTCAGTCACTGGGCAGATACACCCAGGACAGGGCGCCAATCTATCGCTGGGCACACACTCACTCACACACACACACACACAAACATTCTGTGGGGCAATTTGAAGAATTCAATTGACCTTGATCCATGTTTTTGGACTGTGGGAGGAAACCGGAGGAAACCCACGCGGACACGGGGAAAACATGGAAACTCCACCCAGATTGGGATTCAAACCAGGAATCCCTAGTGCTGAGAGGCGAACGTGCTAACCACTAAGCCACTATATATATATAGCCATCCATTATCTTCCGCTTTATCCTTTATTAGGGTTGCGGAGGGGGTTCCCCATGACCAGTTCCCTATGTAGATGAGCACGAGTATGGTTTATCACTAACTGGTCTTTTCCACAAGATTATAGAATCTTATAGTAGCTGGTAACTGGTGGCAATTTAAATGACATGTCTGGTATTTTTGATATGATATGTCATGTTTTTATCATGCAATTACGATCAAACACTTAAACACTGTGAAGCTGGGTCTTAGATACTTCAAATGATGTGATTATCGAATTCAGAACCTTTTATAATGTGATTATGGCAGATCTGGACATCATTATGCCTTGCTGTGCATTACCTCTGGATAAATCAATATATTCACTGCTGTACAACTGTCCTCACTCTAGAAAGGATGTGGATAATCAGGGACTGTGGCCAATTCGCTGGGTGCACTGCCAAAGTAGTACATCACCACTAAGGTCCTTTAGCTAAATGATTGAATGCATAATTTATATATACAGTGGTGTGAAAAAGTGTTTGCCCCCTTCCTCATTTCCTGTTTTTTGCATGTTTGTCACACTTAAGTGTTTCGGAACATCAAACCAATTTAGACAATAGTCAAGGACAACACAAGTAAACACAAAATGCAATTTGTAAATGAAGGTGTTTATTATTAAAGGAGAAAAAAATCCAAACCATCATGGCCCTGTGTGAAAAAGTGATTGTCCCCCTAAACCTAATAACTGGTTGAGCCACCCTTAGCAGCAACAACTGCAAACAAGCGTTTGCGATAACTTGCAATGAGTCTTTTACAGCGTTCTGGAGGAATTTTGGCCCACTCATCTTTGCAAAATTGTTCTAATTCAGTTACATTAGAAGGTTTTCGAGCATGAACGGCCTTTTTAAGGTCATACCACAACATCTCAATAGGATTCAGGTCAGGTCTTTGGCTAGGCCACTCCAAAGTCTTCATTTTGTTTTTCTTCAGCCATTCAGAGGTGGACTTGCTGGTGTGTTTTGGATCATTGTCCTGCTGCAGAACCCAAGTTTGTTTCAGCTTGAGTTCACGAACAGATGGTCGGACATTCTCCTTCAGGATCTTTTGGTAGACAGCAGAATTCATAGTTCCATTTATCACAGCAAGTCTTCCAGGTCCTGCCGCAGCAAAACAGCCCCAGACCATCACACTACCACCACCATATTTTACTGTTGGTATAATGTTCTTTTTCTGAAATGCAGTGTTCCTTTTACGCCAGATGTAATGGGACACACACCTTCCAAAGAGTTCCACTTTTGTCTCATCGGTCCACAGAATGTTTTCCCAAAAGTGTTGGGGATCATCAAGATGTGTTTTGGAAAAATTGAGATGAGCTTTAATGTTCTTTTTGCTCAGCAGTGGTTTTCTTCTTGGAACTCTGCCATGCAGGCCATTTTTGCCCAGTCTTTTTCTGATGGTGGAGGCATGAACGCTGACCTTAACTGAGGTAACTGAGGCCTGCAGTTCTTTGGACGTTGTTGTGGGGTCTTTTGTGACCTCTTGGATGAGTCCTCGCTGCGCTCTTGGGGTAATTTTGGGCGGCCGGCCACTCCTGGGAAGGTTCACCACTGTTCCATGTCTTCGCCATTTGTGGATAATGGCCCTCACTGTGGTTCGCTGGATTCCCAAAGCTTTGGAAATGGCTTTATAACCCTTTCCAGACTGATAGATCTCAATTACTTTATTTCTCAATTGTTCCTGAATTTCTTTGGATCTCGGCATGATGTGTAGCTTTTAAGGATCTTTTGGTGGACTTTACTGTGTCAGGCAGCTCCTATTTAAGTGATGTCTTGATTGAGAACAGGTGTGGCAATAATCAGGCCTGGGTGTGGCTAGAGAAATTGAACTCGGGTGTTAAAAACCACAGTTATAGTATGTTTTAACAAGGGGGCAATCACTTTTTCACACAGGGCCATGATTGTTTGGATTTTTTTTCTCCTTTAATAATAAACACCTTCATTTACAAATTGCATTTTGTGTTTACTTGTGTTGTCCTTGACTATTGTTTAAATTGGTTTGATGTTCTGAAACACTTAAGTGTGACAAACATGCAAAAAAACAGGAAATCAGGAAGGGGGCAAACACTTTTTCACACCACTATATATATATATATATATATATATATATATATATATATATATATATATATATATATATATATATGGATGAAAGACAATGCCAATAAATGACAAAAAAAACTCAACAACAAACAGTATTTATTAATACATATTTGAGTTATTTTCACAACAGAAGTTGACTTAACTTTGAAGTTCAAATGAAAAATGTAACTCTTTGTTCATATGTGCATGTGCACTATTATTTAACCCCCTGCTTTAATACTTTGTGGAGCATCCTTTAGCTTTTATAACTGCCAACAAATGTTTTGATAAGTATTAACAAGCTTCTTACACCTCTCAATTGGAATCTTGGCCCATTCTTCATGTGCAAAAGCCTCTAGTTCAGTGATGTTTGATGGCTTCCGAGTTGCAATCATGGGAAAGACAAAGGAGATTCCACAAAAGCTGAGAGAGCAGATTATTTCATCGCACCTAAAGGGCCTTGGGTATAAGAAGATTTCCAAAAAATATAACATCCCAAGAGACACAATTGGGAGCATTATAAGGAAGTTTAAAACTTATGGAACAGCTGCAAACCTGCCTGGCTGTGGAAAAAAGCCGAAAATTTTATCAAGGGCCCTTAGCAACTTAGTCAGGACAACTAAGAAAAACCCCTGTGTGAATGAAAGACACCTACAGGATGACCTGATGAAGGCTGGAACAAGTTAAATATTAAGTCAACTAGAATATGCCAGGAGGAATTCGGATAAGACTACAGAGTTTTGGGAGCCAGTTCTATGGACTGATGAACCCAAACTGGAACTGTTTGGACATATGGACCAACGGTATGTCTGGCGTGCGAAAGGCCAGGCTTATGACCAGAAGAATACCATCCCCACAGTCAAGCATGGAGGTGGGTCATTGATGCTGTGGGGCTTTTTTTTCTGCAGCAGGAACTGGCAATCTTGATTGTGTACCTGGCATCATGGATTCTCAGAAATACCAGGCCATTTTAAAGAGGAATGTGATGCCATCTGTTGACAAATTAAACCTTGGCAATCATTGGACCTTCCAGCAAGACAATAATCCCAAGCACACCTCCAAGTCAACCATCCAAGCTTGGTTGAGAAAAATATCCTGGAATGTCCTGGAGTGGTCTTCTCAGTCCCCAGATCTAAACCTGATTGAAAATCTTTGGTGGGATTTAAAGAAGGCAGTTGCAACACGGAAGCCATCAAACATCACTGAACTAGAGGCTTTTGCACGTGAAGAATGGGCCAAGATTCCAATTGAGAGATGTAAGAAGCTTGTTAGTACTTACCAAAACTGTTTGTTGGCAGTTATAAAAGCTAAAGGATGCTCCACAAAGTATTAAAGCAGGGGGTTGAATAATAGTGCACATGCACATGTGAACAAAGAGTTACATTTTTCATTTTAACTTTAAAGTTAAGACAACTTCTGTTGTGAAAATAACTCAAATATGTATTAATAAATACTGTTTGTTGTTTAATGAGTTTTTTTTTGTCATTTATTGTCATTGTGTTTCTTCCACATCTCTATAATGCCTTTGGAGGTGAGGGGGTTGAATATTTCTGATTGGAACTGTATATATATACAGTATCAAATAACAATCAGGTTTGATGAATTTACAGTATAGTTGGTTTTCTCCATAACTTCTGACTTGTGATGTTCTCATTTGTAAGTCACTTTGGATAAAAGCGTCTGCTAAATGACTAAATGTAAATGTAATATATATTTACCGTTCAAAAGTTTGGGGTCACCCTGGAGAAATTTTACCCCATGCTTCCAGAAGCCCCTTCCACAAGTTTGATTGGCTAGATGGGCACTTTTTGCGTATCATACTGTCAAGCTGCTCCCACAATAGCTTAATGGGGTTGAGATCTATTCACTTTGCTGGCCACTCCATTACCAATGAAATACAAGCTGCCTGCTTCTCTTGAAATAGTTCTTGCATAATTCGAAGGTGTGCTTTAGGTCATTGTCCTTTTGCAACATGAAATTGGCTCCAATCAGGCATCCCGGAGTCACCTCTTCACCATAGACGTTGACATTGCTCTTTTGCAATTACTATTTAATGAAGCTGAAATAAGGAAAATAAGGAAAATTACTCAAAGAAACTGTTCCACATTATATTATAAGTCAAAATACTCTGAGTTGTAGATAAATAAATTTTTTCAATAAATTGAGGAGGAAGAAAGATTTTTCTCGAGATAAAAAGTAGTAGCTAAAAAAAACAGAATGATAACATAATGATAAACTTAAGTGAGATGTGTGAAAATATATGTGAGGGATTCCCAGCATATGTGAATCCAATCTGATACATGTTTAATGAAAACATTTTATTTTAGACAAATTAATTATTATAAAAGAGCTAATGAAATGTCACTGATAAGCATCAAATAGGTATTTAATGTTGCTGGTGTGTCGAGAGTGTCACGAACCTCTCGCTTCAATATCCTTCACAGGCTGGCAGTTATGCATAACCTGTAGTTTGGCCAACTCTTAGCAGAGCTTACAAAAAAAAAACATTTGCAGATGGCTCAGTAATACATAGAAAGGTCAGGACAGATCATGACCTTGCTGGCGGACATGGTTCACCTTGTAGATCATGTAACCTGTAGTAGCATGTAACTACAACACTTCAACTGCACTCTGTGACTGGTGAGATGGTGTTGTTGCTTGTCAAGAGAGTGCTGCAATTTGAAGGATTCGACTGGCTGTTGACGATGGACTTGTGTATCTGTGTAATTTTACCCTGTAGCTGGGTTGTGAACAGACTCTGTTTTCATAAACACCACTGATTGTCAACACACGTCTAATGACTTTGAAACCAGAGAGCTGATGGAGAAACCAACTTAGGCAGATGAACAGGAGATCATACAGTGCCATGCAAGCTGGCAACCTTGACACCTGCAGATGGTGCACCCGATCACAAAGCTGAGTTTTGGGCAGCAAAGAGACATGCTGAGGCAGACATCCTGGTGCAGAGGCTGTGCAGTCTGCGGAGAAAGCAATGTTGTGGGCAAATGGGTGAGGCACATGTGACATTTGGGTTCTGTCCTAGTATCTCTAGCGAGGTAATCCAGGAGATAAGAAGAGTCCCTTGACAAGAGATGTGTGACACCGGAGGTGGCCTTGCAGGAAGCATGCCTGTAGTGATCCAAAATGGTAGCTGAAGAGCAGTGACAAGTTCAACAAGACTTTGAGACCAACTTGGAACCGACTTGGGGTAAATTATTAAGACGATTTACTCTTTTGAGGGATGAGGGCTGGGGGGAACCAAGACACCATCGTGAACTATATTACCTATAACAACTGTCAGGGCTGAGTTAATGCCCCTTTATTTGCCTTTTTCACACCATCTATATAAATCTGACAACTGTTCATATTTTTGTTTATTCTGTATAGTGTGCATTCACAGTTGGGTGCAAAACACCTTTTAAAAATGTCCATAATGAATTGCTAAAAATAAGCATACAATACAGTAATTATCTTCATCATTAAGTAAAAAACATTTATGATGGGGAAAATGCATTTTAGTCTAAAGCAATATGTGAAGTCATATGAGTCATATGTTTTTACACTACAAATCAGCAGTTATGAGACTTGGACAATCTCTGGAACCTTGCATTTCTGTGTGCAGTGTTTTTTTTTGTTAGAAACTGTAGATTACAGATGGATAAAAAAATCTCAATTTAAATGTACTTAACATTATATGTTTCAAATGATGTTGGAACAACGAAATTGGGTGACTATAGAATTATATAGTTCTAAGTTTTCTTATGGTTTGTTTCACTGCTCATTGTCATTTCATGTTATATTCACACACCAAATACTGAAACTGTTCAGGCATCGGGGGTTGCGTTGTGGTGTTCATGGTGACATGACGCAGTGTGCCAGATGTGTTTACATAGTAAATGGGACTTTGGTTCCACTTTAACAAACACACTCAGACATAAATGAAAGGGTGACAGTTTGCTCAGGTGGGTCTCACATGGAAGTCCATCTTTAACATACAAACCCTAAAATTGTACTAAAATTGTACTAAAACCTGTACAGTTTATTATTAAAAACTAGTCTCTAAAAAATAAACGACATTCATTTTAGACACGTTGCCTCGTAGGAGCTTATAATGTGGAACATGGTTACTCAACCCTATCTCTTAGAGCCTTTTGAATAAAGTTGACTTAGAGTACTTTGTCTAAATATTTGTAATGTTTTGTTTTTGCTATCACTGTCAGGCCACCCAAAGAGTATGGTTCCCTTAATTAGCCTTTTAAGGTTTTTCTTACATTGTTAAGAGATATTTTTCTTGCCTCTTCCTACTGGTTTGCTTCGAGGGGTTATGGCTTTCTTATGGGTATGTTTATTTTTGGAATTCTAGAAACATGCTTTGAGAAAACATTATCTTGTAAAAGAAAACATGTATTTAAATTGAATAAAGAGACGGTCGAACCTGCTTTGGGGTTATACATACATTAACCATTTCAAAAATATTTCTAATGGTGTTTAGTTTGCATACTGAACTTTGCTTTACAAATAAGATTTAGGATAAAATGCAAGGAGCTGAATTAAAATAAAAATAAAATTGATATTTTATGTAAATTCAACTTTGAAGCTAAATTTATGGTAGCAATAATTGTGGCAGAAAGAGACAATCCTAGCCCATTATACAGATTAATATATTTACAGTAGAGTAAACAATTCGAATGATACTACGCTATTGTGGGTGACTGAGGTAGTATAAAAAGTATCACACAACATATAAATGAACAGTCAAGTAGTTGAAATATTTATTTGCAAGACAATTACTTCTATAATTTTACTATTACTCATAGCAGTCCACAAGATTTTCCAGACTACTGGTCAAAGCAGAAATCAGCAGGGATAGCTGATTCTTCAGGCTGTGAAATCTATTATATAGCTTTTATGATTTGTGTTTGATTTTGTAGCAGTTCTTAGTAATATTGAGGACTTCTCATATGTGCCTCTGTCTTTAAGTGGACCCTTGACATTTCTTTACATTAATGTGTGTTACGTATCCAAACCTTGTTGCTCCATATTTCTTCAGTAATTGGAAGGAAAAATTTTGCTTATTATGCTTTGCCAATAACAAACACAGTATAAAAAAGCAATTCTGTAAAAAAAAAGTAAAGTAAATATATGTCTGTGTGTCTAGACCAGCAGAGCGCTCTCGGGAAGATGCAGAAATGATCATGGCCCGTCTGAAGCATATGAAGACATTTGAGAAGTTTCATCCCTCCATACTGCAACAGATATGTTTGTGTGGCTACTATGAATGTCTGGAGAAAGGCATCACATGTAGGTACCTGGGCACACGTAGAGCCAAACATCAATAGACAACTCTGTTTGTATGACTGTGCATAAACATTTTTCAAATCCGTTGAAATTTTTATGAATTTAAGTAGAGCAATATTATGCAACTGAAATAAACAAATACTCATAATACTTTGATTTATGCAAACAAGTTCTCACCAAAACATATGCTGTATATTCCACACATTGTGAGCATGTGACAACAAGTCTAACCGCGATAATATACATAATAGTTTTGTAGTTTACCATCTCTTTGCTAAATTCAAATATTTTAATTACATATCGATTCCCCTTTATTACAAAGCTATCTTGTCTCTAGTTTACTGATCTTTTGTTTTGCGTTTTCTATTGTAGTATACCGGCAGGGTGATATTGGTACTAGTTGGTATGCTGTTCTGTCTGGCTCACTTGATGTCAAAGTCTCTGAAACTGCAAACCATCAGGTGAACCATTGCATATTTTGTTTGCAGTAGTGCTCAGAACCCTTTAGAGGTTTGATCTAAAACTTTGTCAGATTTTTAAACAAGACCCAAAAGTACATAAACCCGAATCAAACAAATAGGTTAAACATTTTAGACTTGGTAATTTGTTGAGATTAATAATTCAATACATAATATATCTAGGTGTGAACACTATATGAACCCAAAAGATTAGTTCATAGTTATTTATATATATATATATATATATATATATATATATATATATATATATATATATATATATATATATATATATATATATATATATATACACTCACCGGCCACTTTATTAGGTACACCATTCTAGTAACGGGTTGGACCCCCTTTTGCCTTCCGAACTGCCTCAATTCTTCGTGGCATAGATTCAACAAGGTGCTGGAAGCATTCCTCAGAGAGTTTGGTCCATAGTGACATGATGGCATCACACAGTTGCCGCAGATTTGTCGGCTGCACATCCATGATGCGAATCCCCCGTTCCATCACATCCCAAAGATGCTCTATTGGATTGAGATCTGGTGACTGTGGAGGCCATTTGAGTACAGTGAACTCATTGTCATGTTCAAGAAACCAGTCTGAGATGATTCCAGCTTTATGACATGGCGCATTATCCTGCTGAAAGTAGCCATCAGATGTTGGGTACATTGTGGTCATAAAGGGATGGACATGGTCAGCAACAATACTCAGGTAGGCTGTGGCATTGCAACGATGCTCAATTGGTACCAAGGGGCCCAAAGAGTGCCATGAAAATATTCCCCACACCATGACACCACCACCACCAGCCTGAACCGTTGATACAAGGCAGGATGGATCCATGCTTTCATGTTGTTGACGCCAAATTGACCTCTGGCATCAACAAGGCATTTCCACCCACAGAACTGCCACTCACTGGATGTTTTTTCTTTTTCGGACCATTCTCTGTAAACCCTAGAGATGGTTGTGCGTGAAAATCCCAGTAGATCAGCAGTTTCCGAAATACTCAGACCAGCCCTTCTGGCACCAACAACCATGCCACGTTCAAAGGCACTCAAATCACCTTTCTTCCCCATACTGATGCTCGGTTTGAACTGCAGGAGATTGTCTTGACCATGTCTACATGCCTAAATGCACTGAGTTGCCGCCATGTGATTGGCTGATTAGAAATTAAGTATTAACGAGCAGTTGGACAGGTGTACCTAATAAAGTGGCCGGTGAGTGTGTATATATATATATATATATATATATATATATATATATATATATATATATATATATATATAATTCATAGCACATAAAGTTAAGTATTAACCCTCAAAAAGAAAGTGGTAATATGTTTGGGGTGAATTCTTTTATTCATTAATGCTTTTTCTGATCCAGCACTTATTTGGGTGGGGAGGGATCGAGAGAAGTTGTACCAGTCACTACTCCATTGCAAGCAAGACATACAAACATATTAACATCTGGGGCATTTTATTATCTTTAATTTATATATTTTTTGAACTATGGATGAGTGGAAATTGGGGCTCATGGGAAATTTTGGAAAAAATCTGCATTGAAACATAAAGTCCACAGAGAAAGCATATTGTCAAACACAGTCACCTTGCTGTGAGGTGATACTGAAAGCTTATGTACTCTTATCCACCCTGTTATGGATGCTTATCAATGCTTGATAATAAAGTTTGTCTCAGTTAAAATAAATGAAAAGCTTTTAAAGCATTTAAAATACATTCAATCAGCAAAGAGGATTCAGCCATGTTCCTGAGAGTGCAAAGTCTATTGATACTTTCATCCATAAATAATTGATGTATTAATGTATTTTGCCAACAAATACACCCACTTCTCTCTGTATCTCTATCTCTCAACTCACAGTGAATGTAGCTTGAGTGGAACATTATCTTTTTAACCTTTTAACCCTACTTTTTGAAGAGCACAGATATTTCAAATGTGCAATTACTTTTTGACTGGCAAACTGGAGTTGGATAATATTATCAGAGCTTTTTGTCCCTGCTTCGGGGTGTTTTCACTTGTAATTTTTTTGTCCTTTCCTACCCTACATTTCATTAAGGATGCCGTTACCATATGCACCCTGGGCATCGGCACAGCCTTTGGGGAATCTGTTTTGGACGATACGCCTCGTCATGCCACCATTGTAACCAGAGAGTTCAGTGAGCTGCTGCGCATCGAGCAGAGGGAGTTTAGAAATCTGTGGGAGGTAAGAGGGCCCTCAGTAAATACTCTACACTTTAGTATGGTGTCATGCATGTACTTCGTACATATTATTTTCTCTCTGATTTAAAAAAAAGTTTGAGGTAGGAAATACCTATCTAGAACTTGGCCTGTTGCCTTTTTGCCTGTCGTGCTAACTGACCAGTAGGGGGAGATGTTATGTAACAGAATACCACGTCCTGCTCACAAGCTTTGTGCTGGTCAGCAATGCAGATCATTTTCACAAGTGCAGCAAAACATGAGGACTCAAATCACCCTTAGTATCTTCATCTCTTAATAAATGTACATGATATAACTATAAACTTGTAATTGGTTGTCTGACCAAGATGAAAGAACTGAAACAAAATTTAAGGATATTGCACAGACACAGTAATTTACTTCCTACACTGCCAGATCACTTTAGTTATACCATGATAAACCATGCACTTTCTAAATTATAGCCCATGTTTTTTAGGAGGTTATTTTATTTTAATAAGAACTTATATTCAGCATGGTGTTAAATTGTACCAACCAATAGTTCTTTCTGGCTTTTTTTGTAAAAGTTTT
The DNA here is from genome assembly GCA_019802505.1 of Corydoras sp. C115. Taxonomy (NCBI): domain Eukaryota; kingdom Metazoa; phylum Chordata; class Actinopteri; order Siluriformes; family Callichthyidae; genus Corydoras; species Corydoras sp. C115. The sequence goes on along the minus strand of JAFMOC010000001.1, from coordinate 10,916,496 downwards.
ATGTAAAAGTTTGGATACCTCTGTCTAAAACACATATACAATGCTCTCTCTCTCTCTCTCTCTCTCTCTCTCTCTCTTTCTCTCTCTCTCTCTTTCTCTCACTCTCTTTAATTTATTTGGGTCTGGTACAAAACCTTATGTTCTGAACTGAACCCAAAGTGTGCAAAGAAGTCAGTGAAAAGTGAAGGAGGAAGTGTAATGATATGGGAATATTTTGGGCAGCAGGAGTTGGATCTCTCATTCAGCTACATGGCAGAGTGTTTATCTGAACTGTCTTTCCTTTCGTTCAGCGCTCAATCAGACAGCAATTTTTATGCAGGACAATGCCCCCTCAAAACTAATGGGTAAAGCAGTTCCTTAAAACTTTCTGATCTAAGCCCAATAGGAAAATCCTTGGTGATACTCAGAACAGGGCACCAATCTATTGCTATTGTCTCACAAACACAAACACACACTATATAGGGCAATTCAGAGCAGCCAATGCACCTTAAATCCATGTTTTAGACTGGGAGGAAACCCGCCCAAGGATCATGAAAACCACCCAAATTAGATTTGAACATGGATCCCCAGCACTGAGAGGAAAATGTGCTAAACACTAAGCCACCGTGTCAACAATACTCAACAATACTGGTAATTATTATTATTATTATTATTCAGCAATGGATTGCCCTGTTCTGGGTGTATCTGCCCAGCGCTTGAAAAGTTTCGCAACTGGATTCTCCCCCCAACCGCGAACCTCTTAGAGGATTAAGCGAAAGATAATGAATGAAGGAACTATTATTAGTAGTAATAATAATAATATTATTATGTTAAATTGTAAGTCTTACACAAATTGTTCAGTATTATTTGTTAAATTCAAAGTAAAAATAACTTTCTTCTATATGAAACAAACATGTTTAAATGCATAGTTTTGCTTTTAACATCATTGTTTGTGTGTTCTTTAATATAGAAGCTGTGTAATATATATTTATATCAGAGTAATGAGTGTAGTGACCTACTACAGTAATATCCCCCAAAGCTATGCTCTAATCTCAGCTATGTGGCAGGAGAATGGCCTGAAGGGCAGTGCTGTCTGCTAGCTGTAAAACAGATAAATAATAAAACACCGAATAACAATAAGTAGTGAATAATAAGTCAGCTCCTTTTTTGATGTATGCACTTTCCTAAATGTTTATGCTGTTTAGTTTACTGTATTCTTGGTGTATTTCCAGAATTTTAGAGATTATAACTTTTTTTGTATGCAAAAGGATTTATCCATAGGAGTGGTTTTCAGAATGTTCATAACACTAAGTACATTCTACTTTTTTCTGCTTAAGATCTATCCTTAATTTAATTGCTTTTGCATTGTATTGCATGTTTTTATTCATAAAGTTAAGCATACTTTGACCAACATTCATTCATTATCTTCCGCTTTATCCTATATTAGGGTCACGGGGGGGGGGTTCCCCGTGCCCATCCAGGGGAGAACTTTTCGGGTGCTGGGATATAACTTTTCGGGTGCCCTGTCCTGGGATAGATACACCCAGGACAGGGCGCCAATCTATCACTGGGCTACTTTGACCAACAGAATTTTGCAAATCACTTTTTTGTTATTTAGCAATTTAATATCAAACAGGAGTAAAACAATTTGATCGATTGTATTATAAAATAAATTATATGTATTAATACAATGTTAAATTCATATAGAATGTGCATGTTGGGGTCTTTCTCATTGGCTGGGCTGTCTGTGACGGATCACAGATATACACATTCATCTTATACATACAGTTATACTCGTAAAAGTGTGTGCATGTTTGCCTGTGTTAGGTCAATTATGGCCAGACCACAGGGAAACTGGCTTGTGTAAGAAGCTTCCAGAACACATGTTTTTTATGTATGTGTGCAGTGCCTTTTAGCCCAGACAGTGTAATTAAGTTTACGTACCACCCACATGAATCTGGATGCACACACCACCATTCTTTTAACAACACATGCTCCAGTATGAACAGTGCTTTCATTATTGACTTTTCTGTGGATAATGCAACACTAGAAACACTGGCCTCTTTTATAAGTAATGCTCATATAAGATGTCTGAGTTTTCAATTATGAGTTTTACACTTTCTATCTTTTTTGAATTTAGATTTAAATTTAAATTTGTCTGCAAACCAGACACCATCTGCATATGGGAATCAATATAACACTTGTTGTAATGCCATTGTAAAAGCCACCACTTTTTGCTTTTTTGTGCTTTTATACTTACTATACAACTTCTTATAGTGTCCGGATTATTTATTCGAGATCTTAAAATCTGTCACCTACAAAAATCCTCCACACCTATTCCTTCAGTGATAATCTCTATGTGTGCATAGAATTCATTCCTATTACTATATGTCCCTTTGATATTATGATCATGTGAAGCATATTGTCTTTAACCCTAGACTCATTTGAAATGAATTGGAATGGTTGTTTCATGCCCGACCGTAAAACTGGCTCTGAGAAAAGAGGTGGTTGACATTACATGAACAACAGTAATTGGTTGATGGCTTTGAGATAACAACAAGCAATGGTGTCCTGTTCAGGTGACCACATAATTTTGGGCATATCGCAAACATTTTATTGTAATTTCTGGTAATTTTTAGTTTTCAAATATGCATCTAAATAACTAAGTAACTAACCTTCCAATGAACATTTATCTATGTTGTGATTACTAGATCATTCTGTTCTAACATTAGCAGTACAAAAAATGCTTCTGGGGCTATTTACAATCAAGAGCAGACAATTTCTACATGTGATGAGCCACAGCACTTAACTGCTCCATTCTACGACACACAAAAGTGACTGTACAAAGCACTATCTTAAGTGTTACATAATGATTGTAATTCTGACTAAGCCTTCGGGCAAAATGTCCCCACAGTGATCTATGCACATTTCTAATTTGAAATTCTCTGCTGATCATGCAAAGCATGCACACACACACAGACACACACAGACGCACAGACACACACACACACACACACACACACACACACACGCGCGCACACAAACCACGCTCGCTCATTCATGTAAAGAGCCACACAAACATGCATGAGCAGAATGCGCCCTGTGTTGCCAAAGAAAGGGGCTCTGACAAAAAACAGCACCTGTTTGTATGGCAAATAACTCATTTCTATTTCAAAGCTGGCGGCATCTGATTGGTTATTATGTTGCCTTTGAATACAAGCTTTTATTTGAAGCTTCAGGGCTCTGTAAGCCATAAATCCTTTATAAAGGCAAAGTGAGGCTTTAATGCAAGCAAAAGGGGCATCATGGGTAGTTTGTGCATCTCGCTTTCTGTTTTAATGTAACCAATAGGAACATCAAGTCCACTGGATTGACATCAACCAGACAGCTTCATTCTCTCCCAGCATCTGTGTTTGAAGCCATCATTTAGTTTCTGCCCTGTTCTTTGATTCTGTTTCTCATCACAGTTGTGAATTTATTACAATTGACTGCAATTACATTTCCACTATGTACAGTCTCTGTGCAAATCCCTAATTTTAATACAAATATGATTACATTTCTTCCATCTAAAAGCATTTTGTTTTGTTGTTGCAATGACTGAAAATAGGTTTAGATTTATGTACACTACACAGCAGATTACAAATGTCTTATAACTTTACAAAATGGTGGGGATGTTCTCTGACATAAATCATTGTTAAAAATCTAACTCGCATGTTTTTGTAGTGCATGACAAAATATGGCAGTAAATTAAAGTGTATTAATGACATTGGTGATAGTTATAGACACTTTTGTGAATTATATATTATAATTGACATTTCAGGCAGTGTTAGGTTGAGCTTTAACCTTAAGCTTTCCCTTATCACTACTGTATCATCACACTGCTATATCAATTTAATTATAAAATTAATTAATCAATCATCATTTAGACTGAATTTATTAGAACACATCTGGAAAACAACTTCTTTGTTTGTCTGGTTTGGTATTTGGTTGCTTTAAATAAAGTTATCTGCTAAATATCTAAATGTAAATGTACTGTAGTTCAGAATGAAGAAATTTAGATCTACAATTCTTTACAGATGTTAATTACTGATATACATCAGATTTTGTATCAGACCACTGACAATCTGTAGACAAGCAAGTTATGTTGGAACAGAGAAATTTTAGAATAAATTATTATATAAGTATATAAGATTCACTGAAAACATTATTGGTTTCTTATTTTGTTATGGTTCTTTTTAATGCCTTCATTGCCCTCTCTTTCTTCAGTTTGTTATGAGGTAATTTTCCTTTTCAGACTCTTCCTGGAATGCTGCTCTATTTGGTTACAATTTAAAACTGGATTTTTCTTGTGATAATTGCTAATTAAATCATAAATAGATATGAAGCTGATTTAAACATTTGGAATTAAATGTACTAATTGTTTCTTGAAATGAGAGTTTATCTGTACTACATTTATGATCCACCACATATTTTCAATAGATGACAGTTTAGGCTTGAAAATGCTTGATTAGTTTTTTAAATAAATGCATAACCTAAAATGATGACACATCTATATTTGTATATCCAACAGTATGTATTATGTGTAAGTATAGTGAGGACTTAGAGTTGTGCATCAGCATGATGCTGGGCTTGACCAACAACTAATCCCTCCCCAAGATTTTAGACTGGTTGCTAGGCGATTATAATACGCCAATCATCATCATGCTTTGGTGAGCATTTTCACCCGGGTCTAGACCATGCCCCTCATACACAAGCACGCACACTCACACACATGTGGCCGTCTGCTCTCTACTTAGTAGGACCTTGAAGCAGAAAACAGGACTCATCGTGCTTTTACACACAAACATCCTGCTGTCCATGTGCTATATATTTACCCTCGGGAGTTTTCTCAATTTTACACACACACACACACACACACACACGATTCATTCAGGCAGAGACAGAGAGTAGTATGAGTCTAGTGCACAAGTTCACTTTATGATAGAGACTGAGAGAAAATGGGCATGAAAAAGAGCAACATCTTGGACTGCCACTGTATCTCAACTATCATGGGGCTAATATCATTATAGGTAAGTTACGGTTCTCATTCACTCTGTCATCTTTGCGTCTTGTTTTTGCACTCATTCTTGTTTTGGTAAAAATGCTTAGTCATGGCAGATTTTGTACCTGTTACATGAAAGAAAGCATTTGCCATATATAATAAGGTTTTACTGGATTTGATTATCTCTGTATTCTGGCTTGTATTTGGGACTGAAAGCAGGACACAGCAGTCTAGGAAAGAAAAATACATTTGTTCTGACAGTTCAAATGAGGTATAATTACACTGAAGTGTGAATTTGTTTTGTAGTTATACTAGCAATTGTATCAAAAATACTTTATGATAAGACAAAAGTCAAGAGGTGTAAAGATACAGTCCTATTGAAGAGATTAAAAGAGTATTAAAAGAGTCCTGTCACAATTTTGGTACATAGTTACCAGTGTCTGTATGTTAAATATTTGCTTGAGGTGACCAATTAATAACTAATTTGAATGTTTGTGTTTGTGATTGATAACAGTATTAACGGTTATAAACTGGACTTACATTTCAAAAAAGCAGCCAAAAAGTTTCCAATCTGCAATACGATTAATGCAAATTAACTTTAGATTGAAGGCTTCTGTGCAGCTCAAGAGTCTCTAAATTTGAGAATTTATTTTAAGATTGGTAATATAAGATTAAGTAGGTAAATCTTGTATTCAGCTTCATATTATGTCAAGAACTATATCAGGGCTGCTCAGTACTCTCCTCGGTCCTGGAGAGTTTAGATACAACCCCAGTGTAATACATTTGATCTATGGTCCAAAAGCTTTTCCAGTCTTTTTGAATGTTATAGTCTTTGTTAGATCTAAGCTATCCAGGTTGATAGAGCTAAAGGACCAGGTCTGCACACACCATTGCCTAATTCATTATCAAATGTTTGTGGTAAAATAATTTAGTTATATTTAAAAAGCCTGACTGTAACGTACAGAAACTAAAAACATTGTTTCTTTAGATTCTGTAACTCCTATTAGTCAGATGGCTTAAGTCCAATTGTAAAAATCAACTCAGAAAGGTGTTGGGAACTCTTAGTGTCAACCATAGCTCAAAAGACTATTGTCCTGCAAAGAAAGAGGCCAACTAAAATCTTTAATACAAATGTGCAATAGACCATTTAATCAGATTCATTTCTATAAGAAATAGTTCTGAACATTCTCTATCTGTGGCAAATGCTAGATTAGTGCTTCAATTGGGTCCAAGGAAATTTAATCTCTTGATTGAGGCGCTCTGTCTGATCATTGTATTGAGGATGAATACCAGAGTTTAGGCTGATATTAACTTATTCTAATTACTATTTTCTGCTTTCTTGCTTCTGGTTTCATGGCAGTGGGTATTATTGTAATGGAATCAATGTAAATGTAAAAAATTTTTTCCAATAACTGAAACAGTGGGCAGAGTAACCTGTGGGCATAAAAACAACAATGTTTGGACAAAGCACTTAACAGATTCTGACGAAGATTTTGACATGCTTTTTTATGTTCTTTTTTATGTACTAACCAAGTGTGTACCACTGTACCATTTCAATTAATTTATATAAAAGGCACATGCTCACGATGATTTGGTGGGGCAGTATTGCATTATATCAGCGTTACTATGCAGGATAGAATGATCAAGGTCCCATTAACTTGATATAGTGCCAGCTTTGACATTCTTGGACACTAGCTGGTATGACGAAACAAAGTCAAATAGAAAACAAGTAAAATGATTGAGTCTTTTGGCTGACGGAATATAAAATGTCGATGATGCATGAGGATTTAAACGGGAGGCCTTACCTGTTTGAGGGAAACACATGATGATTTTCATTGTACTAAGAATATTTCACCAACATCTGAGTTGAATTTAAACCAAAAATAGTAACTCTGTATTGAATTCATTCAGAATTAAAAGACCCAAGAGTCTATTTTAATAAGGCTTGTTTGTCATTTTAGATAAAAATGGATAAATGATGAAGCTGCAGTGAATCTGAAACCTCAATGAAATCAGCAATAAAAATTTGTAGACCCTAGAAAACCATTTTAGAATAGACTTGACTTTGCCCCTACTTTCTCCTGTCTGTTCTTTGAGGTACCAATGTTTCAATAATAATTCAGGATGCTATCTATGTAGAGAATCACACAGTAATTGATCATGTCTTTTAATAAAAGCCTGGAATACAGTGGGGGCATTAACCAATTTAATGGCATCACTGTACAATTACAATGACCCTTGGTAGTGATAAACACTGTTGTCCATCCCCTTTCAGAATGCGTATGAATTTATCAGCATGATTGTGGACTAGTTTGGAAATGCTGTATGCATATTTCACAGTAAAATCATTTAACCTCCTCTTTAATCAGGTAAATTTTTTAAATCACTGAGACATCAGAAAACTTCAGTTATTCTTCACTTGCCTTTTCATTCTCTTAAATGGTGTTAAAGTAATCCCATCCCCTTCTTTCTTAGTTTTCTTGCAGCTTAATCTCATTAAACTGATTTCAGACAGAAATGATTTTTTGATTTAACGCGCACTGCAGTTTTAGTGAGGATACAGTGAGGATACAGTACATATAGTACATAAGAACTGGTATTGATATATTAATAATACAATATTCATTTCTATAGTCTCAACCTAAAAATCACTATAGGCATGTATTTTTATAAATATTTATTGGGAAACCTTTATTGTCCCTGTTTTATTATAAACTGGTTTATAAGTAAAAGACTTGGTAAAGTAAAATTTCTTGGTAAAGAAGAAAATATTGCTTAATTGCTAAAATTATATCATTATTGCATTGGGTTGGCTTGTATTACTATTGTATTACTATGTGATTACTGTGTTAGGGGTTTATTTGAAATTAGGTTAGAAGATGTGGACCTATAATAAAAAATAATAGAGATTTATGATTTTTTAAAGAAGCTTTTAAATGGTATGAACATAATATAATTACAGAAATTTACATTTAAATTGTTGCTTCATATTTTTGTCAGTGTAAACTGGAAATCTGGTCATGGCTGGTTAAGTAACACAAGACATTGTTAAATACATTTAACAAGATAATAGTGCAATTGTTGCAAAGACACTCACACACACTTACACACATTTAATAAACACTGTCACTGTTGTTAGAGGAAGTGCTCCCAGGGGGAGAGTGGCATAAAGCCTACTGTCTCACTCCAGGTGCCTGCATTGACTAATGGGTCCAACAGTGCACATCATTAGTCACATTATAATGTGAAACTCTGGAATGGCTTGTTGCTGATAACAGATATTCACATATATCTGTTTTATTTCTTTCATGTTTAGCCATACTGGTGGCAGAACAGCAAATTAATGTACAGGACTGAAGTACTGAATAGATGGCTGATGGAATAATGTAGTAAAGTAGGCAATGTGAAAATGGCACAGTGAATAAACTAACAAATGATTAAAATAATGCAGAATTCACATTGGGAACTTGAGGAGAAATGCACATTTATATTTTAGAAAGCAAAGCATAATTTAGTTTTTAGACCTGTTAAACATAATCAGAATGCCTACACAATGTTTCTTCTTGTACTGGTTTTGTTTTAAATTTGTTCTAAATTCTAAAATGTTCTAATTTTCAATGCTAAATGTTCATCCCATAGAGACAAAAATGTCATTTCTATTAACCTAAGCAGCAAATGAATTACATCATCTGACTGAAAGCCTCTGATAACTGTGTAAATTTTTTTGCTGAGCCATCTGTCAGGCATATTCAGATATTTGTAAATATGGTCTGTCTTCATATGCAAGTTACACATGCAGCTAAGGTTTTAATTCTTTGTACAGGTGCAAAACATTTTACCATTGAGTTACCAACCAGGAAAGGTTTTATTTTCCATTATTTTGTAGTGTTTTATACATAGCGTTTTCATTGTGAATTATGTTGTCATTGTTGCAATAAAAATGTATTGTTTTACTAGCCAATTGGCCCAGTTTTGCCTGGTCTGGTAATGATGTTTGCTCCAAATGGTACAAACGCTAATAAACAATTAATTAGTGGTTTCTTGGTGTTATTTTTTCTTTTTCTTCTTTTTTTTTGGAAAAAGAAACTTTATTTAATTAACTGCGGTGCTTAAATAGCGATGCACAAAGTAAGACCGCTCCAGGCTCTTAATAATAAATGCTAAGTGAAACAGTGATTGGTTTATTGCACCTGAAATGCAAAAGACACCTATGTATCACGTCATCACGATAGCAAAGACACACTGACACTCTAATACAAGCTGCGGGGTGCGTGATTGACTGTTCACTAAAAAATCACTAAAATAATGCCCCTTGAGCCACTTCTTGGTGGTTCAAAAAATATTATACCATGTCCTGATCTAAAGCTAAAAAAAATGTTTTTATGTAATTTGACATGTACTGAATTTCTTACTGTCAGAATGCTAGATAGTTGGTCTCATAATAATGTACAAACCTTTTAAAATGCACAAACCTAATAAAATGCTTAATTCTTGCTGTTTATGCACGTTAGTCTCCAATTTGCATTTGTTATCCTTCATAATCCCTTCTCCCTCTGAGTTTGTGCAGATTTAGAAGGATTTCTAACATCCTGGGGACCAATTACAGACTACATTATTCAAATATGTATTCTTAAAATTACTCTCTGAGCAGAATTGAGAGCTAAACTACCACATATGTTGCTTCTGGAAATATTATGGTAACTTGGACAGGTATCTGTCATCATTTAACTTATAATAATGAATGCTAAGAGCCTTTATGGTCTATTGAACATCTTTGAGGTCAGTGTTGTGTGGAATAATAAAGAGGTGAGGATTGAATTTAAATGTCATCAGATTATATGAAACACATCTGGGAAAGCTGTGAATTAATAAGTGCTGAGTTAAATCAAGTATGCTTAAGCAGGACAGGACACAAAACTATTAAACTCATTTGTCATCCTACTTAGAATTGGTAACTTGGCAACAGGTGATAACTTTGTTGGTTGCAGTTATAGAACCTCTTTGCAGACCGTGGTTTGATCTGAGAAATCAGCAGCTGTCCTCTGTTCTGATGGATCTCCGGTAATATGAGGTCCATCAGTATGAGATACCATCTACCGGTCGCCGGTAATATTACCGGCACTGCCGGACTGTCCATTTTGGGTCCTGGTATTATTATTATTAGTAAAGATCTGGTTCAGCTGTATGTCTTGTGACCATCCCTTACATGTTTAAAAGCCCTAACTGTGTTTAATGTGGGAACACTTGTAAGTGCTACATTGTGTTTAGTGTTGGAACACTTATAAGTTACGTTATGTTGTGTTGCTTGCTACATGTCTGTATTCATCCGATGACTTCTGCATTCAAGACCAATTTACAATCTACAGCTCTGGAATTTTTCCTTTCTAGCCAGCATTTTGTGACAATATCATTATTAAAAAACACAAAATAAGTACAATTTTAGAATCAAATTCACAATAGTCTTACTCATTATTAATTTTTTATTAATAATATTTTATTAATAATATTTTATTAAAATTATTTAGTTTTGTGATGTTTAGATTGTGTGCTCTTTCTTTCACAGAAGTATCGTCAGTGCATGGCTGGTATCTTGGCCCCTCCATATGGTGTTATGGAGAGTGGACCCAGTTCAGACAGTAAGTCTATTTTTTATAGTAGTTTAATATATTAATTTTAAAGCTAACTGTAATAATTTTAAGGAGAAATTAGTTTTTTGTAAAATAAAAAAAAACTTGCCCATATTTTTGTTATGAGACCATATTTGTACAAGGAACAAAAATGTTCAAAATTGATTCAGGATTAATTTGGAGTACTAAAGACAGAAAACTAGCTGAACATTTTTATCATATTGACAAGTATCTGTAAAAAAAGAAACACAGTAAAGTATTAAAATATGAACTAGCCATAGACCTGTGCATGATTAGCTAAGTTAATAAACTAAACATAACATAATATTCCTTTTTAGTTAATAGGCTCAGGGATTTATATTTTCTGATGTTTACAAATGAAGAGCTTACACAGAATTCATGAAGACATCTACTTTCAAAGTACTTCTATTTCTAAGTACTTCAATTTCTACATTTTTAAACATCAAAATACAATTGCTGTATTGGCCCTTTGACTAACTTGGACTCAGTGAACTATTTAAAGAGATTTTTTAATAAATGATAAACTATAAAGCTGTTTATGCCAGTTGTAGTTTGATGCAATCAAATCCCAATCTGGGAGCAGTTTCCATGTTCTCCCTGTGTCCACGAAGGTTTCCTCCCACAGTCTAAAAACATGGATGAAGGTAAATTGAATGTTCCAAATTGAGTGTGTGCCAAGCGATACATTGGCGCACTGTCCTGGGTGTATCTGCCCAGCACCTGAAATGTTCTCCCCTGGATGAGCATGGGAAACTCCCCTGCAACACTAGTAGAGGATTAATCGGATGGATGATTGACAACTTCAAAAAAATCTCATGGAGCAAGCATGTGAAATGAAAAGATAAACAAAAATGGGCAGTTTATCCTGAAAGTTGGAAGCTTACACTAAAACCTTTATAGATGACCAGTTCTCTCATTCTTAATTCCCCTAAGATGTGCCTCTACCAATTACACACATTCTCACCCGCCTGTGCAATCAACTCTGTCTATCAGGCTGTATTTAAGAGCTGTCTATTATTCTTTGGCCACAGTCTAAATCACTTTGGCAGATCAATGTCTATATATAGAGAAAGGAAAAGAAGATTTACATGGTATTCTTACACTTGACTTGTTTTGTACTATGTTTTTAGGAATGCCTGATGAAGAGGACGTAAGTAGCAACTCTGCTGGGTCGGTGACTAAACACTTAAACAAGGTATAAAACTTCTCAAATTATAACAATCATTAGATTTTTAAAATATATTCTTTCCATGTTGTATTTGAAAATGGCCTTCTGTCTGTTTGATGTCTTCAGTGAGGATACATTTTGATAAAAATATATCCCTGATTGTGTATATATAGGTATGAGATTATGTTTATTTAGTATAATGCATATCAAAACAACATTTTGGATGTAATTCATTATGTTTGTGTGTATATATATATATATATATATATATATATATATATATATATATATATATATGTAGTTGAGTCATTGTTGTACTGTGTTCTACTTCCTATGTTGTCTGTGTCAAGGGTAGATAATGATCAGCCCCAGGACAAAAGCAGCTAGGCCAATGAATAAGACATGACCTGTCCAATTACATTGGTGATGAGTGGCTTAAATGCAGCATTTGTTACTATAACCTTAATTCTTTTTGGCAGGTGTAAAGCTTTATGATTTAGAGGTATTACAGATGATTAAAACATATAATAGTGTTATAATAATATAGCTATTAGGTTATTGATATGCTGTTATTTTATACCTTATTTTAATTGTGATTGCTGTGTAAATATATAAAGATATTAGAACACAATTTTGCCTGTGATAGCCCTTTGTAGTTGTACATTGGATGTGCTGTATTTGATCAGCATGCTGTAGGACTTCTATACAACATCTATAGCAAGCTCGCCTACAGATTATTTTGAAGAGAAAATATGCAGTATATCATTCAAAGTCAAAAGAGTGAATAATTGCTCTACTTGAAATTGTCAGTTCCTATATTTGTGCATTCCAGTCTTCTTGCAATCAAACCAGTCAAGACAAGAAAAAATACAAACACAAATTTCCATCTTTACTTAGGAATGGATTTAAAATGTGCGTGCACTTGTCTACACAAATTCATCATTCTACAAATACAGACTACTCTCTTATTTAGTAAACATGATAGAATATATGACATTAAATGAATTCAGGCATCACACAAATGTGTGTTAATGAAATAGCAATTCTGAATGAGTTTTGTGTTTGTAAGTGTATTGTTTTTTTTAATTCACATTTCCTAGTAGATTAGTAGTTTTTTTTACTCTTAATTTGTTTGAAAACCTGCAGCCCTCCTATCTGCACTATTAAGTGTGGAAAACTTGTTTTAGTGGCTAAAATAGTGATTAAAAGGACACAAAATACAGTTGACAGTCTCCCTAAAATGGACATTATAGCAAAGTCAGTCGGTGCAACATTTAAAAATAAAAAAATAAATAAAAGGGATTGGGATTGTTTTGCAGCCACAGGAACTGGTTAACTCACAGTTATTAAGCTGATCATGAACAACTCTATTTACCCAATTATTCAAAAGTCAAATGTGAGTTAACTCAGCTGGCAACTGGACAATAATCCCAAACACACTATTGAACAGACAGGTTGGAAAAGAAAAGAATTAAGGTATTGCAGTGGCCTAGTCAAGACCTCGACCAAATTACAGTGCTTTGGGGAAGCTGTATGTAAACACATCTCAAATAAACAAACTAAAACATAGTTATATATAAAAGTGGACCAAAATTCCTTTAGCTCAATCTGAGAGGCTGATAATGTAATCCATATAATGCTACAAGTAAATCACTACTGGCATGTATTTAGTTTTTTAACAAATCCTTTATTTTGGTTATATAAATAATATGAATATTATATTATGGTCTCCTTTGCCATGCATCATTGATTATTTGAGGTTTTATATATCTAACCTTAAAACCTTAATGATCAGGGGTGGATTTCCCGAAAGCGAACGTTCTTAGCGAGTTACGAACAACTTTAAGAACGACGTAACTTTAAGAACGCCAAATTTACGGCGGTTTCCCAAAAGCCTTCTTAAGTCTCCTAGACTAAGAGAGACTTTTAAGTCGTTCTTAGTAGACTCCGCCCCTGAAAAGGCACCGTCAGTCGAAAACTGAATCACAGATTACCACACAATCTGTCATTACAATGCACCAAAAATAAACAAATAATTTAGAAAATATTTTTTAAAAACTATATAAACACTAAATAATCATATTTAAATTAGGATACTGTTACAAAAAGCGGGAAACAACCATTTTTTGATCAATCGCTTACCAAGCAAGCTTATCAATGTGTGCACTTTTAACCAGAACTCATAATTCAGTGGCATGGCAAACCAACATCATAATATACACTTTTCTGAAAGCAAACTAAATAAGATGCTTGAATAAGTAGAATAAATAGACAAATTATATCCATTATTACATTATTTTCCAAAGCACGAGATAGACCAACAAAGAAGAAAGTGGAGGATGTATGACAAACTATCAGTGCTTGCAATTCAACTAATAGTTCAGGCATAAACTGTATTTGGCAGGAACATGAATGCCGTCTTCATTCTCACATCTCACCGCTTTATCCTCTATTAGGGTCGCGGTGGGGTTCCCCATGCCCATCCAGGGGAGAACTTCTCGGGCGCTGGGCAGATACACCCAGGACAGGGCGCCAATCCATCACTGGGCACACACACTTACACAGACACACTCTATATGGGGCAATTTTGAGAATTCAATTGACTTGATCCATGTTTTTGGACTGTGGGAGGAAACCGGAGAACCCGGAGGAAACCCACGCAGACACGGGGAAAACATGGAAACTCCACCCAGATGGGGATTCGAAGCAGGAATCCCTAGTGCTGAGAGGCGAACGTGCTTACCGCTAAGCCACCGTGCCGCCTATATTTATTTATTTATTTATTTATTTATTTATTTATTTATTTATCCCCATCTTGGTGGAGTTTCCATGTACTACCCATGTGCGTGTGGGTTTCCTCTGGTTTCCTCCCACAGTCCAAAAAAACATGGATCAAGTCAATTGAGTTCTCCAAATTGCCCCATATAGAGTGTTTTTTGTGAGTGAGTGGGTGCCCAGCGATGGATTGGTGCCCTGTCCTGGGTGTACCAGCGCCTGAGTTCTCCCCTGGATGGGCATGGGGAACCCCACCGCGACCCTAATAGTGGATAAAATGGAAGATGATGGATATATATATATATATATATATACATACATACATATTTCATTGTGTCAGAGATCGTCCGTTCTGACCCGGAAGGAAGGGCGGCTAACGCGGGGATAGAGCTGCGTTCAGCCGCTCGCGCCTAGTGGGCGTTCCCGGGTACCGACCACGCGGGGAAAATTACGTGCGTCGGTCCACGGCGAACGCCCCCACGGTACACGACCCACGCGGAGAAGGTGCGCAGCGCCGTACCGTGGTTTTGCGCGGAAGGAGAGTCCAAGACACCGGGATAAAATCCAAAACGGTTAAATTTAATAAAAATTGGTGACGGGACACCAACGAAAATGGGGAACAAACGGAACGACATGACATAGGGTATAGGAACCACAAAACAAAGACGTGCGCAATATACAGGGATAAAACAGATTAAATAGAAAACTAACTAAACATGTGACAAACCCAACCAATCACCCAAGTGAGACAATGAGGACCGACAACGAGGGACAGGTGCAGCAGGTGCTCGTGATACATTGTATGTGTGTGTGTATATATATATATATATATATATATATATATATATATATATATATATATATATATATATATATATATATTATATATATATATATATATATATATATATATATATATATATATATATATATATATATATGCGATTTAAATCTGGAAACTAAAGATATCTATAAAATAATGATAATGTATAAAATAATACGTGACTAAAATACCGAATTCCAGGTGATAATATTAGTGCTTATTTTATTTCTGTGCGATTTAAACAACCAGTGCGTCTGTGAGTCTTTGTTCGCTGCCAGTTACGAACCTCTTAGTGAGTTACGAGTGGATCTGAGCATTCGTAAGTTACGAGCGATTTTAAGAACGACTTAAGCTACGCATGCATTCGGGAAAGCCTCGTAAATTTAAGAACGTTCTTAAGTACGAAGTTACGAAGTACTTAGCGCTACGACACTTTTGGGAAATCCACCCCAGATAATTATTATGTGCATATACTACATAAAACCACAGAATATAAAGAATTCATTTTCCCCCGTTTTTTCTGTATTAGAGAAAACATATAATTGATATATAACAGGTGAGACACATGAAGCTTCTTAAATACATCTGTGTATGAAATTTAAGCTGATGTAAATTTAATTTTAAGTCTTAAAAATATATTTTTGTTACAGTTGTTCTACCTAGGCCCTGATTACTAGAAGGTCCTTAGATGATGAATGGCAATTATTTTGCATGTCATAATGCATAATTGAAAGTGTTTGTGTGCAACAATTGTATGGTGTCATGAATAATTCAGAATGGGTGAGTGTTAAAAATGCAGTAAGCATGTAAACAGGACATGGCTACAGGAGGTTATGGCACATCCTGGGCTCCCAGAGACAGAGGGGGGCATCTCCTACAGCAGTGCCATGCTGTTCAGTTCAGAGGCTCGGCATAATTGTGTTCTTGTGCAGAAATTGTCCATTTGGTCTCATTTATTCATTATCTTCTGCTTAAGCCTTTACTAGGTTTACCGGGGGGATTTCTCATGCCCATCCAGGGAAGAAAGTTACGGGCGCTGAGCAGATACACCAAGGACAGGGTGTCAATCTATTACTGGGCACACTTACTCACACAGACACACACAGAAACACACACTATATGGTGCAATATAGAGCATTCAATTTACCTTGAATCCATGATTTTGGACTGTGGGAGAAAACTGGCAAACCCGGAAAACCCATGCTAACCAGTAAGCCACCATGCTGCTCGCAGTTTCACTGATTTTACTCTTTATAGGTATATGTTATATACAGTAAAATGAACTCTTGAATTCTTTTTTTTAATAAACTACTAACAACACATAGTTTATAAAAACAAGCAACATATTTGTATTTATTTGCAGCAATGAGAAATGGTTGAAATAATGAAAAAAATGCAGTGCTTTCCGACCTCAAATAATGTTTATATTCATTTAGAAACAGTAATACTAATGTTTTAACTCAGGAAGAGTTCAGAAATCAATATTTGGTGGAATAACCATGATTTGTAATCACAGCTTTGCTGTGGCATGGCATGCTTGTCACCAGTCTTTCACACTGCTTCTGGGTGACCTTATGACCCTCCTGGCGTACAAATGACACTCCTGGCTTTGTTTGATGGCTTGTGACAATCCATCCTTCTTTTGATTACATTCCAGAGTTTTTTTTAATGGGTTTCAGGTATGGAGATTGGGCTGGCCATGACAGGGCCTTGATGTGGTGGTCCTTCAACCACACATTGATTGACCTAGCTGTGTGGCATGAAGCATTGTCCTACTGCAAAAAAATATGTCCTCAGAGTTGGGGAACATTGCCAGGGCAGAAGGAAGTACGTGTTTTTTCTAGGACAACCTTGTATGTGGCTTGATTCATACATCCTTCGCAAAAATGAACCTGCCCAATTTCAGCCTTGCTGAAGCATCCCCAGATCATCACTGACCCTCCACCAAATTTCACAGTTGGTGCAAGACACTGTAGCTTGTATGCCTCTCCAGGTCTCCATCTAACCTTTAGATGACCGGGTGTATGGCAAAGCTGAAAATTAGACTCACCAGAGAAGACAACCTTACTACAGTCCTCTATGGTCCAATTCTTATGGTCTTTGCAAACTTCAGCCTTGCTCTCCTTTGCTTCTCATTGATAAAAGGCTTTTTACTAGCTTTACATGACTTGAGCTCTGCCTCTAGGATCCTGTTATGAACTGTTCTTGCTGTGCACTTCACCCCAGCCATTTGCCATTCTTTTTGTGTATATATATATATATATATATATATATATATGTATGTGTGTGTGTGTATATAGACATACACACATATTTTTTTAGACATCTTAATTATTGAGTTTAGGTGTTTTATTGAGTCACATTATAATGAACCACCTATAGCTATGCATTTTACACAGTTGTATTATTTTCATTTTGTGAAAAGAGCCATGAACTCATCCACAATAAACACTTTTGTATGAACAAGAACATTATTTTCAAATCAGTGCATCTCATCCAACATAAGGTGCTTATTTCAGAACTAAGCCATGTTTATTATTTATATTATTCATTGAGCATTTTTCATCCCATAAGAATATACAATATAACGGGCTAAAGTTAAAATATTCAGATAAGAAAATATGTATTTTTCTTAAAATTCAAGTAAAATAGAAGTATGATGTCATATCAGATACTCAAAATTATATTAAAGCATAGAATACTTTTTACCATGTATGTTGCAAACTGTGGTTTAAAGTATGTAATGTGGTGTATGTGAGTATGGTTGGGAAATTAAACTTCAAACATATTCTAAGACCTATAGTATGTAAAAAATAATACCAGTAGTACTTTCTGTCTCTCCTCCTTGGATCACCACCTTACTGTGGTGGAGGAGTTTGCGTGCTTGAATGATCCTAGGAGCTATGTTGTCTGGGGCAAAAGCCCCTGGCAGGGTCTCCCAAAGCAAATTGGTCCTAGGTGACGGGCCAGACAAAGAGTGGTCCAATAAAACCCCCTATGAAAATAAACATAAAGAACACGTGTACACTGTCCAATTTAGGGTTATCGGGGCCCCACCCTGGAGCCAGGCCCGGGGATGGGGTTCGTCAGCGAGCATCTGGTGGTCGGGCACTTTCCCATGGTGCCCGGCTGGCTCGAAGGAGCTACATGGGTTCCCCCTCAAATGGGCTCACCACCTGTGGGGGGGGTAGTAATAGGGATTCGGTGCAGTGTGGATCGGGCAGTGGCCGGAGGCATAGGCCTGGGCGTCGCGATCCTTGGTTGCTGAAATTGGCTTTCGGAACTTGGAACGTCATTTCACTGACAGGTAAGGAGCCTGAGCTGGTGCGGGAGGTCGAGAGATACCGGCTAGATATAGTCGGGCTCACCTCAACGCACAGCTCAGGTTCTTGGTCCAATCTCCTTGAAAGGGGCTGGACTCTGTTCTTTTCTGGAGTTGCCCATGGCGAGAGGCGTCGGGCAGGTGTGGGCTTTCTCGTGGCCCCCCGGCTTGACGCGTGCATGTTGGGGTTTTTTCCCGGTGGATGAGAGGGTAGCTTCCCTACGCCTTCGGGTGGGGGAACGGGTACTGACTGTTGTCTGCGCTTATGCGCCCAACAGCAGTTTAGAGTACCCAGCCTTCTTGGAGTCTGTGGGGGGGGTACTGAAAACTGCTCCCCCTGGAGACTCTGTAGTCCTACTGGGGGACTTCAACGCTCACGTGGGCAATGACAGTGAGACCTGGAGAGGTGTGATTGGGAGGAACGGCCCCTCTGATCTGAAGCTGAGTGGTGTTCAGTTGTTGGACTTCTGTGCAAATCACGGTTTGTCCATACACAAGGATTTGTCCAGCACAAGGGTGTCCATAAGTGCACATGGCGCCAGGATGCCCTAGGCCGCAGTGCAATGATCGACTTTGTAGTTGTGTCATTGGACTTGCGGCCATGTGTCTTGGACACTTGGGTGAAGAGAGGAGCTGAGCTGTCAACTGATCACCACCTGGTGGTGAGTTGGATCAGATGCCGTGGGAAGATGCCGGTCAGTCCAGGCAGACCTAAACGTATATAGTATAGTGAGGGTTTGCTGGGAACATCTGGCAGAAGAACCCGTCAGACGGATGTTCAACTCTCACCTCCGTCAGAGCTTCAACCACATTCTGGGGGAGGTGGGGGACATTGAGCCTGAATGGGCCATGTTCCGTTCCTCCGTTGTTGAGGCGGCGGACAGGATCTGTGGTCGCAAGGTAGTAGGTGCCTGTTGTGGCGGTAACCCTTGAACACGGTGGTCGTCACCCCGTGTAAGGGATGCCGTCAAGCTGAAGAAGGAGTCCTATCAGGCATGGTTGGGTTGTGGGACTCCAGAAGCACAACTTTTCATTAAATTTTCTGAACCATGAGTCACAGTTGGATCTTATTTTTTCATTTTTTGATTAGTCATTTGTTCTGTGTACACAAATTTTATCAAAATCTGTTTCATTATATTTCTACCATTTACTTTCCAGAAATCATTTGTTGAACCCATTCCCCAACTCCATCCCAGCCTCATTAGACAGGTACTTAGATCATCCTTTAGAAAACAACTGTGCTAAAATTAGCATTATTTTCATGCAAGTATTTGTGAACATTAAAGGTACCTTCTGACAAGATCTTAAGAGCAGGCACTGTGCTAAGAAACACCATCCTCTCCCAAGCACCTCACTTGATCCGTGACAGGAAGTATCACATGAGGATATACAGGTACAGTACGTTTCTTTGAAGCAATGAGGTTCCTGTTTGAGGAACCGCTGTTATTATTTATTTTCCAATTTTCATTCTTTATGTGCATGTGTGCAGGAGGTGCTGTGTCGGCACAGAGCTGGTTGACTGGCAGATGCAGCATGCAACTTGTGTGCACTCACGGATTCAGGCTGTTGGAATGTGGCAAGTTCTGCTGGAGGAGGGCGTGCTCAACCATAGTCAGTAGATTTTTTTTTTAAAACACCTTATTATAATATTAACCTTGTATGCAAAGCAGTCAATCAGGTACAAAACAACAGTGCCTACAAATTTAAGTGTTCTCTATACAGGAAAAAAATTCAAACAGCAATGTTATGTTTTTATTAGTTATTTAGAGGAGTGGCATTAATTAGACTCATGTAGTTCTTTGTTTTTATTGCTTTTAACTTGAAAACTTTTATACAAAGTTATGTGCTTACCTTTTATACTACAAAATGTATTTATATACAATGATTATGCCAATTTTCAATTAGATTTAGTTCAATTTTACTTACTAACTTCAAATCAGTAAATGCGTGACAGTATGGAAATGCATTGAAAAAACACACAGTGTTATTTTATAACACAGTTTATTTATTGCAAACAGTTTAAACCTTATTTCATGTTTTGTCTGGTCATCTTAATTATTTGTTAATAAACTGCATTTTAGGTCTGAAACACATTTTTAAAAAGGTGGAACAGGGCTATTTTGAGCTATTTATTATTTTTTTGAAGTAATAAAAATATTTCAATCAGGTGATATGATCCAGGAATGTTGAGTCTTTGATGAGCAAAGATGACCAAAGGATCATTATTTTGTCAACAAATGTATCTCAGAGAAAGACGGAAAGTGATTTGTGTATTTCTCCTTCGACAATTCGTAATGTCATTAACAATTCAAAGAGTCATTTCAGTGGGTTAGATCTCTCAGATGGCATCGAGATCTGCCATTCAATAATAACTAATATAATCACTTGGGTGTAACGCCAGGAAATTACAATAATGTTTATCAAATAAGGCAACATCATAGTCTAAGGGTGAACTTATGAATTTAATATGAAAACAAAACCAATAAATAAAGTAAAAAGTAAAAAACAAGGCTACAATTAATACAGTACAGGTAGGTAGTCCAAAGAACATGCCCAATGATCCAAAGAACATAAGCTAAAAGGCTAAACAAATCAAAGTGAAAGCAAAGCATAACACTTGTTAAGAGATAAATGCCACTTCAACTGTCTAAATAAATAAATTTAACCAGTAATCTTACAGTAAACTTTAGAAGAGTCATCAGCAATGTTCATTAATAAAATGATATATTTTAAACCAATTTGTCATCTGATTTAACTATAAGTATATTTAATTGTACACTGCTACATGTAATTACAGCTCATTTAAGATATTTAACTGGAACTGAGCTAATGTAAAAGTTGCAGATGTAATTTAAAGAATTGTTCTTCTTTCTTGGCACTCATTTCCATCTGATTCTCAGTCTAGATCTAGCACGATGTAGGCAATGCATGTAAAGTGTCCTAAATGTGCACCCACTTGCTGGTAATTTAGATCAATACAGTGCAATCAGGGCACCATAAATTATGGTATTTTATGGTAAATGACTTTGCTGTTCATTTACCAGTGCTATACTGTTTGTGTTTTAGTTGATCGGGAGCTGAATTTCCAGGATAAGTACTTGTTCTATCGCTTCCTCGATGATGAGCAGGATGATGCACCGTTCCCCAGCGAGGAGGAGAAGAAAGAATGTGAGGAGGAACTGCAGGATACCCTCCTCTTTTTGTCTCAGATGGGCCCTGACGCCCATATGCGCATGATCCTTCAAAAACAGTATGTTCTCATCCAAAAAAAGGAATGACCTCTAACGCTGAACCTTCATCATATAAGATACTCAACTCTTCTCTTTTCTGAGCAGCAGACCTTTAAATAGAACCACCGTGAAATCTCACTAAAACATGTTAACTCTTGTCCTGGTGAACCTCATGTTTAGAATTCATAAAAGAATGTTGAGAACTGGCCATGGATTTTGTGAAATAAGTTGAGTTGAAGGTTATGTGTGATTGATCAATTCAGTGTAACTGTGTAATATAACAGCCCTAATAACAGCCAATTTACAATGTCTTAAAATATTTAATATCTTTTACTGTTCTACCATTTATGGTCACCATATATTTCTCTCTCATACTCACATTCTAGGCCTGGCCAGAGGACAGTAGATGATTTGGAAATTATTTATGAGGAACTGCTGCACATAAAAGCCCTATCTCACCTCTCCACAACAGTAAGTGCTCATGCTGAAATCAAGCATTGCATCTCTTGAATTCTACAAATTAACAGTTCACCAGAGTGCTTGTAGCAGACCACAATGTAAACTGGCAAAACCTTAACATAATAAATAAATACAAATCTGCCTCTCAGCACTGGGAATCTAGATTTGAATCCTGATCTGGGTGGAGTTTTCATGTTCTGTCTGTGTCCCTGTGCATTTTCTCCAAGTCCTCTGGTTTCCTCTCACAGTCTAAAAATGTGGATTCAAAATAAATTGGCTGTTCTTAATTGCCCATATTTTAAGTTTTCTCTATATGGTGTGTCTTTCTGTGTGAATATTGATGGATTGGTGTGTTGTCCTAGGTATATTTGTATGTGTATAACATTGTATGAACAAGTGTAATACTATTAAAATGCATCCTTTCAATGAAACTACTTTATCAGTGAAGGAAGAGGATTAAGCTTCACAATAAGCTTTACATGCTTTAAGTTAATTTGAACAATTTAATGAAAATGTCTGTGGAACATACTGTTGTTTGCAGATTTGGTATAGGGTCACACTGTTGGCTTTTAAAGCCTATGAACTTAAACAAACAATAATACTTAATTAATACTTAATTTAAATATTGACAGGGAGACAGAAAATCTTGTTCAGAAATTCAGAAATTCAAAAATTAAGACCAGCAGATAGCCTGCCGTTTTTACTTCTTGTCAGATGTCCACTTGCTTTGATTATGAAACTAATAAAGATTTACATTAGAATCAATAGATCTTCTGCATGATCATTTAACTAAATGACCTTTTTCAAATTTTACTTTTCAGGTAAAAAGAGAATTAGCTGGTGTCCTTATTTTTGAGTCCCATGCAAAATCAGGAACTGTATGTAAGTAGTTAATTAAATGAATTTTA
The DNA here is from genome assembly GCA_019802505.1 of Corydoras sp. C115. Lineage (NCBI taxonomy): Eukaryota > Metazoa > Chordata > Actinopteri > Siluriformes > Callichthyidae > Corydoras > Corydoras sp. C115. The sequence continues at coordinate 10,893,143 of JAFMOC010000001.1, read as the reverse complement.
TTTAAATGTATATTTTCAAATTACCTCACAAACCATGTGATTTCTCTTTTAATATTTTTTGTAATAAGATTTGTAATTTCCTCATTTTAAGTGTTTAATCAAGGAGAAGAAGGAACCTCATGGTATATCATTCTAAAGGGTTCAGTCAATGTGGTTATATATGGGAAGGTGAGATTCCAGATAATATAAACTTTTTATATTTTAATAATTAATATTTACTTTTACTTTTACAGTGTGGACTGAACTTATTAAATTACAATGGAAAATCATATTATTTGTGATAGATCAGGGTTATAAATATTAATATGCATTTTATACTCCACACAATTGACTTTGTGTTTTTAAGACTGAAGATAATTTAAAATATAAAAAAAATAATTTAAAGTTAAGTTAAATTAACATTTAAAGTTTAGCCAAAAATCAGACCTAAGTTTTGTGTTCTAATGTGTGTCTGCTAGTGATCATCCCAGAATAAGAGGTATTTTAACAGTGCCGTGTGTGTGTGTGTGTGTGTGTGTGTGTGTGTGTGTGTGTGTGTGTGTGTGTGTGTGTGTGTGTGTGTGTGTGTGTGTGCATGTGTGGGTAAACAGGGTGTGGTTTGCACCTTGCATGAGGGGGATGATTTTGGAAAACTTGCTCTTGTGAATGATGCACCTCGTGCAGCCTCGATCGTCTTGCGAGAGGACAACTGCCACTTTTTGAGGGTGGACAAAGAGGACTTTAATAGGATCCTCAGGGTGAGGAAGGTCCTCTTTAAAATTCTGATTCTCCCGTCATGTATGATGGATAACTATTTTAGCCAACATTTATCAGAGATTTATCATCCTTATGTGACAGCTGATTTAGCTTTTGTGTTTGAATGTGTTTAAATGATTTTAATGTATAATTCCTAGGAAACATAGCTAACTCTATCTGTATGTCATTGTTTAGGCTGCTATGTGCTGACACTGCTAAAAAACAATTCCTTTCTAAGTGCTCAAACAATAGAAGCATTAGCTTAGGAAAAGCAAAGTAGTGTTTAACCAGATACCAGGTCAGTTAATAAGGGACATAATAAGGGTATTATGTAAGGGTATGTATGTTTACAATTGCCAGGTTTTTAATATGTGTGCAAGGTAGGATTTGTAAATACTTAACATATTTTGACCTGTGTTTACATTTTAGTAGGCCTGCTTGTCATTGTCATCGGTAACAACATAATAAAGGTGTTAAGGTTAAGAGGCCTGAGCTCGTGTGTACAGTTGTGTTTAGTAGATATTAAGATATATTGTTCGTTGGTGTAGATTAACTTCTCCCTCTACTGGCACCTCTTACACACTGCAGGTTTATTGTAAGTAGCTTTACTGTTAATGTAATAACAGATTATACAATGCATTAAATTATTCATTATCCCATGCAACCAATTATTCATGGTTTCCCATGCCCATCCAGGAGAGAACATTTCGGGTGCCAGGCAAATACACCCAAGGTGCACCAATCTATCGCTGGGCACGCTTATTCACACACACACACACACACACACACACACACACACACACACACACACACACACACACACACACACACATACACACACACACAATTTTGAGCATTCAATTTACATTAAATCCATGTTTTTGGACCGTGTGAGGAAACCGGAGAACCTGGAGAAAACATGGAAACTCCACCCCAGGCTGAGATTCAAACACAGACACACACACACACACACACACACACACACACACACAGGAAAGTAGTAGGGAAAGAATGCATTACAATTTTTTCATAATAACATATAATTTAATAAACTATTTACGTCCAATACACTTTATGTTTGTTTGTTACATTTATAGAATGATATAACATAGCCCTGGATATCTAAAATGTAAGCAAAAATTTGTGAAAAGCTAAAAATTTGTAAATAATAATGACACAGGTTTTATGTGTGCATATATATATATATATATATATACATACATGTGTGTAATGCATTCTTTCTCTAATACTCTATGTGTATGTGTGTAGGATGTAGAAGCCAATACAGTGCGACTTAAGGAGCATCAAGAGGATGTTTTAGTTCTTGAGAGAAGCGACATCAAATCTCCCAGCAATGTGGGCACATCACCGCTCAAGTAAGATTTACTCCTTATTTTAGTTGTTTTTGTACTTTTTCCAACTTTGTATAAGTTACAGGAATTAATGGCCTGTCTATTTTGGGCGTAACTATAGAAATTTGGTGAAATGTGGAATGGATAACAGAATGATAATTGTTTGTTAAACTAAAGTTAAATAAAGTCATATAAGCCTTAACAACGACCTGTATGATGTATTATGTTGTGAAATGTCATTGATTCAACATAATATAAGGTTGTTTTGTTCTCATAAATTAGCTCCAGGACCAAAACCATCCTGATGTGTTTGCAAAACTATGGATTATAACATTTAACATATTATTTTGGTTTATTAACTGCTAGATAGTAAACGTAAAATCATAAGCTACATTTGACCAGCCTAAGACACACACATAGGAGGATTATTGCAAAAAGAGGCAAAAGAAATAAATGGATAACATGACACACAGGAGTCATGTTAATTAGGGAATTACTGGGATTATTTGTATAGTGGTTTTGATTTTATTTATTAAAGACTTTCTGTTAATATTTCTAATATATTGTTGTTTAGGTACACTGTAATGTCAGGAACTCCAGAGAAGATACTGGAGCATTTTTTAGAGACCATGAAAATAGATCCTAAGTTTACAGACTCAGGTAATCACAGAATTGCTACAGTAATTTGATGCTTAAGTTCAGCAATTTGATGCTTAAGATAAACATTTATTTAAAAAGTTGACCTTCAAAAAAATTCAACCTAATTATTTATCTCTCTTCTTTAGATCCAGCATTGGATGACTTTGTGCTCATGCACTGTGTTTTCATTCCCAATACTCAATTGTGTCCACTTCTAATGGCCCAATATCCTTTACCACATTCCTACTTAAAGATTTCCTTTACTTTTTCTAGCATGCTATTCTTCTCGAAGAAACAGCACATTTTAAATGTCATAAGCTTTTTCTTTGTTGAGATGACTATTCTAAATTTGTAGGCTTCTGGAAACATTAACAGAGCAGCTGCTTCATGGTGCATTCCTTAACCTCAGGGAACCTACCAGGCACAGGCATCCCAGGGTAGTGATCAAGAGAGGTTGGAGTATGCTTTGAATAATAAACGCAGAGTTATTCGGCTGGTGCTGCAGTGGGCTGCCGTCAATGAACCAAATTTACAAGGAGAAGACAGTTCTTTAGCTTTTCTCCAGGTTAACCTGGACATAAATCTTTTATTGTTTTAAATAAATGTGTATCACAAACATCTTTTGATGCATTTCAGATGGAATTGTATTAAATCATTACACATATATCGGTGTGTATACATCGGTGTGTTTTCATCTGGGCTTCTGATTCTGTTGTTTGTCTCACAGGACTTTTATCTATCAGTATCAGAAGATGCAGAACTAATGCCTGCACTTAAGGACCACCTGCCTGAGCTGGAGAAGGTTCTTGAAAAAAAGTATGACTTTCACATTATCTTTCTATTTTGCAAGCATTCAAAATATTTTAATAATTCAGGATTTAAGTTCTTACACTGAGACATCATCTATTTATTTTTGAACATTCAGCTTAGAAGATGGAAATTCCACTCAGAAAAAGGTAAGAGAAATTTGTCATAAAATAATAAATATATGCAGAGTATATATAAAAATGTACTAAACAAAATTATAAATGCATCACTTTTGTTTTTGCTTCCTTCTTTATGAGCTGAACTAAAAAATCTAAGACTTTTTCTATGTACACAAAAGGCCTTTTTCTCTCAAATATCTTCTGAGATTATCTCTCCACCTGGTTTAGATGTAGACGTGTCAATTACCCTGCATAATCACACACAGTTATCAACTCATACCAGCATAGCATACACTGACCCACCACCAGGTGATCTTCTGAAGCAGGTAGTGAAACCATGTGTGTGTGAGATGTGGACAGATACGTGGAATGAAATACACGAAAAAAGTTCAGGAAAGTGCATAACATTTGAAGTGAATGTCTAGAAGTGACAGGTAGTGTGTGGTGGATGTGGCTTATTAGGTCCACTTGGCACAATCAGTCTTGCTGGTTGCAGACAGAAAAATACATTTTGTTCTATACTGGAAACAACAGGTATAGATACTCACAAAATGCAAATGCCCAGTTAAATTTCAGATTACAACTCTCCTGAAATGTCCTTTTATGTTACTGCTGACAATGGTAGTTTTACAAGTTATTGTACATTTGTTTTTCATACATAACTTTTTAATTCTGCATGGTGTGATTTGTTTATCTCAGGTTGTAGTTAACAAATTTTTAAGACCTTTCAGAGATCAGATTTATATATTTTTTGTGCATGTGTGTATATATATGTTTTTTTGTGTGTTTGTCTATTTTTTAAGCACAAAGTACTCTTACGTCAGTTCAGTTTGGGAGATGAAAAACTACAAAAACGGCAGCCAATTAGGAGTACTGATGAAAGTGAGTACATCTTAAAGTTTCCCTGTAGATTTTGACATATTCTGGCAGTATATCTGCATGTGTGTGTGTGTGTGTGTGTGTGTGTGTACCACATTCTTGAACTGTCACTTTTATAACCATTTTAGGGTTTTTTTTGCATTTTGACTTTATGCTGTGGACAATATCTTAATATCTAACTTCATTTTAATGTTTAGAGAACTAAGTTTGTCAGGTAAATTATTAAATTACATTTTTTGTTCTTATTGCATTTTAGGAAGTCTTCCAGCTTCTCTGATCATTAGATTTTTAAGCAGTCCTTACATATTTAAGATTGAAATGTTGACATTGCGATGTAGTGTGTTGTTCAGTAACCTCAGTTCTGGTCACAGTCCATGTAAATTTTATGTTATTGCATTTTTGTGACTTTTCTCCCACCTCCCCAAATAAAGGTTTCATCAGGTGAAAACTAGAATATTCCATTACAGTATTACTAGGCAGAACTCAGTTATTAAATAAGCTCATTTTAATCTAATCTGCTGTAACTTATAACTGTACACTTATAAATGATCCATGTTGTCATATAAAAGCAATGTCAAACTGCAGCTTGTGCTGTTGTACTAAAATTAAATTGTCTGTGTTTTGTCTGTCAGTTTTGTTTAAGGTGTACTGTATTGACCACACATACACAACCATCAGAATGCCTGTTTCTGCCTCCGCCAGAGAAGTGGTGTCTGCTGTTTCAGATAAATTGGTTTCACAAGAAGAACTTCTGTTGGTTCATCTTAATTCAGCTGGTGGTAAGAACACATCAACACTTATAGACCCATCCATCTATCCATTATCTTCCGCTTTATCCTATATTAGGGTCGCGGGGGGGGGTTCCCCATGCCCTTCCAGGGGAGAACGTTTCGGGCGCTGGGCAGATACAACCAGGACAGGGCGCCAATCTTTTGCTGGGCACACACACTCACACAAACACACTCTATATGGGGCAATTTGGAGAACTCAATTGACATGATCCATGTTTTTGGACTGTGGGAGGAAACTGGAGAACCCGGAGGAAACCCACGCGGACACGGGGAGAACATGGAAACTCCACCCAGATGGGGATTCGAACCGGGAATCCCTAGTGCTGAGAGGCGAACGTGCTAACCACTAAGCCACCGTGCCTCCCCACTTATAGACCCTTTCCAAAAAATTTGAGTATCTTGGAAAGGTTGATTAATTTCAATAATTCCATTTAAAAAGTTTCATAGATCAAAGATTCAGGGCCCACAATTGAGATTTCACGTATTTGTTTATATTTACATAATTTTAAAACTTACAGCTCATAAAACCCATGAAAAAATAGAATACTGTGGAGAAATCGGTCCAAATTTTGCAGGGCATGAATGTTTTAAACAGAGTGTGACACATTAATCATCTACTAAGCAGTTGAGAAACAGAATCCAAATTGCTTGAGGTCCAGTGGGAAATATCCACAGACAGTCATGATTTTGGTTGCAACGTTCAGTGCAGGTGAAACTCTGTTTCAATGTTCAAGCAGGTAAACTCTGCTTTCTTAAATCCAAGGTCACCTCAACAATCTACCAGAATGTTTTAGAGGACTTTATGATTCCTTCTCCTGCTGACTTTTATGGAGATGAGGATGTCGCATCAAGGCAATCAGCCTGTGGCATTGTCTGGGAGATATGGAAGCCCACATTTTCTACAATGCTTGCTGTCAGCTCTTCTTTGTTGTTGGGTCTGGTGCCCCTCATTTTCCTCTTGAGAATACATCATAGATTCTCAATGGGGATAGGTCCAGCGAGTTGGCTGGCCAGTCAAGCACTGCTATGGCTTGGTCATCAAACCAGGTTTTGGTGCTTCTGGCAGCATGGGCAGGGACCCAGTCCTGCTGAAAGATGAAATCCTCATTTCCATACAGATCCACAGCAGAAGTCTTTTGTTCTAGTTACTGTTGTCTGCAGTTTGTATATAATTAGATTTCTTTTGTAAAATGACCACTATGCAAGGAAACCAGTCAGTCTGTAAATAATCATCTAATTAATTATGTGTAAGGGTACGCAATGACAATTCTGCTCATTGACTCTTTTCCCAAACAAACCTTTACATTAATATAGTTAATATGCCACTTAATATGCCAGCCTGGTTATTACCAATATTGCTTATTTGTAGTGTTGGGTTTAATTATGTCATGATCACTGTTAAATGTTCATGAGTCTTTTGATAATGTGTTGATCTTTAATAAATTCTTTTGTTTGTTTGGGTTTGTTTTGTAGAAGGCGACTGTCATATGTGTGCTGCATGACCCATTATTTCCATATTACATTTAAGGGTGTGTTATGTGTATATTAGTCGTAGAGATTATTTGAATTTTAATCAAGAAGTTATATTTTTTTTGATAACCCAACCCAGTCTGTGCTGTTTACTTTTTGCATTGCTGGACTGATGACTTAATTCTTGAGCACTTATAACTTTCAGGGGAGGGGACAGAGGGCTCACTTTTAAGCTACTAATACAGCTATAACAGCTTTGGAATAACAGACATTTTTTTGCTTTTGAAATTAATTTAATTTACAAATATTTATTTACAATTATTAGTTTATCACAGCTTGAAATGATTACTCATTTTTTTATTATTGTCTTATTTATTTTTATTCTGTATATCACTAGCAAAAGCTTAGCTCATTTTTATTTAATTAAGATTGTTATGGATGAGTTGTTGGAAAAACAACACAAGAAACTGCTTACTGTTTTTTAAACAATAAAAAACTTTAATAAAAATAAAAAACTTTCTAAAGGTTAACACAGTTGTGAAATTACTAAGATTTACAGATTACGTTTTTGGAGATTACGTACTTTAGAAAAACACTCGTATTAGATTTAGAGTTTATAAGGATAAGTGGAAGATACAGAATATCTACAAAGAAGAGCCATTATTTTCTTTTTCATTGGGTGGTGAAAATGGTCTATACAGCTACACATAGTAACACTTTGAGCAGAATTCTTTTAGTGTAAAGTTATAAAGGGTCATAGATATTTTCATATGAGAACAATAACTCAGCTGTAGTATTAATTGACAATGTTCATCAAAATGTACCTCAGTCACTCAGGTTTTGACCTCACATCCCCCATGTAACCATTTTTAAAAGTTTAATTCCAATGCTTTATAATTCTCTGTAAAAAACACTACATTCAAAGTTTGTGGTGTTTTTAACAATCAAAATAAAACACACTGAATTAAAATTACATTTCTTTTCAGATAAAGCTGTGCTGAAGCCCAGTGAGGTGTCCATCTTCTCCTCCCTCAGTATTAATGGTCGTCTGTTTGTCTGCTCCAGGGAACAGCTTAAGTCTTTGGTACAAGAGCCAGAAACACACATGCACACACAACTTTTATATGTAATGTTGATTTTATTAGTTTGGAAAAGGTTAGATTTGGAAAAAATGTAGTAATTTAGTTTAGTAACAGGTTTAAAATTTTAACTAGAAGATTACTCTTTATACAGCAGTGCTTGAAAGTTTGTTAATCCTTCAGAATTTGTTTTATATTTATGCATAAATTTTATATAAATCTTTATAGGATTTACTAAAAGAAATGTCATAAAAAGCATAGAAAGAATCCCAAATAAAAGAAATCACACAAATTATGACTTGATCATTCATTTATTAAGGTAAATAATACAATATTACATATCTGACAAAAATATGCTAACCTTTAGGATTAACGGATAATTTGAAAGTGACATTAGAGTTGGGTAACAATCAATGGGATGACGATCAGATGTGAGTAAGTGCACTGTTTTATTTAAATAACAGGTATCTCTATTAGACTGGAAAAGGTTACAAATCTATCTTTGAAAAGTTTGTACTTTCCCACGGCACAGTCAGACAGATTATGATTTAATTGTGTGTAGTATGTAATTTGCTGTTAATCAGAATTTATTCTTGCATTATTAGCCTTTGGTTGATTAAAAGTTACTTTGAATTCCTTTGTGACCATACAGAATATTAAACACCTTGCTCTTGGTGTAATCTTTTTGGCAAACAACTTTAATAGATGTATAATGGTCTTAAATGTGGTAATAGTTTAGTCTTATTTCTTTAATTTGGTTACTTTTATCTATATTTAGGACTTCTTTGAAAATCTGATGATGTTAGCAAGGTTTATTCACAAATTTAAAGTTTTACACGTATTTTTATCACTTAGGACAACTTAAGGTAATGTTTTTTATTTTTCATTTAAATTTAGGATTTTGCCTTTGATACATTTTTTTTTTAAGTTATCATATTACATATTATATACAGTATATGGATGAGTATGTAATTCATTCATTACCCTCCTTCTTATGTTCTGATTAATAAGTTTTTAGGTTTTCATAAGTATTTAGGTTTTTCTGTTTTCCTTAAGTTGGTCCTGTATACATGTTGGCTCTATTTTGTTCTTAATGCCTTTGAATAATACATATATACTCTGTTTATTTAATTGTCACCCTTTTTCTGGTCACTCCTTTGCCTCTTAGCAAGAATACAATTTATTCTTGCCAGATTCCTGACAATTCACAGTGTGGTGCCGTTGGTAGTGTCCTTGGTTCGATTCCCAGGAAGTCATTAATGGGGAATTCTGATGTTTCTGATGTGAGATGTTTCTCCATTTTCCACAGTATAACTCACCTGGCTAGGCCCAATACTCTCCTGTAACCCTAATTAAATTACTTCAGTTTCAATATTTCAGTAAATATAAACAACAATAAAGTAAAAGCTAAATTGGGGTATGTAGACGATTAGAAGAGCATAATGACACTGCATATACACATGATATAAATGCCTTTTTCTCAATTTGAAAATCCTTCAAACTGTTTGCTATCTTTTCATTGTGTTGTAGACTCCTCTGCCAGAGCAGGAGGGACCTTCTGTTGGTACCATGTCAAGCTTTGAGCTTATGAGTTCGAAAGACTTGGCTTATCAAATGACCCTTTATGACTGGGACCTCTTCAACTGTGTGCATGAGGTACACCCCTAATTTTATATGTGCATAACACCAACCATAGTGAAATTAAATAAATATGAAAACCCTCACGTATGTTTGGGTTTACTTACCGGTACATAAAATATCAAATTTAGTCAATTATACTGATTAATACAATGAGAAAGCTTATTTTGATGCTACAAGCTACGCAGTATTTGAATAAATATATTTATAAAATATTTAAAGTTATGGTGTCACAACATTTTGCACAATATACTAAAAATGTTTGTGTGAAAAGATTTGTGTGTTGTCTTGTGAAAATAAACTGGATTGGATTATATTGTTTTAATAAAACAGCCATGAAATATGTATTTTTAAAGATTATAAAATATTCTGGGACGGCATGGTGGCTTAGTGGTTAGCACATTTGCCTCTCAGCACTAGGGATTTCCGGTTCGAATCCCCATCTGGGTGGAGTTTCCATGTTCTCCCCGTGTCCACGTGGGTTTCCTCCGGGTTCTCCAGGGCATTCCTTCCAAGTTTCAAAGACATATGAGTAGGTAAATTAAAAGAAAATACTAAATTTTCCTAGCCATTGGGGGAGTACATATCAGGACACTCATAGTGCCTGTCCCAAGTCTGTATAAAGAACAGGGTTGCATAAGGAACATCATCTTTTGTAACACTGTGCCAAACTAAATATCTGTTTTGTTGCACTTTGACGACCCCTTATGGAAACATCTTAAAAAATAAGACAAGATTTGGAATATCATAATACAGGAAGCAATAGAGTATGCTACCAGGGAATATAACTTCTGTTTTAGCCGTTTTAAACATCACTAGTAAACATGGACATAAATGTCTTGCTATTATATTTTTACAAAAAATGTAAATCCCACAAATAAAGAATGTCTTAATATTTTTAACCTACAGTTATTAATTTCCCCACTCAGGACAAAATCAGAAAGCATTTTCAAAATAAGCCACATACACAATCGTACACAGATACATACATCTTACAAATGCATAGATGAAGTTGATAGATGAAACCTGAAGCCTTTAATTACAGTAATACAACTGAACTTCTATATATTTCAGCATGAGTTGATCTACCACACATTTGGTCGGCACCACTTTAAAAAAGCAACAGCCAATCTAGATCTCTTTCTACGACGCTTTAATGAGATCCAGCTGTGGGTGGTGACGGAGGTGTGCCTCTGCTCAACTCTCAGCAAACGTGTTCAGCTGCTCAAGAAGTTCATTAAGATTGCTGCCCAGTGAGACACACTTTGTTGTGCTATTTTAGAGCTGAATCTAACCTGAACCTAAACATATATTTATATATTTTAAATACAGTTTTCTTTAAAGAATTGTCACTGCCTCTTAGTAGAATAAATACTATTCCAGTGACAACTCATAAAAAAACAGATTTTATATTTATTATTTATTATTAAATTCCTTATTGTAATTAACATTCAATCTTTCTTTACATTTTAGCTGTAAAGAGTTTAGAAATCTGAACTCGTTCTTTGCTATTGTTATGGGTTTAAGTAATCCAGCAGTCAGTCGTCTCAATCAAACATGGGAGGTAAGATCCTATTTAATGCGGAAACTTGTTGACAGAATATGATGTAATCTATTACAAAGATCATGAAATTGTATATTTTATTCCTTGTAGAAATTACCCAGTAAGTTTAAGAAGTGTTATGGAGAATATGAAAGCTTAATGGTAAGTTAATGGCTTCAGTAAACTGCCTGATAAAAAAAACTATGAGAAACCTTTATATTTCTCTCTCTCTCTGTCGCTGATGATTAAGGACCCCTCTAGGAACCACAGGGCATACCGTCTCACTATGGCAAAACTGGATCCCCCCATCATACCCTTCATGCCTTTACTTATTAAAGGTGGGCATAAATAGAAGGTTTAACAACAATGTTACTTATGATGTCACTGACATATCTATACTATTGGAGCACTGTCTACACTTGTGATACGATCGCATATATACTTGTGTGTGTGTGTGTGTGTATATATATATGTGTGTGTGTATGAATGTGTGATCATAACACGAGTGTAGACAGTGTTCCAATAGTATAGATATGGCTGTGCAGAGTGTGGATAGATCATAGTTATAGAATGCTTCAGCATTATATCAGTGTATTTATGACTAACAGTTTAGATAGGAGGCCATCTTAAAGTTTAACAGATGTGTTGTGATAAATGTTATAACATTGTACATTGGTAATAAAAGAGCATGTACCAGACTTCAATAGCCTTTAGATAGATTTACTAAAACATATTATTACTAAAAATTAAGCTGACTAAAACAAAACACTTTATTTTTGTAGAATGATGGTAAAAGAATAGTAATATGGTATTTTTAGTACCATGTACTGCTAATATGGTCATGTATTTTATTGTTAGACATGACATTTACACATGAGGGCAACAAGACATTTACTGACAGGTTGGTGAACTTTGAGAAAATGGTAAGTCATCTTATTAATTTTATTTATACATATTAGAAATATATATTACACAAATTCTATGCATATACTGTATAAAGCTCTTATATTCTTCTTGTATACATTTCTAGAGAATGATTGCCAGTACAGTTCGGATAATGAGATACTGCAGAAGCCAACAATTTAGTAAGTCAATAGCAATGAATTTTATTTTTAAATTATAAATTAGCATTTATGTCATGAGCTGAATTGTAATATGTTTAAAAACATGTCATTTGTATGTTTTCAATATTTGAACCATATTAATTCTAAGCTTTCCAAGCTTTTATTCTTTTGCCTGTATTTTTTTTTTTTATCTGTAGACCACGAAGCTTCTCAACTATCTAAGAACAACCAGGACATTCAGCTTTATGTTCGGCAAATCAGTGTAATTGACAATCAGCGTACCTTGTCACATCTTTCACACAAGCTGGAGCCACGGCGACCTTGAGTCCTCCTAATTAAACTTCTTTAATAACCCAAGGATAAAGAACTCTTCCTCACATATTCACTAGCTATTCTGCTGGAATTAGTCAGGCCATTTTTAAGAGCATTGTGAATGCTTGTGAATTGTGAATCTGCTTTATTTTTTGTACCTGTAAATAGTATAATTTGATTTTAGATTTGCTTTCAAATTAATTTGAAGAATTACTAACTGGTTCTAGACACTGTTTTGCATCGTCTTCCCAATGATGGTGTGGAATTTACCTAATTTCTTGTGTATTCCAAAACGAAGCCAGAGACTACAGTTTGCTCAGTGGATTTGTGATGAAATTGAGGTAACATTAGGCTAAAACAAACAAAATGACTGAACAAATTGCTGGATGTCTAGTTAAAGGGTTTTATAGGATTAAATAAACATTTCACTGTCCACCACATTAAAAGCATGGGGGTTACTAAAAGCCATGAATTTTGCCACACACCCATAAACTACCAAGACAGCAGTAGTTCGGCCTGTAAAATATTTAATTGAGAAACGTATTTGCATCAAACACATTACTGTGTAAGTTATTCATTATTTTCAACATAAATGCACTTTTAAAGGCATGAATTTAGAGATGTGTACTGCTAATAAAGTTATTCTAATCATTTAAAGATACCTTTAAAGAAAGTATTGTTTTAATTAAAACTAAACTAGTATAGGAAATTACAGCAATACACACTACACACACACACATTTAAATATAATTTATGCATAATTGGTCAAGTCTTGGATGTTTGATTTTGGAAAAACAAATTTTGTTTGACTTATCGAAAGAAGAAAAAAATACCCTAAACAATACAACTTCCATTTCACCTAAATGTACGTTTCCCCTAATAGCTTTAACCACTCTTGGCCACCAATTGCTGATTTTGCTACTCGGACCACGTAGAAGTGGGGAGACATCTTTAGCTGCTACAAAGTGGTTATAAAGAGTATATAAACCTTTGCAGGGTCTCACTCAAGAGTATTACCCTTATTTATAAAACATATGCATGTATAATTATACTAAACAACAAACTGAACTCAAAGATCTATGACTATTTCACAAAATGCCTTTTTCTCCCAAATATTCTTCACAAATTTGTCTAAATCTGTTTGTGAGAACTTCTCCTTTGCTGAGATCATCCATGTACCTAAAATGTGAAGTTCATCCTCTACCATAACCATCTCCAAAGGCGTTTCAGAGAATTTGGCAGTACATTCAACTGGCCTCATATCTGCAGACCATGTGTAAACCTACTAGACCAAGACCTCCACATCCAGCATCTTCACCTCCAAGATAGTCAAAGACAAGCCACCCGAACAGCTGCTGCAACTATCGGTTTGCATAACCAAAGAAGTTCTGCAACAATTGTTAAAAACCGTCTGAGAAAACCTGCATGCTGCATCACCATCTGCATTCTCGACGTCTTCATCAGGGTCTCCACCTGACTGCAGTTTGTCGTAACCCACTTGAAAAATCCTCACTTTCAATGGCATGATTAACTATACAAAGGAGATGTGTTGCACAGCATGAGGAAAATATTGGTTACACCAGAAACTGATTTTTTTTATTCCTCCTTCAAATACAGTAAAGGTAAACTACACATTTTAGAGTGATCTTTTATTTCGACCAGCCTAAAGCACAACTGTGCCATAATTATGCTGTCTGATCAGCCTTTTCATATGCCACAAAAAATGCCGTGACAAAAAAAGGGAAGTGATCACTACTACAAATTTGTGAACAAATTTTGAGAGTTTGTGTGCATAAATAAATAGTCTTAGATCTTTGAGTTCATCAATCCATTATCTTCCACTTCATCCTCTAGTAGGGTCGCGGGGGAGAACGTTTCGGGCATTGGGCAGATACACCCAGGACAAGGCGCCAATCTATCGCTGGGCACACTCTGTATGGGGTAATTTGGAGAATTCAATTGACCTTGATCCATGTTTTTGGACTGTGGGAGGAAAGGGAGAACCCGGAGGAAATCCACGCGGACACGGGGAGAAGATGGAAGCTCCAACCAGATGGGGATTCGAACCGGGAATCCCTAGTGCTGAGAGGCGAACGTGCTAACCACTAAGCCTCCGTGCGGAAGATAATGGATGGATGGATGTTTTTCCTGCGGCACAGTGGCTTAGTGGTTAGCACGTTCGCCTCTCAACGCTAGGGATTCCCGGTTCGAATCCCCATCTGGGTGGAAGTTCCATGTTCTCCCCATGTCCTCGTGAGTTTCCTCCGGTTTCCTCCCACAGTCCAAAAACATGGGTCAAGTCAATTGAGTTCTCCAAATTGCCCCATATAGAATGTGTATGTGTGTGTCTGTGTGAGTTTGTGCCCAGTGATAGATTGGCGCCCTGTCCTGGGTGTATCTGCCCAGCGCCCGAAACGTTCTCCCCTGGATGGGTATGGGGAACCCATAGGATAAAGAATGAATGAATGAAAGCGGAAGATAATGGATGGATGGATGTTTTTCCTACTGTGTTGACACAGAGAAATTAGTCCTCCACATGTAACCCATCTGTGCTGTGAAACACACATAAACACACACTGAGAGAAGTGTGCACACGCCATAGTGTTGGGTGTTCTCATAACTTTAGCTTGATTCATAAAACACCTGTGTTATTAACCTCGTAATGTTGTAGTTGCAGTATGTATACGTGCACATGGTGGTTCAGTCTTTTTAATGCCATGGCAGTTAAATCTAAAGTTGATGGGTTAGAGTGATCACTGCGTGGCGCTGTTGTGATGTGTATGAAGGTTCGGCAGAACCTCTGGTCTTGATGTTTTGACAGTTTCGATTACTGGAAGATATTGAGCAACACGTGAAATTTGAAATCTGAGCTGCGAGTCACTCCGGGAAGACCTTCAGCGACCGTCTCACGACACGAGCCGAGAAGCTTCTGAAAGCGACACCGGGTATGAACTCCCAACATTTAAATCTGCTGTTCACATTTCTTACTCCAGGATTTTGTTTGCTCTTTCTCTGCAATAATAGCCTCAGGCGTTTAACTTTTATAATCTGAATTATTTCGTACTGTGGCGCAATTTGACATATGGACAGACATTTGGACAGACACACAGCTGCTGTTTTTTAAACTTGTTGAATTTCGCTTTCACTTGTTTCATCGACACCGAATACGTACTACAATTCTGCGCATGCGCACACGAATAACCCGAGACTAACATTAAGCTAAAGCAGTGCTTCTCAATTATTTTCTGTTAAGCCCCCCCTAGGAAGAAGAAAACTTTTTGCGCCCCCCCCCCTTCACATGACAAAATGGGATGAAAAATTATTTTTACACGCCCACTGTAGTATGATTTGTCTATAAATTTGTTATAAGTACACCTCTTTTATAACAATGTATACTTATTAACAATAAAGAAAACAAAAAAGAAAGAAATATAGATCAACTTAGAACAGAATAATTTTATTAACTTTGTTTTTTAGTTTGTAACAGAAACGAATGAAATCCTTATTTCAACTAGAAACATTTTTGAACTGACTGGCATTTGATACTGAAAAAATGAAATTAAATAAAATCAATAAATAATAATAAATTCAAATTCATCAGCAACATTAATTCAGGAGCACAATTTATTAACACTTTAACCTACAAAACAAAAATGATACAACAATGTGTGCTGTTTTTTAAAAAATTATCAAAATGTGGAAGTCAGAACTAATGTCTACAACGCGTCCGTTTTGCAGCGCACAGCTTTTCTGAAGTAGCTTTCATAAAGCATTTTGATTGCTGACTATACGCGTCACGTTTACGATTAAAAACTCAAACGGCTTATCAGCGTGATTGGAATTTAATGTCTTTAATTGATCGGGGTGTAATGTCTTTAAGTGGCGCCTTCATTTATTTGGCTTCACGCTGTCCGCTGCCAACATTTAAAGACACAGCAGACACACCGGTCTTTCTTCGTCTCCCACCTTTAGTTACCGTGAAACCAAGCGCTACATACACTTTCCTCGTTTTAGTTTTCGGTTGACTTTTGTTGCTCTCGTTATCTTCGTCTCTCTCCGCCTTTCTCTCCTCGTCTCTGTTAAATATTTCTCCATGTTCTCTCTTGAGGGTTTGTTCAGTACACTTAATATCGCTTGCTCTGTGATATCTTGTTATGCGCCCCCCAGGCACCGCACTGCGCCCCCCCAGGGGGGCGCGCCCCACTATTTGAGAAGCACTGAGCTAAAGCGAATAAAGACGCAGCGTGTCGGTCAATTTAAACAAGTTCGAGGTTCAAATCACAGCACATATAAAACTCACCGCTGTTCCTCCGGGGTCAGACTAAACATGAAGTTTTAATCTGTGTCTTTTCCACTACTGTTAGTTACTTTTAAGCAGGGTATCTGATTAGTGTTGTACATGTTAATCAACTCTGATTTAACGCAAATTTCCACTAAAATGACCTTAAGCGCCTTTTTAGGAAAACCTTTCAGTTAAAAACATTAGTTTTATATTACGGATTAGTTTGTAATATTTCATTATTAGTTTCATTTCAAATTCATCAGTGAACAACAAAGGGTTATTAATGACTTTTAAGTTTATTTTATTTTTACTTTTGTGGTATATGCTGCTTATATTATTAAAAAAAAAAGGATCTTGCAAGTTTCTGTTTATCTGTTATTGTTTGCAAATGGTCTGATGTAAACAAACAAGGAATGCGTAAGTCATACCACATGTTGACGTCACAGATCTGTAGCTGCAACTTTTACAAATTCGTAAACAGTGGTAAACTGGCCATAAGTTTCCAAAAGCATCAGGAATACAGGCAAATACGTATAATCACAGAATAGAGAACACTCCCCTCTATTTAACATGACTGGTATATAGTTAGCATATACAGTATATATATATATATATATATATATATATATATATATATATATATATATATATATATATATACAATAAAATACATAATATTGCTATTTGAAGACTAAGAGTTTAAATAAACGTAGTTTGACGTTATTAAAATTTATATTCGCCTTCTTCACATATTCCATGTCAACATGCGGAACTTTAACAAGTGGTTTAGAATATCTACTTTATACAAAACACAAACATAATTTATCAAATAAATGTATACATTCATTCATTCATTCGTTATCTTCCGCTTTATCATATATTAGGGTCGCGGGGGTCGCTTCCCCATGCCCATCCAGGGAAGAAGGTTTCGGGCGCTGGGCAGATACACCCAGGACAAGGCACCAATCTATCAATGGACACACACTCACTCACACACTCACACACACATACTCACTCTATATGGGGCAATTTGGAGAACTCAATTGACTTCATCCATGTTTTTGGACTGTGGGAGGAAACCGGAGAGCCCGGAGGAAACCCACGCAGGCACGGGGAGAACATGGAAACTCCACCCAGATGGGGATTCGAACCGGGAATCCCTAGTGCTGAGAGGCGAACGTGCTAACCACTAAGCCACCGTGCCGCCCTAAATGTATACAAATTATTTAATTTTTGATTTATAACCAAATTTAACGGTTAGAAGTTTAGACAACACAATACAACAGAACCTTTACATAGATTGGAACATTATATTAGAATACTTATTTTAAGTTTACACAATGTTGGACCAATCAGCCAACAGTTTATGAAGAAAGTATATTCCATATCCTAGATTTAGTTAGTGAAAAATTAGAAATCGATCTAAAGTGACAGTAAATGAAGATGCTGCAGAAAACTGGTATGACTTGTAAGACCACTTCACAAAAAAGAAACCACTGCTATAAAAACGCTAGTATACAGTTTGTACTTCACATGGGAACAAATATACTTTCTGGAGAAATGTCCTCTGGTTTGAAGAAACAAAAATGAAAAATGTATGTGTTTTGGCATAATTATTATTGTTACGTATGAAATAGTGATGCACCGAAAATAAATTATTTTGGAGAAGCAGCTTTTTTAACCCAAAAAAAAGCAAGAAATTGGCCAAATGCTGAAAACCGATAAAATAGACCAAATATATTTTGAAAGGAAAGCATTTTTTAAACCACAATATAAAACATTGATTGACCACTGAACATTTTATAATCCCAGCACACAAGCAAACTGTAACTGTATAACTTCAGTTGATTTGTCCACCCGCCAGCTAAGTAAAAATAAATTGTCAGTATAAATTAATCAGTAAATCCATCCATCCATTATCTTCCGCTTTATCCTCTTCTAGGGTTGGGGGGGGGGGTTACCCATGCCCATCCAGGGGAGAACGTTTTGGGCGCTGGGTAGATACACCCAGGACAGGGCACCAGTCTATCGCTGGACATAATCAGTAAATCTAAATATTTTATTTGTTCTCATTATGACCAGATTACATAACATAAAAGCATTTCATTTGCCCCATTAATAAACTATATTGTCTTTAACTGACTTCTGAAAGAATGTAACTCATCTTAATACTTAATTCTGCTTTTGTGCTGTGGTTTTATTAAACAAAAGCAGGTTTAAATGAGGTGAAATGTTACCCAAACTGCTTTCTATAAGCCTAGTGCATGAGCACGCAAGTGGCTTTAAATTTAAAATGAAAATCTGCATCTTATGCAATGTTTATAATTAAGCTCACATTCTTAAAACTGAATAAAAGCTATTCATTGTCTATGTCGTTCTCCACTCTGCAGGAAAAGTAAAAAGGGTCATTAAATATATATTTCAAAATAATTTGGGTGGCTTAGTGGTTAGCACGTTCGCCTCTCAGCACTAGGGATTCCCGGTTCGAATCCCCATCTGGGTGGAGTTTCCATGTTCTCCCCGTGTCTGCGTGGGTTTCCTCCGGGTTCTCCGGTTTTCTTCCACAGTCCAAAAACATGGAACAAGTCAATTGAGTTCTCCAAATTGCCCCATATAGAGTGTGTCTGTGTGACTGACTGTGTGAGTGAGTGTGTGCATGTTATGGGGGTGCCATGCTACAGAAGGGACTGGTGCACTTCACAAAGCAGTTGTAACTATGAGAAAGGATAACTTTGTGGAGATATTTAAGCAAGTTATCATGTCATCAGCACAGAAGTTAAAGTTTAATTGCAAATGGACCTTTCAAATAAAAACAAACCCCAAGAAAACTTTTATCAGAGTTACAGAAAATTTTGCTTGTGTTTTTGTGTTCTGAACAAACAGTAATATGTAACTCATTTTGGTACCACACAACATAAAATTGTAGCAAAAAAACTAAACAATGGCATGAAGTGATACCATGTGGTGTTTTATTAGAATAGTAGTACTACCCTGCAACCATACCCTATTTTTTATGCAGAAATTTTAAACAGTTACTTTTTCAGCACGTGTGAGAAATCCCACATTGGACCTCCCACCAACTAAACATGTTTGGTTGAACTTCAGAGCGTTAAGAATGTTAATGTTCAACATTCTCTTTTCTATGAAATCCATTGACCATTTTCAGTGAGCCACTCCTTCATATGAAAGTATGTTATGTTTATTGTTAGAGCACCTCAAACATCATTCCAAATATTAGGCATGAAGCAAAGCAAAATATCACTGTTTATGTTAAAAGTGTTACTGTATAAACATTACAGAAAACGTTTTGATACAAAAAAACATACACATTTTACTAAATTTCATATTAAAAATCATTAACATTAATACAATGAAAATTCAAGAACTATAGATGGTTTGTCATTAACATAAAAAAATACCTCACGTAATCAAATGAAAGTCATCTCAAATGTGCATCGATGTACGTTGTCTTGAGACCTGAACATATGCTGTCACATTGTAGTGAGTTTGGAAAATCCATTTAGATAAAATAAACAAATTATCCATCAGTCTAAACGTGTTTTCTGTTTCAAGAATATACAGCTACAAATAAACACAGAATTCACTGTTAACGATTAAAAGGCACTCAGCCACTAAAGCTAGCTTGTTCGTTTAACAATGAGATTGTTTCTAATTCCAAAGTCACCACATAAAGCACTGAGGCAATGATTAACTGACCTTTCATTCTCTATAATGTATGAAGATAAACAAAACACCCCTTTATCCAGTGATAATCTGTCTTCATGTTTTCTGGACAGGATGACCATCTTCAAGCCATTTTTTTCTTTTAATTAATTGCACAACAATAAACATATAGCTATACATATGACCTAGTTTTTTTAATATGACTAAAACTCCAGACGGCTTTCATTTCATGCTTCTGTGACTAAAACACTGTTACACATATGAATATATAGTAATAATATACCATTATTGTCACTCAACTATTGAATGTTGAGTGATTGTCACATGAAACAGTATTTACATGGTTTCAGTTTTTCTAAAATGTTTTTGACTTTTGTTCATAGCTGTGTGGCTGGACAAAAGCCTTGACACATCACACTGATATGAAATCATTGAATGACAGGCTTATTTTTTACAGTTGTCTCTTCTGACCATTTAATTTTCTTGTAATTTCATGCCATGGGAATGCAAATGTGTTTGTCAGGTTAATAAGGTACTATGTTATGTGGTAGGAGATCATAGAACTTGTAGGCTTGACTTGCAACTTTGATGTCAAAACTGACTCCACATCAGTTAACACGAATGAAGCTTTACAACTGTTGAAGGTTATTTACATTTTGTAATGTTACACCTTCCTAAAAACCCATTTTTATTATTTCAGGAATTATTTATTCATATATTTACTTAAAAAAAAAATTATAGCACAATGTTTAACACTTTTAAAAATGCAATAAAATCTTAAAACTGTCAACTGCTAACTGTGTTGATTAATAATTATTTTACAAAGAACTTCAGAGCCCATGTGGTCATGTCCATCATGGTAGCTTGACGGTTTCACCATAGGGCTCAATTGGTATGCACATTTCCACTTGACATTTACACACATATATTTTTCTTAGACACAATAAAGTCTTTTTATGATATTATGAACCTTCTATAGTAAAATGCTTACTTTTTGTACTATTTAGTCCATCTTAATAACTGTGTCTTAGAACTTCCTTACAAAGTTTGGCATCTGTAGTGCTTACTTATGCTTATTGTTTGACAAGTACAAATTTTAGTTTTTATTGCATTTTTAATAAGTTGTTGACCTCTGGCACATAGGATATAACACAGACAGCACAATGTCCTCGTTGCTCTCTTTGCTCTTTGACTGGGCTGTGTGAATTGGCTCCATTCCAAAAAGCACAGCTAAAATTAGAACTGCAGACAGAAAGAGGGGCTGGCCTCAATCTTTATTTGGTTTGCTTGGTGCCAATAATCCTTTTTCAATCTTAATTTGTAACTGTATTTATACATGTATCACTAAACAATACATAAGATAGATGGATGTATAAATAGATATAATTTTATAATATAAATTCTTTGTTGCAAATATGTTTTGTAATAGGTCATATCGAATCAGCTTTCACCACCCACAACTACAAAATGTATATTAATGCTTGAGTCTCAGCCCACAATGAGCCTTCACACACTACAAAAACATGTCATACTTATTACAGAATCCTGAAGCTGCACTGTGCATCATCTCTGCACTTATTTAATATCTTGCATTATGATCACAAAAGGAGTTCTGATGGACAAGGTACATTGATACACATTATGCAGACTGTACTTTTTTTGGGAATTAAATACCAGCATGTTTCATCTTCTGACAGATGAGTTATGCATGGTAATTAAAATCTGTTAAAATTCCCACCCTGGTTCTGTGTAGAGTGTAACTTTAACTGTGCCAAGACATCAATGTTGATTGTATGCAAGTAAAGTTAATCTTTTGCTGGTCATACCAACCTCACACTAATATACCTATAAAAACCCCACATTAATATACCTCTTAGGGTTGCGGTGCACAACTGTCCATATCATCTACATAAACAAAAGAAAAATGTTGTTTGAGTTGAAATTGCGACTATGCATGTCATGATGATTTTGGTTTGCAAGGTTTAAAGGTCTGCCCAAGGCACGGGACCAAAAAGGAAGTTAGACAGTTCTTAGGGTTGGCTGAATGTTATTGCAGATTTGTAACTATTTATTTATAAGTCACCACTTCATCTGCCCTAATGAAAAAGGAAATGCCATATTTGGTCAAGTGAACGAACACTGCCAGCATGTTTTTCTCCAAAATAAAACCTGTGCCTTGTCTGAAGCTGGTGTTTGGGAAATGTGGTGTAAGTGCATGGTTGGATTTTGTTTGTGAATTGGAGATCAGGAAGTCAGATAATCAGGTCAAAGATGCACCTGCAGATTTTTTGTTTGGCTAATTGTCTGTTTATTCTGTTTGGCAGTGAGTAGTGATGATAAAGGAGAGCTGAAAAAAGAAAGAGAGATGTTGACAGACTGGTTGTGATAGTGTATAGATGTATGGCCATTGCACTTTTAAAAGCTGAATATCTGATTAATTCCATTTATTGTAGTTAATAATGCTGGTTTGAGTTAAAAATCTCTCATATCCCATGTTTATCACACTTAAATTACCTGATAAAAGCAAAATAACATCTATTCAATAGTATTATTTTTTCTTTATCTGCATTTATCCCAAACCAACAGTTAGTTCTTCTAAGACTAAAGTGCCTGCAAGTAGCTGGAAGTTTTGATCATTTAAACTAAGCAATTTTTAAAAATTACATGTTCATTGCTAGACTACCAACCACAGTCACTTTTTCCAGCAGCTGCATAGGACTGCACAATTTAGATAGATAAACGGGATTTTATTTAAATTAACCCTTTCCATTTCAACACAAACTAAATGGGCATAAATCATAAACATATGTTCAGAAATTAATTAAAATGATTTTTTGTTTTTGGTTTGTCTCTCTAACTATTTCTCTATGACTCTCTCTCTCTCTATTGCTCTTATTCTCATAAGCAGCATGGACTTTTTTTACAGTCTTTCTTTTATTTCTAGGTGATTAATGTACCAGTTAGATTTCTTGTCATACTTTCAGATCTTTTGCAGGCAGTTGCTTCCAGCTGCACTCTTGACATAATGATTGCAATGTATAAATTTTGTCAGAATGAGTAAATTGCAGGTGCAATTAAAATATATCTTATGCAAATTTGTGTTTTACTTATAACAGAATTGTCGGTGTTGTCATTATCAAACTAAAATTCTTAAATATTAATAATTAAGAACTTGATTCCTACAACACATTGGACAGAGGCAAAATAAGATTGGAACATTTAAGTAACATTTTTCTGCAAGGTTTTCCTAAAGCAGTTTATTTGCAGTTAACAAGTTAGGTCTTCAGGATATGACACAAGTATAAAAGGAGCATCCACCAAATGCTTAGTCTTTGCAAGCAAGGGTTTGTGGTTCAACATTTTGTGCCAAACTGCATAAAATATTTGTGTGGAGTCTGCTGCTGGTATTGAACAAAACTATCTGGCTTAAAATTTTAACACCATTTTAAGTCATCGGTCATCAGTGAGGTTAAGCTCAGAGCTTTGCTTTGTGCAGAATGTCTACACCAAACTGTTTACACATTGTCTTTATGCTTATGCTGCTGTGGACCAAATGGAATGTACATTTTATAAACAATGGAACAGAAAAGAATGTATTTCCTTAAATTGTAACTATTTTGCTGCATACAAAGTCTTTGCATATTACTTTATAAATATCTGTCTTGTAAACACAACTTGCTCAAATTTTGAAAACAATGTCATGTCTATGTTCATGATATGTCACTGGGTGCTTCTAATTATCATCATTACTAATCCCAATGGCAAGAGAAGGGATTTTAAGGATCATTCCTTTGAGAGCTGGCATTAAAAAGGATTTGGTCACGATTAATCTTGCAAAATTTGGTTTGCTGTTAAACCCTCATTTGTTAGGTATGCTTAGGACCTTATTTAAGTTACCATGGCACTAACTTAATTTCATAAGCCTTAATTCAAACACAATGCTATACAATGAATAAGTGGAGGCTTTGTATATAAACTGGTTTAAAATAGTAGGGAACAGTCAACAATAATAGGGAACAGTCTGGAACAGTGTAAAACTCACAATGCTGATTGATATCAAAAGGGCTGAGTGTGTAGCAGTGTTCTGACAAAGAATGCCAGACATGCTTCAGGCCTTAGCTTGGTTGGGATCAGATGAAGTGGATCTGACATAAATTTAGCTTAGACAAGGCAATGACAAATGTGCCATAAAGCAACTTTATATAGTTTTTAATTGCACCTGTGCTTACACAACACATGGTGTCAGTTTGGGACCATATAGTCTTAGGTCATACTTTGGTATTCAAACACACCCCTTCCCACTTGTCTCTTCCATCGAGCCTGGCAGTGACACTAGCGACAAACCTGTTGGTGTGAGTGCACAGTGAGCTCATGCTGGCTGTAACTCGATATGTGTGCATGCATGTGTGTTGAGGTGGATTGATGAGTATATATCTTCATTCGTTTTTTCCTCTGCAGTAGGAACAAAGTAAAGACTAGATTGTAGCTCTGGACTGCTCGATTTGGCATCACTTCTAATTTGCCATTTTTATCCCCTCTTTTTTCTCCAACATACTGGCTGTCTATACAGGAAAGCCAAGTGTTTTTGAAAGTGTCATTATGCCATGGCGTCCCTGGGCGCCTCCTTCGTTCAAATCAAATTTGATGACATCCACTTTTACGAGAACTGCGGTGGTGGAAGCTTCGGCAGTGTGTACCGAGCCTGTTGGATCTCTCAGGACAAAGAAGTGGCGGTGAAAAAGCTGCTAAAGATTGAGAAAGAGGTGGGCGACGTAATTGCTTGAGCTTTTCATATGCGAGTTTTAATTGTCAGTGTGATAATCATTTTAATTGCCTCTCTGCATGCAGCGCTTGGTGCTGACTTTTGTACCCACCAGGCTCAAATATGCTTTCCCCATGTTTTGAAGAGGGTACATGTGCATGTGCACTAAAGCTTTCATTGGTAAACTTCACACACTGTTTTTAAAAGACTGTTATCTTATAATTAAATCATAGTCTCAGGTGTGGACTGTGTTTGGCTCCACATGAATGTCAAAAATGAAATTTTGCCACTTATTTTTGTTACAATTACAGCTTAGGCTGCAGCCAGTTTAAGCCGGTTTAATGTCCTTGTGTCCAATGAAAGCATTTGCATTAGGAGACATGCATAATGCAAAATTTAACTCTGGTAACTTTTAATAAGTGGAAATGTTTGATGAGCTATTGACTTGATTTTATGAGCAGGTTTCACAGCTGTCAATCAGAATGAGCAAACAAATCCACACATTGCATAGTATGCTTTATTTTTGAGCCCTAATGTGTTGCCCTTGTGTTGCAGGCAGAGATCCTGAGTGTCCTTAGTCATCGGAATATCATCCAGTTTTATGGTGCAATTCTTGACGCTCCAAACTATGGAATTGTCACAGGTAGGTTTCATACAACTTGCTTTAAATGAATCATTAAACCTGTGAGAGTATATGAATATCAATATTTGCTCATATGTGTCATTTGACAAATTTCATGAATTGTTTTAGCACATGTTTACTTTTGGACAACAGGTCAATTTAGAAGATGTTCTCTATACTTTGTGTGTACTTGTTGCCATTCCTGGCATCTTCTTTAAAACAAAATATATAAAACATTTCATTTTTTTAAATTCATAGTTTAAATGTCTCACTATTCATTTGAATCAGTTTAAGGTGTATGTTTGCTGAAGGCAGGCTACTTGAGATGGAGGACAGATTGTCAGGAAATTGCCATGTGTATTTATCAAAGGCAGAACTTATTAACACCAGGTAAAGGAGATGTGTCTAAATGCATTTGTCCGGTTAATCCACTTTCATCAGGGGTGTTATAAATCCCCTTGTCTAATCATATTTCATTACCAGAGGACGAGGGCTGGTGGTTGACAGCAAGTCCCATTATCTATGTGAGATATGACAATAAGTGATTTAAATAATCATGTGAGACGTTTATGGCATTTTCGTTTATGTACTATCACTAAGGTCTGAAAGTCACATGATTAGAGGAATTGTTAAAAAGGGTAATGGTAAGTTTGGCTCCACAGGAAAGTTTCATGAAAGGACAGGATGTTGCACAAATACAGGGTGTGTCTCATGAGAGAGTTCAAAGTCCACCGCCGAAGAATAGACTGGAATTTATAATATTATGGTTTTGAGTACCGTCACCCCCATGTACACTTAATATTGGGAATGGTAAAAAAAAATTGACACATTGTCTTGGGATTGCACTCACCAGTTTGAAAAGTGATAAAGTAAAGTGGTAAATCTTTGTGCAACAATAAATCTGTCAGTTTTGCTCATCTGATTTTTACATGCAAATATCATAGCACATGTTGTGTCTTAGATTCTTGATTAAACTAAATAGACAGTATACATGCTTCTTTTCAAGTACTGTCATAAAGTGGACATGTTTTATGTGCAGTGCACTGTTTAAAAGTTTTGAGACTGTTAAAATATGTTGTAATTTTAACCTGGGTGGTGGAAAACTAAGCTGCATTTTTTTTTATTAAATAAAATTTATACACAATACAAAACTTTCTCATGCCCCATGTAAACTAGAATTAGATCAGACAGTAGAGGCCACTCTCCATACAGAATTCTTTTAACTAAGCATATCTCACATTTTCAGGCATGATAAAGTCATGATTTCAGTCATTATGTTCTCTTCCAAGCATGCTGATGCATTTAACAGTGACATATTTGGCAAACATGCACCAGTGTTTTCAACTGTGGTTTCTAATAAATTAGGAAAATCTATCTGCAACACAATCAAAGCTAAAAGCAGTTCAGTGAAGCATGCAACATTTTCCACATCAACAACAATAAATATTATTTTCAATTTCTTAGTCAGATGTGTGATTAACAATGATCTGTTTCTCATTGTAAGAGTTTTTCCATGTGGTTATTTCAGAGTATGCAAGTGGAGGATCGTTATATGAATATTTATCAAGTGATGCGAGTGAAGAAATCAGCCTAAAACAGATAATGACTTGGGCCACAGAAATGGCTAAAGGTACATAAGCGCTTAATACACACCTATCCTCTCACTCAAACAACAGCAACACACACACACACACACACAAAGGGGAAAAAATAAACTAGAGAATTTGTTGAAGTATGTTTGGTTATTGTCTGGAGAAACTTACTATACTGTCGATACTGTCTTTTACAGGGATGCATTATTTACATTCAGAAGCCCCAGTGAAAGTTATCCACAGGGACCTCAAATCACGAAATGGTACATACATTACATAATCAACTCTTATGTTTGTTAGACATTGACTGTACGTTCAACTACATCCCTAACTTTTATATATATTTCTTAACAGTGGTTATGAATGCAGACAAAGTACTTAAGGTATTCCCCTCATTTGTGTCTGTTTATTCCTTTATTAATGCATGAATAGATTTTATCATATCTGCAGTAACATTTACAATAGAGAAAATGCGATTATAGTGCTTTAAAGTTTAATTTGTGCATAACAGTTAAATTGTTGCTGCACTAACTAGCTGTCAGAACTGATTTTGTACCAAATGTCTCTTAATGTCTTGAAATCAGAAAACGATTGGTTGGACTATCACTAATATATGTGTTATATATTTTTAGATTTGTGACTTTGGAGCATCTAAGTTTCACTCTCACACCACACACATGTCTCTGGTGGGCACATTTCCCTGGATGGCACCGGAGGTCATTCAAAGTCTTCCTGTATCTGAAACCTGTGATACATACTCCTATGGAGTGGTAAGCCTAGGATTATTGTTGTGTGTACTTGTGTGCATATCTGTGCATGATTTTATTATAAAATCATTGTAATATAAAATATTTATATATATAAGACATTAAAAAAAGACATTGTAAAGCTTTTCCTTTAATCCAAAATATGTGGAAATATTACAAGGAAAAAAAATCATAAAAACGTTTACAGTGTTGTTATAAACTGTTGTGAACAAATGTATAAACTATCAAACCTTCTCTACCTTTTACAAAAAAAAAGTACAACATAAAATAAAAAATGTTGTTCATGGTTGCCCCAGCCCCATGATTCTTGAAATGCATTTACCAACACCCACCTATAGTCAGCTGAAGGAGGGCAAATTTCAAATGTTCTGCTAGTATATATATATATATATATATATATATATATATATATATATATAGGCGGCACGGTGGCTTAGTGGTTAGCACGTTCGCCTCTCAGCGCTAGGGATTCCCGGTTCGAATCCCCATCTGGGTGGAGTTTCCATGTTCTCCCCATGTCCGCGTGGGTTTCCTCCGGGTTCTCCGGTTTCCTCCCACAGTCCAAAAACATGGATCAAGTTAATTGAGTTCTCTAAATTGCCCCATATAGAGTGTGCTTGAGTGTGTGAGTGTGTACCCAGCGATGGATTGGCGCCCTGTCCTGGGTCTATCTGCCCAGCGCCCGAGACGTTCTCCCCTGGATGGGCATGGGGAACCCCACCGCGGCCCTAGTAGAGGATAAAGCGGGAAATAATGAATGAATGAATGAATATATATATACATATATATATACAATAGTGAATAAACAAGAAATAATATTTTGTTTTCTTTGTTTGGTGTGTATAGCTATATGTACTTATTTCCTGTGTGCTTTAGGTTCTGTGGGAGATGCTGACTCGTGAGATTCCCTTTAAAGGACTAGAGGGTCTGCAGGTAGCCTGGCTGGTCGTGGAGAAAAACGAGGTGAACAAATAACATAAAAATATTTTTGTAAAGTCAGAAATTATTATTATTAAGTCCAAAGTTATTTTGGTTATTTTGAGTTTGAGTATATTGAGTTTTTCATATATGGTATAATCCTAGTTTTGGATTTTGGACAGTTTTTAAGTTTATCACTATAACTAAACTTATTAAAAGATATTTGCTTTGTTGTTTGATGATTTACAAACTGTGCCTATTGATATGAAATGCACAGGCATTTCTTTCAGTAGATGAGATAATTGGACTTGTTGCTCTGCAACAATTCTGTTATTTGTATTTGCTCCTCGTCAGTTCGACAAAAAATGAAACTGATGTGGTATTTGACCTTTTAGTAAGAATGCTTAGTTTAAGTCTTAAATATATTTATTATTTATTTCAATGCTGTAAATATATTTAAATATTTCTGTACATATATTTTGCTCCCATATATGTTTATACAGGGCGGCACGGCAGGGTGGCTTAGTGGTTAGCATGTTCCCGGTTTGAATCCCAATCTGGGTGGAGTTTCCATGTTCTCCCCGTGTCCGCGTGGGTTTTTTTCCGGGTTCTCCGGTTTCCTCCCACAGTCCAAAAACATGAATCAAGTCAGTGAGTGAGTGTGCCCAGCGATAGATTGGCGCCCTGTCCTGGGTGTATCTGCCCAGTGCCCGAAAGCCCCCCCCCCCCCCACAGTTTCCTCGCACAGTCCAAAAACATGAATCAAGTCAATTGAGTTCTCCAAATTGCCCCATATAGAGTGTTTATGTGTCTATGTGAGTGAGTGTGCCCAGCGATAGATTGGCGCCCTGTCCTGGGTGTATCTGCCCAGTGCCCGAAAGCCCCCCCCCCCGCAACCCTAATAGAAGACTGGCTATATATGCATACATTTAAAACTCTGAAGTGTTTTTTATTTGCTGTAAATGCCTAAAATGTAATAAATAAATAAATAAATACTGAACAATTAAAATAGAAATATTTTTTAAATGTAATTGTTTACATTGTACGTTAAAATCACTAAATGTGTTTCTTACAGTATGCATTTTACTGTTAATATAATTATGATATAATGATTATGTGTTACAGAGGTTAACCATTCCCAGCTGCTGTCCTGCCAGTTTTGCAAATTTAATGAGACGATGCTGGGAAACAGAACCAATGGTAAGTAGTCAGTCACAAGTTGGTTATTACCACACATCATAATAAAATGTGTGTTTTAAATGTGGTTAAGCTCTTTGAACCATGGATAGGTGACCTTTTTGTAAGAATACTGACTTGAAATGCAAATCTTAAGTGTATTTATTACATGTTGTTTATATGGCTGAAAATCCCTTACATAAAGGTGTTGTTGCATGAGGTATTTTGGCTTTTGTTATGGGTTATGTAAGCTTTTTAGCACTAATCCCAGGTACATGTGAGTTACTAGTACATGTACTGTACCACAGTATATATAAGCAATAACACAAGGAAGTCAAATTAGAAAGGATTTTTTTCAGCTTCTCTTGAAAAGATAGTCCTGTCTTTAATAATCTCTAAATTTTGCAATATATTTTTTACAATAGAAAAAAATTATATAGGTTTTTCGGGAAAAATTACGTGTCATTGCTGTGTTGAAACTTTAAAATATAATAATTAAGCACTATTAAGTGTTTTATTACATTAAGATATGGTTATATATCCTCGTAGAAATCATACATATAAAAAATAGCACAGAGGACCTTGTAAATCAATATAGACTTTTATTTTCTGTGCTTTTAATGCAATATGGCTGAATAAGCACTTTGAAGTCCTAATAAAGTGGCATAAAGCTTTGTGAAAACCATCAATTGAATTGAATATGCTTTGTTCTTTTGCAGAAAAGGCCCTTGTTTAAAGACATTCTGTCCATCCTAGAGGCCATGTGTAACGACAGCCAGCTTTCAGACCAGTGCAACTCATTCTTACATAACAAAGCAGAATGGAGGTAATGCGTCATTAAATAAGTTTTAAAAATGATACGAAACATTTATTTATTTACATAATGTAAGATAAGATATGATAAGATCAGACAAGATAATCTTTTATTGTCTCACCATGGGGTCAGCAAAAGGACAGTGAGAAATAGATAAAAAAAAATCCTATATATTCATTCATTCATTCATTATCTCCCGCTTTATCCTCTATTAGGGTCGCGGTGGGGTTCCCCATGCCCATCCAGGGGAGAACGTTTCAGGCGCTGGGCAGATTCACCCAGGACAGGGCGCCAATCCATCGCTGGGCACACACTCACTCACACAGACACACACTATATGGGGCAATTTTTGAGAATTCAATTGACTTGATCCATGTTTTTGGACTGTGGGAGGAAACCAGAGAACCCGGAGGAAACCCACGCAGACACGGGGAGAACATGGAAACTCCACCCAGATAGGGATTCGAACCGGGAATCCCTAGCGCTGAGAGGCGAACGTGCTAACCACTAAGCCACCGTGCTGCCAATCCTATATATATATATATAATTAATTTTTTTCTCACATTAAAATCCTGATTTGCCTGGTGGTCATTGAGGGTGGAGGTTGTCAGTATGTTGGCGCAGTGACACGTCTGATGAAGATTATGTTTGTATGATGCTGCTATATTAACTACAACAGGAGATTCTTGTCTGTCAGGTCGCTCCTACACAGTGAGGGAAAGCAACAGAGTAAATGTGTTCGCAAAACAAGAATTTCTAGTGCACACTAGAACGTGAAATTCCTTGTTTTCGTCAAGGAAGTGACAAGCAAAGAAATCAATTACGCTGGAACTTAAGAGAGGCACTGAACGGTTGATCTAATGACGCTGGCAGAGCAAGTTCAGAGTGGGCGGTCCGGGTGCACGTCGCTATAAATAATAGATGTGAACAAAATGTGTACAATCCGCACACTGCACCCTCTGGTGGCCATTACTGTTAATATCATTACATTTATGTCTGTCACTTAATGTTTATGCAGTGTACACATTTTACCAGTTTTTGTAGATAGTGAAATCTAACAATGGGTTTAGTCATAGTGTAATGCATACTTCTAACAGTACAACTGTATACTCCTGATAGCTTTCTTAGATGGAAAGTGTACTATGTACCATGAGGAAATATGATACCATATAGATATGAGCTATTAGTTATACATTATTATATGTTAGTTCTACAAATGTGTAGTTCGGCATATTATTTTAACTCTCTTTTTTGTACGACTTACTGTCTCTTTGCTGCTGCCAACAATGTAAGTTTCCCCATGGTGGGCTTGACAAAGGTTTATCTTATCGTATAATATTATTTTTAGCAGTTTTAGTGAGGATGGTAAGCATGTGGGGACAGGTACAAAGATCTTTACTAATAAAATTGCCAGCATAGGGCGGCACGGTGGCTTAGTGGTTAGCACGTTCGCCTCTCAGCACTAGGGATTCCCGGTTCGAATACCCATCTGGGTGGAGTTTCCATGTTCTCCCTGTGTCCACGTGGGTTTCCTCCGGGTTCTCCGGTTTCCTCCCACAGTCCAAAAACATGGATCAAGTCAATTGAGTTCTCCAAATTGCCCCATATTGAGTGTGTCTGTGTGTGTGAGTGTGTGCCTAGCGATAGATTGGCGCCCTGTCCTGGGTGTATCTGCCCAGTGCCCGAAACGTTCTCCCCTGGATGGGCATGTGGAAGCCCCCGCGACCCTAATGTAGGATAAAGCGGAAGATAATGAATGAATGAAAGTCAGAATACAAGTGACGTCAACATAAAAATTGTGGGAAAAATATAACTCCAACCTTCGTTTGTTTGTTTGAGAGAGCATTAGATAGATTAGAAAACTAATTTTGCAATAAAAGAAAGCAATATATGTCACTTGAAAGAATACAACAGCACAGGAGTGTCCAGATAGAGAGTGGAAAGTAAGATTTGTTTAATGCCACATATGGATCAGATGTGACTGACAGCAAATTGTCCTGTAGGTAACTGATTTTTGCATTTCCTTATACAGCTGGCTATCATTTCACATCAGCCAGTTATAGTGGGAATGTGGTTGTACTCTCATGTATCTCCTGAACATAAACATAATTGACTCTTAGTCAAGATACTAATGCTATCTTGTTAATATATTTTTGTGTGTGCTTTTTTTGAACCTGAAAAGTGGATATTTAATATGTTCTTTATACTTTCACTGATAATTAATCTGTGCTAACACTAATCACTTCCATGCCCCTCTGTGTCTACAATCTGATTCTTGCCATTTTCCCCCTCTATAAAGGCGTGAGATTGAGGCCACTTTGGAGCGTTTGAAAAAGCTGGAGAGAGATTTGAGCACTAAAGAGCAGGAACTTCGAGAACGAGAGCGTCGCCTCAAGATGTGGGAAAAGAAACTCATAGATCAATCCAACACTCCAGTGAGTCATTTTTACTTCTATCTCATTTTATCTTTATTTTTATTTTTTATTATCAGTTTCTCATACAATATATACTACACACAGTCTGCATAACTTGTCCATTCACAACAATGTTTTACAAATATATATTCCCAGTTGTGCAATTTATTTATAGCTGCTACAAATCACATCAGTCGTCCAGATTAAAATTAGGCTACTGTTTGAAAACATTTACAAATGTCAAATTCACAAATTCATATAAAGTATCTATCACAGTATTATATAAGTAAGTGAAGTATTGACTTTATAACCAGATACTGCTACACAAAAGTATTGGGGCACACATTACATCTACGGGAGCTTTCACAACATCCCATTTAAATTTGGTCAGCCCTTTACAGATATAACAGCATTTACTCTTCTCTAAAAGCTTTCTACAAAAACTTTTGTTTATGGGAATTTGTGTTCCCATTAGTTTAGTAGCGCATTTAGGAGCCCAGGCAGTAATGTTGGCACAGATTAAAATTTTCCCATGGTAGATTCAGCTGAAAATTCAAAATTATAGTTTGTGGCATGCTTCAATACATATTTGCCTGTCTAAGACCTTATAAAAACTACTGAATGAATCCCATTTGATGTTTTTTAAATATTTTAAACAGTACTTATTTAAAACTTAACAACTATTTTATACTAATTTACCAAACTTAGCTCACAAAAAATAACTGTGCATCAGGATTTTCTAAAAAAATATTGTTATGTTTTAATTATTATAGATGAAAAAACTGAACAAAATTAAAATTGTGCCATCTGACACATTTTCACATAATACATAGTACATTTTATTGAGTCACAAATGATGTTACAATGTTTCAGAATTTTGCCTACATTAACAATCTTGTTGGCGGCACGGTGGCTTAGTGGTTAGCACGTTCGCCTCTCAGCGCTAGGGATTCCCGGTTCGAATCCCCATCTGGGTGGAGTTTCCATGTTCTCCCCGTGTCCGTGTGGGTTTTCTCCGGGTTCTCCGGTTTCCTCCCACAGTCCAAAAACATGGATCAAGTTAATTGAGTTCTCTAAATTGCCCCATATAGAGTGTGTTTGAGTGTGTGAGTGTGTACCCAGCGATGGATTGGCGCCCTGTCCTGGGTCTATCTGCCCAGCGCCCGAGACGTTCTCCCCTGGATGGGCATGGGGAACCCCACCGCGACCCTAATAGAGGATAAAGCGGGAGATAATGAATGAATGAATAACAATCTTGTTTATTATATTGATTAAGGTTATAGACATTGAGGGAAGCCAATTATTTTGTACTCCGAGTACTCCTGTTTCCTCCCACATTCCTAAGACATGTCGATAGATACATTGAAAATACTTAAATTGCTCCTATGCCTGTATCATTTGTAATCTTTCCTGTCAAGAAAATTGCTCAGTAGCATGCTGTCTCGACATTAAACTTCTAATAAACCTAATACCCTGTTGTTGCTTTCTATTGCATTCCAACAGTTACAGTAGCAATCTATGTGTGTATTCATATGACTTTTTATCAAAGTATGTTTCACAAACATTGGTGGAATATAATCCTTTTTTATTACTCATTATTTTTCTTGCTACAACTCCATTTTCGGCGGCACGGTGGCTTAGTGGTTAGCATGTTCGCCTCTCAGCGCTAGGGATTCCCGGTTCGAATCCCCATCTGGGTGGAGTTTCCATGTTCTCCCCGTGTCTGCGTGGGTTTCCTCCGGGTTCTCCGGTTTCCTCCCACAGTCCAAAAACATGGATCAAGTCAATTGAGTTCTCCAAATTGCCCCATATAGACTGTGTATGCATGCGTGTCTGTGTGAGTCAGCGATAGATTGTCGCCCTGTCCTGGGTGTACCTGCCCAGCGCCCGAAACTTTCTCCCCCACGACTCTAATATAGGATAAAGCAGAAGATAATGAATGAATGAATGAACTCCATTTTCCAAAATGTTTTCAAATTATAGTTAAAATAAGATTCTGTGATTTGTTAATGATCTTGAACTTTTATGTAACAGACATGTTTAAAAGACAGTGAAATGTTTTAATAAAGTTTGTACAATAATCAATTAACATTATCTTGAAACATTCTTAATAACAAGAGAGGTTATCATGATTGGGTACAAAAGAAACATAAATAAAATTAATATTTGGGAAATATAAGGAAATTTAGGGTGGCACGGTGGCTTAATGGTTAGCACGTTCGCCTCTCAGCACTAGGGATTCCCGGTTCAAATCCCAGTCTGGGTGGAGTTATCATGTTCTCCCCGTGTCCGCGTGGGTTTCCTCCACCCAGATGGGGATTCGAACCGGGAATCCCTAGTGCTGAGAGGCGAACGTGCTAACCACTAAGCCACCGTGCCGCCCATCAATGTAACATGAATATGAAAATCTATCCATAAATGATCTGGAGAATTGCTGAGTATGGACCCAAGCTTACTTAAGATTGTTTGTAGGATAATGAGAAAAATTATGTTAGCTTTTCCATAATACACATTATTTATCATAGTGCCTTTGTCTCTGTCAAATACATTAAATTCGAAATTTCTTTATATTCACAAATTACAATAAAAATGAAAATATTTTGGTACTTTTAGATAACTGTAAATGAACAAATCACAGATGTTTGGCTTTATATTTCACAAAATGTCTCAACTTTTCAAACTTGGTGTTAAATTAGGAAACACTATCCCTTTACCTGTTTCTTGATTAAAATTCTTCTTCTTTTTTCAGTTTGTTTTTTTAGATCATTTCTGTTCTCTTATGTCTTATGTGTTTTTTTTTCTTTTCTTTCTCTTGTTTCTATCTCTCATGACTTTTTCACTTTCATTCTCA
Organism: Corydoras sp. C115; assembly: GCA_019802505.1. Classification (NCBI taxonomy): domain Eukaryota; kingdom Metazoa; phylum Chordata; class Actinopteri; order Siluriformes; family Callichthyidae; genus Corydoras; species Corydoras sp. C115. The sequence goes on along the minus strand of JAFMOC010000001.1, from coordinate 10,856,833 downwards.
GCTCTTTGCACCCCTGGCCACTAAAATAAGTACAGAGTCATTTTTTGAATCTAAGATGGAGGAGACACACAGCTCGAAGCTGTCATGTCAGATAAAAAGTTGCTGTAATGGAAAGCTGGGTGATTTGGCTCTGCAGGCTGTGATGAAGGACTTTGAAGATGTGTTCTCTCTGGACATTCCCTCTGGCCCAGTCCTTCACTCGGCCATGCAGGTCAACATGCAGGCCATGCAGAACTCCTCCAAGTCATGTTCTATGCGGGAGGGACACAAAATCAGCATGGCTGCCTTTTGCTGGTCAGACACTGACAGTGATTAGGAGTAATATTCCATGGACTCCATGCTCAGATACAGATTAGTCTGCCTAAAACTGTTGTTTTATAACAACTGCAATTAATGGCACAATAATGGATTGGCCTTAATATAAAAAATGCTTGTAATGATGTTTATTTTTAGTGTATACTTTGGGTAGCTCTGAACTTAATTCTGTGGATTTTGTCCAAATAAAATTATTTTGATATTACAATGCTCCCACAATTTATGAAGGAGCACATAAACTCTAAATGAGCACTGTGGTGAACCTTGTAATTGTTTTGTACTTCTGTATGTATGGACTGCATAGCACAGCCAGTCTCACACCTACGTAGTCCTTATGGATGTCATTTATGGCAAATAATGTGGACTTGCAGCAGCATGCTGTGTGGTGAGTGAGTTGCATGTCAGACTGAGGAGGATTTAGCACTTTTATGACGAAGTGACATTTCCCTGACATTAAGATTGGCCAATTTGAGAAGTGAGGCTGTAAGATACTTATATAGGTAAAAAGAAACGTCTAGAAAGGGTGACAAAATTGTGAATGCGAGAGAGGTCATTCAGCAAAAATCACCAGCATACCTATAGATAGGGAAAAATTTAGGCACACTTCATAAAAAGTCATGTAATTACAGCATAAACTGAAATAAGCAGAATTAAATTCATGGGAAAATTAGGGCGGCACGGTGGCTGGGTGGTTAGCACATTCGACTCTCCCGATCTGGGTGAAGTTTCTCCCTGTGTCTGCATGGATTTCTCTGGTTTCCAAGTAAATTGGCTGCTCCAAATTGCCCCTATCTAAATTGCCCCTATTAATAAATAGTGTGTGTGTCTCAGTAAGTATGTGAGCTCCCAGTGATGGACTAGCACCCTGTCCTGGGTGTATCCACCTCCCCAACATTTGTTTGATATATCAAATGATTATTTATACTTAACATTTAAAAAGGTTTGAAACACTGTACTGTAATTTAGTATATTAAGCAATGTAGTACATAATGCTCATGATGTGTGGCTTGTTTAATGTGTATATTATATAAACTGGTATTTTAATGATTAATATTCCTGGATTTGTTATTTTATTAAATGTATAACAAAAATAAATGCATTGTCATCAATATTGTATTATTATTTATATCTATTTCATTGATGCTGGATAGAAGCCCAAAGCTACAGTATAGTGATGCTTAATGTAGGGATTTAAAAGGCCCCATTTTGGCTGGAATGTCATTTAACTTTAATTCCCTTGCTGTTCATAGTTTTAACCACTCTTTGTGTCTTGTACATTATTTGAGGTTTCACATACATATTTGTTTCTTTGTGGACAGCAGTTTCTGTTTAAAACATTGCCTAAAAACAATTCACATTTTTAATATTGTTTAAAACTGTAAAGTAAATTAGGCATTGGGTAAACTTATCAAAATATTCACTCATGATACAGATAACCAGAGTTCACCTCGGTGAACCCTGCTAAGCCCTTAGTGGAATTTCAATGACAAATTCATTTCTGCATACCATGCCTCCTTTTTTACCCTCTTTTCTCTGTCAGCAGTTTGAATTACTCACATTCTCTCTTTGCCTAAAACCAACACTCATTTAAATATCTTTTTGCATTGGAGAAATTTATTTTTGCATTGCTGAATTGACACATTGTGCCTTCCCACATTCAAGCAATGAAAAATTATTTTCTATTAATACATTTTTAATACAACTACTGACCATTCCCCATGATTTAATATTTGATAAAGTCACTTTGTAATACAATTTAAACCATCTGTTTGGAATTGTCATTAACAGTTTGGGAAATTGTAGATTTATTTAACTTTGAATAAATTTGATTTATTCACATTGGTGGTAATTGTCATTCCATAGCTTTCTACATGTCCATCCATATTCAACATATTATTACTTTAGAGCTCTTGAATTTAATCGTGGGGTCATGAACTTAATATTTTTACATGCTAAATAAGGCCTGTAGAATCTGAGATGTATATTTTGAGCTTTTTATAATTTTTTTGAGCATTGCACAGTCAGACCTTGGAATGAATTTGGTGGGGCATCTACTGTGGGAATATTGTCATCTGTCTTACATGTTTTCCACTTCTTATAATGATTCTCACTGTGGAATGATGAACTTTAAAGTGTTTAGAAATGGTTCTGTAACCCTTTCCAGATTGATGGGCAGCAACAATTACTTCTCTAAGATCATTTTTGGTGTTTTTGCTCTTGACACTTTGTTAATACACAGCTGAACATTCCAGACCAGTAAAATGCCTAAACCACAGCTCACAGTTGCTGATCAGTTAATAAAGGGCAGTGATAAGAAATGACCTTTTTAATTTCTGTGAATACAGTAAAGTTTACTAAATTTTCACACACTACATTTGCATTTTGAATTTCAACATCTGTTATCTGTTGTTAAAATTGTATTTGCCTAATTTTCATGTTAGGATTGAATGTTTTCTGAATGTCCTGATGCATAAAATGATAATATTATGCTTGTATAATATTTGTATGCAATGTATGCTAATGCTAATGTATGCAATATCAGTGAAATGCATTCACCAAATCTATTTTTTCTCTTCAGATTTCTGGTTTACATAAAAGCTAAATAAATTTTATTTGTAAAACATGATTTTGATCTGATAGTAACTGATTTGCAAGGAATGTTTCAGTGACTTAAAAAAAAATAATCATACCGAATGTTAAATTGTGTGAAAACCTTATGTCTGTTAATCAAGGCTAATATAGCATTCACACATGCTATAAATTGGCATGTGTATATATATACTGTATATACACAAACACATTATACTTTTGTTTCTCTCTGTAGCTGCTGCCAAACCTAGCCATCCACACTTGGACAGAAGAGCATGTGGTCAGTATCACAGTGCAATTCCCAGTTTTTTATTTATAGTGTTTATGTCTGTTCTGATCATTTTTACTGTGGGCATAGTGTAACTTACTTTTAAACCAGCGATAATAAGGATTATGAAATAGCCACTGTACAGTATTGTATATGTACATGGATCATTAGCACTAAGATTAAATAAGTAATTAATCAAGCCCAACAACCCATTTACATAACTGAGTTTCTTAGACGTTTCCAGATGTTTCCAAATGCTTGTCAGGCTGTTTCATATTAACATATAAGTTTTTTTTTCAAGCTCATTTGTGAATTTGATAGTGTATGTATATATATATATATATATATATATATATATATATATATATATATATATATATATATATATATATATATATATATACCTGTCTAATATATAGACCTGTCTAATATAAGACCTGACCAATATACATACACACATTTTCCTTATAGAACAGAATTTTAAATAACTGGCTTGCATTTAATATTACAAAAAAATACATACAATAAAACATATATAAACATAAATATTTCATATGAATAAAATAAACTATACTTTTAAAATGTTTATATTTCACAGCACTTTTGGATGTCACAGATCTTTAACACAGGTAAATTCTCTTAATTTTTCTTTTCTTTTTTAATGTATTACACTATATATATATATCAATATGTGGGGTAAGTTTTTTCATGTATATGTGTTTGTGGTCTTACAGAAGAGGCTGCGTGTGAGATGAAGCACTATGCTGATGTTTTCAAACAAAATCACATCACAGGGAAAAGACTACTGCTTCTTTCTGAAACAGATATGAAAGATATGGGTATTTGTTCTAAAGGACACATCATGCACCTGAAGGTATTGATAAATGATTTTGGTCCTGTGGGGGGTCTTAGAAAGCCTGTATTATCTTTGTTTCCTGTTAAACTAAAAGCATTTAAACTATTGTATGTCATATATTGTAATAGTGTTTAACAAGGCATATTTTGTTCAGCATTAATAATTAAAAAATAATATCCAAACTCATGGTTTGTTGATTTTTATAACTACTGAAACATATTGTGTATTTATTTTCAGGATGAAATTCAAAAATTGACACACGATTATCTGGCGCTGTTTCATTTCCCACCATTAATAAAGGTACACCTTGATATTCATGAATTTGGTATTAAACTGGACTATATGACATAAATTATATAAATAAATTGGAAGTTGATGGGATAGTGGTGGGTAATTATCACAAAAGTCCTAGGGATGCAACCTGCATGGTTCTTTCTGCATGGTATTTAGCATTTTCCCCTCATTTCTATTTGTATATTCTTACACATTTCTTAAAAAATATGTTATCTGAGTAGAAAATTCATTCAAATTATCATCAAATTTAAAATGTCATATTTGTGTTCCTGTCCTTAGATGGCTTGGTTAGCAATTGTATTTACCTGCCTTTTGCCCAGTGAGAACTGGGACCTCAAGTATGTCCTGTTACCCTAAATTGATTACCATGCCCATAACAATAATGTCTACACATTCGAATCTTTTATAGGACATTAAGTTCAAGTTCAAGTTATTTATTTATATAGCGCTTTTTACAACAGAATGAAAAGCCTTTAAACCCCCGAAGAGCAAGCCGAAGCGACAGTGTCAAGAAAAAACTCCCTTTTATGTTGTTATTTAAGGAAGAAACCTTGGGAGGACCAAGACTCAGTGGGGGACTCATCCCTCAAAAAGGTCACACCTCAAAAGAAACAGACAAGGAAGGCAGTTAGAGCTAATAAAAATTATTATTACCATCATAAACTGCATTGATTGAAAATGCTATTTTACCTAACCCTGCATTCTAAAGGCTAGCTGTATATGATGTAAATACTGTGTTTTACTTGTTGAAATGATCCCATTGTATTTCTTAGGATGAGTGGGACATGGAGCAAGAGGAGAAAGGAGCCTGGAGAAAGACTGTTCATCTGGAGCTTGTGTTTGGCTATCACTGGAAGTCAGGAACAGGGCCAAAGGTACAGTACATAAGATCCTAAAAATAATGTATAGCATGTGTTCATAATATTTATAGTATTTTCCCACCTGACCATAACACCTACATAAAGTTCTAACAAATATATATTCTCATTTACAAATATATGTGAAGCCAGGCTTTTTTGTCACCTAGGCTTGTTTTTGGATGGCTCAGACTTTAGAGGTTTGTAAAGCTGCTCTAAAACAATTAAATAAAACCTAAACTTAAATAAGGTTTTACTGGATGAGACTAGTGCTCAATGACCTGGATTTTATGTTATGCCTATCTTGCAAAAATCTATTCATATGAAATGTCATATAATTAGGATTATACATATGAGCTGCTGTGAAAACTCCTAAAGGAAGCAGTCAAAAGATTTAACTTATGAAATGATTGTATTATGCTTGGTCGGCACGGTGGCTTAGTGGTTAGCACATTCGCCTCTCAGCGCTAGGGATTCCCGGTTCGAATCCCCATCTGGGTGGAGTTTCCATGTTCTCCTCGTGTCTGCGTGGGTTTCCTCTGGGTTCTCCGGTTTCCTCCCACAGTCCAAAAACATGGATCAAGTCAATTGAATTCTCAAAATTGCCCCATATAGAGTGTGTCTGTGTGAGTAAGTGTGTGCCCAGCGATGGATTGGCGCCCTGTCCTGGGTCCATCTGCCCAGCGCCCGAGATGTTCTCCCCTGGATGGGCATGGGGAACCCCACCGCGACCCTAATAGAGGATAAAGCCGGAGATAATGAATGAATGAATGAATGTATTATGCTTCTTGGCTTTGTACATGAGGTTACAGTCATTCTAGTTTATATAAGGACTTTTTGAAACATTTGCAAATAACTAAAGTTAATTTTCAGGTAAATGTTAAACTGTGCAATTCCTTTAGAAAGAAAACGTTGGTTGGTTGAAGTAGGTGCCACATTTTCATATATGTAAACAATACAAGTCAGAGAATCCATACATTACAAATCTAGATAAGGCTATCTAAGATCTGAAACATGGTGAAGAACAGCATCATGTTATGGACAGTATTATTAGAAGAGGGACTGGTATATTTAAAAAAAATTTGTAACAGGAATATTCCTAAAAAAATAGTGGAGCCCCACCTTGGCAGACACTTGGCAGAAATCTTCCAGCAGGACAAAAATCCTAAACATTCCTCCACAGATATGACAAAATGATTTAAAGACAACAAGGTGAATGTACTGACATCATCATAAGGTCCTGTCTTGACTCCTGTGGACAAAAAGGGATTAATATGACATAGTTAAAAGAATTATTTACCTTACATTACATTTCCTATTTTACCAAACAAATGAAACATATAGTGCATATAATAATCTATGGAGCTGTAAAACTTGATTTTGACAGCCCAGGTATGTTTAACTTTTAACCCCAACTGTACACATTTAACTATCTTTATTTCAAATTATCTGCCCTGTTCTTCAGAAAGAGAACATTTGTTCACTGCATAATGACTTGTCATCAGTGTATAGAAGTAAGACTCTTCACAGTGTTGAGATGGCGACACTCACTTTGAAGTTGCCATTTCCTAAAGATGCCTGTTATTCTGCCGTCATCTATTGACCACTATAGCACTGAGCACATTTTCTGTTGCTAGATTGATTTTTTTCTTCTCTTTTTTTCTCCTTTTAAAAATAAACAGGAAAAATAAATCATCCATCCAAAGTGATACGTAGCATCCACCCCCTCTTGCTTGCAAAAGCTTTGTTGAGGTCTCAAAGAGGGTAGAAAGGCCGCTTCTTCACTTGCTGCTTGAATTTAATCAAAAATGGCCCATTTAGCCAGAAGTCATTTTCTTTTTAAAAGGCAAATGTTATTTAATCTTTCAGCTGTTCATTGTCCCATCATAAATAGTCCCCTTTCAGTGCATGCGGCGGGGCTGAAGCGAGGCCGCTAATTGCCTCCCATTTCTCCTGACATGTGGTGGTTTAGTGGGGAGGAAACTCAGCAGGGAGAAGGAAACAGGAGGCTGAGAAAATGAGAGCTAATTATTTTCCCCTGCCTGGTGTCAGGCTCTGTGTCAGCCTTGTTTTTACAAACTGGAAGGATCTTTTGGACTAAATAAAACAAACCAACTCTGCTCACTTTTCTCCACTCTCTCCTTCTCACTCTGCCCACCCAGCCTCTCTTTTGCTCTCTCTCTCTCTCACTCTCTTGCTCTTGCTTTCTCTAACTCTCTCGCTCATTCTCATTCCTATCTCTTATTCACTCCCTCTTTTTCCTCTCTCTTCCATCGCACACTTTGCTGGCGGTGTCATGGTAGCAGCTGCACTTCTCAAAGACTAAATGAGGGGCCTGCGATTGTGCACTGGCCATCTGACAGGCAGCGAGTGTGCTGTTAATGAGGATATCAGCACTGAGTCGAGGGAAAGGTGCTGAATTATGTATGAGGCGTCATTAGATGCTTGCTGTGCTGGCCGCCATCACGCCGCATTGTTTCTGCCGGTGTGATTAGGCCGAGCCCAACAGCATCAGGCCAACATGCTAGCAGCCTGTTCCAATAAGGAGGAGTCTGGCACCTTTGCAGTGAGACACGGCTACTGACAAACACACACTGAGGACCTTTGACACTGTTGCTTTGAGATCCATCCAGCATATACACAGACAGACACACACACACACACACACACACACATTTGATTTGTTCCTGCATTGTGGGGAATTTACATTTATTTCATGGTGCCATAACTGTAATCATAACCATAATTCTGCTTGCCTAACTATATCCTCAACTTCGCTTAATCTTAGTATGGTACTTACCGTTTTACCTTAAGAAATATTTACATATTCACATTCACATTGTAAGTATGTAATTGGCTGGTATAAACACAAACACACACACACACACACACACACACACACAAATCATTTGTGCAAGGGTATAGATGGGTCCATATGTATTAGTGGCTCCACTATGAGATGTCATCCTCTGAACTCTGTACCCAGTAGATTGGCTTGCAACATGAGCACTAAGTTTTATGTAATCACCTGTGAACATTTGCTTGGTCTAGAAAATGAAGCATTCATCATTGCTCTGTCAGCCCGTTCATTGCACTCATGCCCTGTCAGCACTTATAAACATGCCATCTGATGACTGAATTTGCATTGGAATTTGCACTTGGCATTGCCAAGTGACAATGACAAAAAAACCTGTGTAAATTTATTTATTTATTACACATTTCTTTAAGTTTGTATTTTATTTATTTAATTATTTTTGTGTCTGTGAATGTGCAATTGTAAAAAAATGTAGATATATACTGTATAATTAAATGTGCTCATTGTACTTTTGATCAGTTGCACTACTTTTGAGCATAACTTTGTAGTTTTATGATTCACTAGGTCTTCTTTGCACTATTCAATTGCAACAACATCAACGCAACACCACCAGATCAGGAATGATGTTTGGTAGTGAATGATTTTCAGCACTGCAGTGACATTTACATGATAGTGTTGTTAGGGTGTGCTTTAAGAGAGTTGTTTATTATTCAGTGTTCAACAATTCCAAATTTCTTATCTGTACTGTTGTGCAAGTGGTGTCTGGTGCAACCTAAGTTCTTATTGTTGTTGAAGAAGATAGTTCCATAGTTTTATATGCAGTTGTTTATATACATTAAAGCAAAGACAATTCCTTTGCTTCAATGGACAGAACCGGAAATTCTATTGGACTCGTACTCAGATGACTTAACTGAACTGATTCGTTTTTAGTATTTTTTTTGAAAATGGTCCCCCTAAAGTGTAAATGTGTCCATTGGTGTCCTGCACTGTTAATGCAGCCCGGCTACTATAGGAAGATTTCACACTGAACCTTTGTCCACCTTCCTTAAAAACCAACAACAATGGGATTTTCCTTGCCACTGTTGCCTTGGCTTGCTCTTTTGGGGAGTAATTCTACAGATAACAGTTAGTTAAATAAACTTGAAACTTGAACTTGTTTACATAGATGATCTAACCGTTATAGACATGGGAAGTCCTGAAGATTTGTTTGATATAAAAGTTATTAATATATATATATATATTTTTTTGTTTGAATGTTTAACCACAATTTATATTTTAATTAGGAAATGTCCAGTGTGTACAAAGCTATTTTAAAATGTATATTGTTTTTTCCTGTGTAAGAAAGACTATTTAAACCTTTTTAACTTTTTCAGGATTGCAAATGGAAAATGTACTTGGAACTAGATGGTGATGAAGTTGCTATAACCTACATCAAAGATGTCACATTTAACACAAATAGACAAGATGTGGAAGTCATTAAGATGACCAAGGTAAGTGGTTTTGTCCCATACAACGTATCATTGGTTATGTACTGGCATTAAAATCCATTACAATTGACAATATGATTATTTTTATTTTATATTATTATTTTAGCCACCATTTGTAATGGAGAAATGGATTGTTGGTGTATCTGACAGACAGACGGTTGACTGCATTGTCAATTATGAGGTATCTGAAATTTACAATGGTTTACATTTAGCATCTTAACTTTTAATTAACATCTTTAACTAAACAATACACAGATCTATATATACAAAAGTTGTAAAATAAATAAAATAAGTGTTCTATTTTCTATGTCCAAATCAAGTTTGTGAATAAAATCAGTGTTCCAACTAGCCAAAGTGCAGTATGGACTTTCTGTGTTTTTTATTGAATTATGTCGAATTTGTACTTGATCAGTAGATAAAAATAGGAACAAAAGACTAATTTAGTATTACTGTTTTACTAGGGTGATGTCAAATCTCCAAAGAGTACACGATATGTGTACATGGTGCAGTGGAGCCAGGCAAGTATGGCAGATGAAATCAAAGCTGTAGAGCTGCTCATTGAAACAGCAGGAAATGGAGAGGTGAATAACATGAGAAACTCAAACCCAGGTAATATAAGGGAAGCATGGGCACTGTAGTTTGTAACAAGAAAGATTTTCATGAGTAACTTTGTTTCCCATATTTTTATTTTAAGAATAAACTTAAGACATACTGAATTAATTTGGAGTTTTTGAACTTCCAATTTTTCAAACATGTTAAATTGTCCTTAATTTCAAAAGATTTTAAAAACATTTTTACATGTTCTAGTTATATTTTTCTAGTTATATTTTCTATATGTTTTTATCTCACCCTAGGTGTTGATCCTCAGTGGATTTCTAGCCTAAGGACAAAGCAGTGTAGAGAGAACCTAGCACAGGAACGCAGCAGTGCTACACTGAGTAGCAGCTCAAACAACCTAACTCTCCCACAGTTTTTGTCTTCTGTTGGAAATCAGAATTCATATGCCTCTGCTGTGCAAAGATCACCCAATCGAAATCCACTTTCTGCATGGGCCAGCTCCCGAAGTTCCTCTCCCACCCTTTCAACCAAGCTTTCATCTCTCCACCTGGGCTCAAAGAATAGCAGCCCATCCAGTACCACTTCTGAAAGTGCATCAGAAAGAGAGCGGCCCCATAGCACTGGACCCAGGTACAGCTATGGCAACTCCTTTAACATGAGAGGAAGGGCTCAGGGGATCTCTAAAGGAACTAATCATATCAATGCGGGTGGATCTAAGAGTTGGCATCCTCGTACCAACTACATGCCAACACATGTCTCATCACAAATAGTCCCAGGGATGGCAACAGCAACAGCAGTTCAAAAGAATAAAGTAGAGGTAGAGGATGTCAAATGTACAGATGGTGGGTGGATTAAAGTGGAACGCAAAAAATCATCCAGACAGGAACATAAACAGCTGGATCATCAGAGACAGCTTAGAAACCGTCCACGGAGAGGAGGGCGAGGTGGAGGAGGGCGTGGACGAAGCTAAATGCTTTTTATTGTAGTGTATTTGAACAGGGAAATGTGAGTGTAAACCAATATTTTATATAAGTACTGTACAAATGCTTTAGGATTTTAATGAAATTATATTTATGAAGCCATTTATCAGTATTTATTTTTTTTTTAGGAAAAAAACACTACTACCACTACTGAAATAAATACAATAGTGCTAATGTACTAAACAGTCCATCCATCCATCCATTATCTTCCGCTTTATCCTATATTAGGGTCACGGGGGTCCCCATGCCCATCCAGGGGAGAACGTTTCAGGCGATGGGCAGATACACCCAGGACTGGGTGCCAATCTATCGCTGGGCACACACTCACACAAACACACTCTATACAGGGCAATTTGGAGAACTCAATTGACTTGATCCATGTTTTTTGGACTGTGGGAAGAAACCGGAGAACCCGTAGGAAACCCACGCGGGGATGGGGAGAACATGGAAACTCCACCCAGATGGGGATTCGAATCGGGAATCCCTAGTGCTGAGAGGCGAATGTGCTAACCACTAAGCCACCGTGCCGCCGTACTAAACAGTCATTTTATTTAAAATGTTTATTTAACTACTTCCAAACCTCACATAATGGATGCACAGTGTTATTTGTACTTAGCCCATACCTTTGGTTTATCAAAATATCAGTTGATGTCAAGTAAACTGGTAATGGAATTTAACAAAAAGAGACCAAGCTTTCTTCTTCACTAGTTTGCAAAACCTTCAAATCCTTGTTTTTACTCTTGACACTATATACATATGAGTAAAAAGCACTGGCAAGAAATGTTTCAAAATTAATGTGCCTAAAACTGAAAGGTATACAAAGTAACCAGAAAATTATTACTGGCCATTATTTCATCGATCTTTGTCAAGTAATGGTGAGGAACTCATTGAATGTGTGATACTAAATGATGCCACAAGAAACTTTATCGTCGATGCGTCAAAAAAATTCTGAAGAAAGTTACATTCTATATTGAAAATTGGAAACAGTTTATGTTAGAACTAAAGCACCGTTTATGTGCTCACCCTGTGTATACACTTACCTGCCACTTAGGTACAGCTCTTTGGTTCTACACTCATTGTCCATTTTATCAGTTTCACTTATTAAATAAGATGAACTTTGTAGTTCTCTAGACTGTAGTCCATTTGTTTCTTTAAATACTTTGTTAGACTTCTTCATTATGTTCTCTATTGATCAGAACCCCACAAGACCACAACAGATCATTGTATTATATGGTTTATGGATGGTTTGCAGTGGGTGTTGGTGGTGTGTTAGTGTGTTGTGCTGATAGGAGTCGATCAGACAGCATTGCTGAAATTGTTTTACATCTCACTGAGACAAACAAACTGAGAGTAATCCACCAATGAAAACTGTAAAGCCACAAGCATTCATTTAAGACAATAATAATTTATTTGTGTGGTAACTTTCAGAAAAATAGAATAGAAAACACAATAGAATACAAATTCTCCTTCTCCATATTTAGTTTGGACCCTGGACTTATCAATCTTATCTAAGTACTGGAGACAAGTTTGGTTTATATTCTGTAATAATATCAGAGATGTAAAGTGGCTCAGTGATTTATAAACAAATAGCATCTTATTAAATACTATGTTTGAGCTTAATGAAAGACAATGCAAATGAACAATTGAATTTACAATTGAATTAATATGCTCGGTGTCTTGATGCTGGTTAAAAAATGATCTGTATGGCAAGTCCAGTTAAATATCTTTGCAATAGTCCTACCCATCTGTCTATCCATTTTTTAATTAGTCCTGTACTAAGATCGCACGGGTCATTCCCTATGCCCATCCAGGGGAGGTTTCAGGGACACAGACACACTAGCAGCCAGTTTACCGTGAATCCATGTTTTTGGACTGTGGGAGGAAGCCAGAGAACCAGGCGTAAACCCACACAGCACAAGAAGAACACAGAAACTCCACCCAGATCAGGATTTAAACCCCCAGTGCTGAGAGGTAAACGTGCTAACCACTAAAACCCTACTGGAGATGAAAGCATAAATGAGCTTTTCTAAATTGTTTGGGGACACCACTCCCTTGATTTTATCTATATTTTAAGATAGCAGATCTGTTCTGGTGACTGCTTTGATAGGTATAGTGAAGGTGTGATCAGAATAACAAGACTTAAATTCTAAGCCTTTGGTATTTAGAACCTGTGTCTTGAGGTGTTCACTAATACAGATCCTTTTTCAAAACCACGGCACTTTGCACCACTTTTGTTTCATTATAAGAAATGTTGGCATATCTAGGTGCTCATGTGCATTAGACATTATTAAATAATTAGTTCCAACCCATAAATCTAATTGGCCGGGGCACTTATATCTATCTTATATCTATCACTTATAAATATCTAACAACACCTCTATTTCAATCACTTGGGAAATAAAATCGATTTATTTATATGTGGTATAAACATGTTTACATGTTTTTACTTTGTGCACTGATGTTAATGCTTCATTTATCCATTAAAAAGCTAATTTCTCTTTAAACAGGTGTTCTGGGGTAATCTGTTTTAGAGAATTTGTATGTTTGTAAACCGTGACGAATAGAATGCATGTGCTGTTGATGTTGCTGTTTTTAGAGAAATGCAGCTGTGTGGTCCTCATAACTCCAAGTTGTAACTACAGAGGCTTTGTTTATAGAGGACATTGTGAATTTAAGTTTTTTATTTTATTTGACTTATTATGTCCAGCTCGTCTGCATTCTCTTTTTAAAGCTTATATTGACAGTGTTTTGCCATAGGGCTTTCAGTTTGTACAGTTTTCCTGACTTTTATTGATTCAACAACACCCAGGACATGTTACATGTTTAATTCAAGGCCTTAACAAACCAAGTGCTAGTGTTCTGTCATATATTTAGACCTTTATTTTAAATGTCAAGTCCTTTAGAAATAACTGGATTCACTGTGCCCTCAACTATGTGTAGTATGTAGTTGTTTGTTACCATTTGTGTATGTTAAAATGATAAAAGAATTGTACTTTATAGAATATTTTTGCATTTAAATAAATATACTTTCTTAACTTTTCATGTTTATTTGATGTATTCTTAAAATATACTGATGCTGTTTTATTAAATACAGTATTACTGCTGACTATATTTCTCATCTCATTTTATCATCTTCCGCTTAATCTATACTAGGGTCACGGGGGTTCCCCATGCCCAGGGGAGAACATTTCAGGCGGTAGACAGATGCAGGACAGGGTGCCAATCCATCGCTAGGCACAGTCACTCACACACTATATGGGGCAATTTATAGCAGCCAATTCGCCTTAAATCCAAGTTTTTGGCCTATGGGGGTAACTGGAAAACCCTGAGGAAATACACCCATGAATCCTTAAAAATCCTGGATTCCCAATGCTGAGAGGGAAACGTGCTAACTACTATGCCATCATGTATGTACATAATGCAAAGAATTTCCTGGTATAAATCAAAATAGTTTTTTTTAATCTAATCTTTTATCTTATTTAATTAGGGCCACCTATAATCTGTAGTGTAGTGACACTGACATCATGATACTGTGTTTGTTTGCTGTGCTGGTCTCAGCGGATCAGACACTGCAATACTGCAGGAGGGTTTAATCAGTGGGTTACTTAATTAGATACTTCTGCTGGGAAAGGAATAAAGGTGGCTTACAAAACATGCAGAAAAATAGATGGAGTGCAATCTGATTGCAGAACTACAGCAAATATTTATATGGTCAGTGGAACATTCATTCATTCATTCATTATCTCCCGCTTCATCCTCTATTAGGGTCGCGGTGGGGTTCCCCATGCCCATCCAGGGGAGAACATCTCGGGCGCTGGGCAGATACACCCAGGACAGGGCGCCAATCCATCGCTGGGTACACACTCACACACTCAAACACACTCTATATGGGGCAAATGTAGAGAACTCAAATAACTTGATCCATGTTTTTGGACTGTGGGAGGAAACCGGAAAACCCGGAGGAAACCCACGCGGACACGGGGAGAACATGGAAACTCCACCCAGATGGGGATTCGAACCGGGAATCCCTAGCGCTGAGAGGCGAACGTGCTAACCACTAAGCCACCGTGCCGCCTTGGTCAGTGGAACATATATTGTATAATGGAAAATGTGAGTATGTTAAAAAAAGGTGTATCAATTTTACATTACATTTAATCATTTAGCATTAGACACTTTTATCCAAAGCAACTTACAAATAAGAAACAACAAGTCAGTAAGTTAATGAGAAACCACCTGTTCAAACTATTTTAACGAAAAATATGGAACCTAAAATCATAACTTTACAATAAAAAAAATCACATCAGGTTATTCATATTCTAATTAGTCTTGGTAAAACTCCTTAAAGCATTACTTGCCCTGTTTTTTTATGTAATTAACTGGTTCTAAACTTGTACTTTATACCATTATATGTGTTATTATCAACAAATCGATGAAATACAAAAAATAAAACTCCCACAGAGTCTAAACTACACCACCCCACAGGTTCCAGCACAGAAACACGCTGAGTGACGTGTCAAGACGCGCGCTTCACGCCCCTTTATGTAAATATTTGGCGCCAACGCCAAGGGTCATAAAAGATGCAGTAATATGATATTTGTTTTAAGCATTGAATGAATTAATATCTGACTATTTACAACGTTTTAACATTTAGTTTACAATCTAAAAGCGTTCCCTGTTTGAGAAACACGAGCTCTCTGTCAATATCTCAATTCGATTTGTAAATAAATAGTGAGCTTCCAGGACTTCCGCGTGGCGCGGAATGGTACCACGCCTCCTCAAGTTTTCCCGCGAACATCTGCACTGAAAACTAGTTTCTGTCTCTGCTTTTCATTCAAAGTGTTCAGCTCCACACGGTCTGCAGAATCTCTCCACAATGCGTACCAGGGTATGTACATACGATTAGCTACTCATCTTGCACGATAGCGTCATTTAGATAGCAATATATTCAATACTCAGTTACATTAGTGTGCTTTTATAGAATTTCAAATAAGTTATATGTAAATGATAACTGGCGTTCTAGTGGAATATTATATGGCAAATTATCTTTTTTCGGTTTCGAACTATTTATAGATCCAGAATCTGTTAAATTGATCACTAGTATGCGGGTATGCTATTAGAATGGTTTACACAATATTCACCGTCCATATGGAAGAATTAAAGTGTGTTAACAAGTTTGATAAGTAGTTTGGTCTGCCCCTGTCTATATTACTTGTTTAAAATGAATAAAGTGAATATAAATAAGTTTAACTCTTGACTGTCTCGATAGGCGTGTTTTATTGAAGCAGACGTGTTTTGACTTATCTCTTTTTGATGATTTCCCGCCACAGAATCAGCAGGCCCCGCCCCCTTCCACCAGAATGAACCTGAGAAGCTACCGCAACACACCTCAGGTTCCCATGGAGACTTCATCCTCAGAGGACAGTTGTGACAGCTTTGCCTCTGATGGCGTTGCCCCAATGGTAAGCATGGTAAATGTTTAAATGATATAGTGGTAAGCCATGCATAAATGGGCATGTGAAGTTCAAGTTATTTATTTATATAGCGCTTTTTACAACAGTACATTGTCACCAAGCAGCTTTACAGAATGAGAAGCCTTTAAACCCCCAAAGAGCAAGCCGAAGCGACAGTGGCAAGAAAAAACTCCCTTTTATGTTGTTATTTAAGGAAGAAACCTTGGGAGGACCAAGACTCAGTGGGGGGACTCATCCTCCTTGAGCGGCCAGGCAGCAACAACAGTGTAGGACAGCCATGTACAGATATTTAACAAATGGAAAAACTCTTAACAACGGGAAAACTATATGTGAGTCCATTAGGGGGCGTCCTGCAGGACCGCCAGTCCAATTAATAATCAGATGTGGTCATTGTGCTAGACATAACAATTGAATAGGAATTAGTTTTGAATAAATCTGATTACCAGTCACTTTGTTAAATAAAGGATGCTATAACTTGAGGGGTAATGTGTATGTTTGTGTAACTTTAAATGATTGTGAAAGTATACCAGGTGTTCAAAACTTAAGGGAATACCAGTTAATACTACAGAGACATTTGGCACTGCTTAATAAGTTTGTTTTTGCTTATAAATAAAGTTTCATTTGTTCCTATAAATGATATCTACACAACAGTACTGAAAACTATTGCCAGTTTGCAACTTTTAATCGGCACTGCCATGGAAGGATCATTTGATTATATAAGATATGACTTTATTGGTCCCACAATGAGGAAATTCACATTGATGGAGATATATAAATAACCAGTAAATTTAAAACTCTGTTCATAGCCTGGGTACATGATTTTGTCATGTGCCAGTTCCTAATGTTTTTGTTGATAACCCTAATGTTCTTAGGTAAATGTATGTACTTTTGTTCCTGTTGCCTGAAAGCAATTTATAATGTATTTTGGTATATGAACCTGTGAGCAGGAATCAGTTGAACTTGAGGTTACAAATATTTTTAAACATCATTGTGGATGTACCTGACTACAGTCACTTGTTAAATAGAAAAAAAATCAAGCCACGTAGAGTTTTTAGTAGGACTGATGTAAATTTACACCTCAATATTCTTTTTTTTTTTACCCACAGAAGAGGCCTCTGAGGCAAACCAGAAGCTCAATTCAAAATGAAAAACTCATTAAAACCTTGTCACCACAAGATGATGAGACCTGCGGTGACTTTGAGGAGAATGTCTTCAGCACAGAGCTGAATGCTATGGTGAGAGAAATGCTGAAATTGATGACGGTCATAATATTCACTTGTTACATATAGGTTCCAATGTTGTCCTTTTATTAACTAGATTTGTATTTGATTTGCAGACTATGGATTCAGACCCTGAAACAATAACACCCCGGAAGAAATCGCGTCGTCCAGCACTTCGAGTTGCCATACGGTTTACCCCCAGAAAAAAACTTCAGGAAAGTCCACCTGCTCCAAAACCCACAGGCATAGAGTCTGATTCAGATGAGGAGGACTTTGTTGCAAGGAGAGCTAACAACATTAAAGAAAACAAAGCTATGGTATAATTGCATTTGATTAAGTTGTTCAGAGTCTGACAAACATGCTGTGAGATTGGGATTTACATTTAATTGTTTAACAGACACTTTTATGCAAAGTGACTTACAAATGAGGGAACATTTTTATATTTAATAAAAAAATATTGGTTTATAACAATTATTTCTTAAGTTACATTTTTGAACAATGGTTCATATTTTTATTTTATTTTTTTTGTGTTGTAGCTTGCTAAGCTGATGTCGAAACTTAACAGTGGTTCTGTGGCATTTTTACCCGGAACAAATCCTGTAAGTAATACTTTCTCTTCTGGATTCATTGAATAAAGTCTGTTCATGTTTTAAGATTATTTTATTCCTGATGTGCAGCTTCGCCGTGTTTCCCGTCGTTCTTTGGGAACTCCTGGTGTTACCAGGAAGCAACCAGCTCGTTTATCACGACCCAACACTCGCTCACAGTCTCACTCTCTGCTAGTTGAACCCACTTCACCTAAAGAGCCTGAAGACAGTCACAGTGAGGAGGAGGAAGAGGAAGAAGAACCAGTAAGTAGCATGTGTGTGTATATACACACATGCACACACACACATTTATATATGGTCTGTCTTAAATACTAAATATTTGATCTTTTTTTTATGATCAGAGACCTTATCGCAGACGTCACTTTAGTAGTGCTTTGACCATCCCACATGTGGTGAAACCTGTGGAGGAGATAACCCAAGCTGAGCTGAACAACATCTGTGAACGTTCCGCTAAGAAGATCTACAACAGTGCATCTGTAAGTTATCTTTATGGTTCTTTACATATGAAGTTCTACAATGCATTGTACAATGCAATGTGTTCAGTAATAGTTATAGGTTATACATCAAAATGCTGAATAAACTTTTTTATTTTTTATTTATTTCTTAACCAAGAACATTTACCCAAGACAGAAAGTGCAAACTTTTCGAAAACTATGAATATGCATATCACAAATGTCAAAGCATTATAATTGTCTATTTTTGGAGATGCAGTCTAAATTTCTTAAAATATGTTGGTTTAATAGGGTTCCACCTGCCACCAGTGTCGTCAAAAGACTATCGACACGAAAACAAATTGCCGTAATCCTGAATGTGTTGGTGTCCGGGGTCAGTTTTGTGGCCCTTGTCTGCGACTTCGTTACGGGGAGAGTGTTCATGATGCACTTTTAAATCCGGTAAGTACCAAGTTACTATTACTGATTACATTCAACTTGAACTGTCACTTTATCCAACTATTTCTTTGTTCTTGT
The DNA here is from genome assembly GCA_019802505.1 of Corydoras sp. C115. Classification (NCBI taxonomy): domain Eukaryota; kingdom Metazoa; phylum Chordata; class Actinopteri; order Siluriformes; family Callichthyidae; genus Corydoras; species Corydoras sp. C115. The sequence goes on along the minus strand of JAFMOC010000001.1, from coordinate 10,837,547 downwards.
TGTGACTGTCATTTTACTTGCAGGAATGGCGATGCCCCCCATGTCGAGGCATTTGTAACTGCAGTTTTTGCAGGGCTCGAGCAGGTCGTTGTGCCACAGGCCAAATGTACTATCTGGCTGTTTACCATGGATATGACAATGTTCATGATTATCTAAAAGGGTAATTATGTTTTGTGTATGACGACCTGTATTAAATAGATCAGATATATCTAGAAACTAAATATGACTTCTTTTTTTCTAGCCTGAAGAAGAAAATTGAGTGAATCTTCTAGAAATGACTGACTACTGACATTGCTTTTGCTTATGTGTGTGACATTTACTTTGTGTAGAATATGCACATTGTGCTGTATGCAAGCTACACCCTGTAAGTTTAGACAGCTGTGATTTAAGTGCAGTAAATTTACATTGTTTTAAATGTAACCAGTTTTAATGTCTTTTTTTTTTTTTTTAAATGTTTCAGTTCAGCCATCTTATTTTTTGTTTGTTTGCCTGGGCCCAGTTCATGTCTGAATAAAAACATTCAAGTTTTTAAACAAAAAATCTCTGATTACTTCTTATAAATGCATATGCATTCATTGTTAAAATTGCATGATTTGGTCATTTAAATCAATTAAATTGTGTTTAAATCTTTGAAGAGTGTATACCTCTGGTGTCCCATAACCAGATTGTGCATAATCTCATGATTTAACTTGGGCACTGATATAATACATCACTTTATCCTTCATTAGAGAACTGCCACTAATGGGGTGTAAATAATTAGCAGACTATAATGAGGAATTTTCTACCTGTAAATCATTTCCTTGTCTATTCGTTTAGTGTAACATCTTTTTTTTTTTTTTTTTTTTTTTTTTTTTTTTTTTTAAATCGCACTGAAACGGCGACAGTGTTAGGAATGTTAAAATGATTGGAGCTGCACTACAGATATGAACATTTATCTGATTGTTTTTTGAAATCTCAGTAAATGAAGGAAAATCCCTGCAGTTTGAGAAAGTGCATGTCATTGTTTCCCATGTTTACAGTGTATATACTTCGGTTTGACAAAAAAATGGGGGCTTTAAAAAGTAATTTGCATAATAAAGATGCACTTGAAAATACTGGTATTAAATACCAAACGATCATCCACTTTAGGGCGATGAATATTTAGGGAAATAATTGTTTACGACGCTCGAGCATTGAGGCGATCTGGCAATCAGGCTATGAAATACAATATTTATTCATTAGAGCGGACTTAATGAGGCCTCGCGGCGCTAATTAGGAAATGCAGCGTAGCGCTAAATGAGGCTGACAGCAGCGGCCGCTCCTCACTGCCCTACCTGCAGCACGATGAGGAAGAGGGATGGAGCAGACTGCTGCTTGAATGTTAGCCAAGTACAAGAATCTGCGACGACGACTTTATTCAGAAATCTTCGGACCAGTCCTTCAGGCAAAGTCTTGTATTTAGCAAAGAACTCAAAATAGAACTTGGGCATAAAAACCCTTGTAAATACTTGACCTGCGGGAGTAGTAAGGACATTCACCAACACGTTTATTTTTTCTCCTCTAGATATTCCTTTAGTCGTTAAAGCATTCTTTACCAAACTTTACTGTTTTGTCTGTCTCGATACTTAATCACGATTAAAAAGCAAATCGTAGTAAACTTGTTGTCATGATATATACTAGAGTCATAGTCACAGAAAAAACGAGGCTAATTTTAAGTGAAAGGATTGACCATTATTGCTCGACTTGAGCTACAGGACTAGTTCAAATCTGTGTTTGTTATTGTCTTCATCAATCAATACACATTTTAACTTGGAAACAGATCCAATCTGGCTAGCAAATCACAGTATCTGTTTACAAGACCAAAAGCCATTTGTTGCATTATTCTAGACATTCCTTAAAAAACAAAACATCAACTCTGTAATGGTTTTCTTAATTATGCAAGTCACTCATGTCTTGATAGATGTTGAATTGGACTATTGACTCTCCTTTTGTTTATAGAAAACAAGTTAAGACATGGAATCTGACTACAGCACTGCACTCCCATTGTCATGGGGATGTAATGATCTGTAGGCATCTAAAACTAACTCAGGCCTGAAAAACTGTTTCTATGAGGAACTGATATGTGATTTTTTTTATTGTATATCACATTTAGGTCTTGTTCTTGACAAGGTGGCAAACTGTGCCTTCTATGTACTTCTACTCATCAAAACTTGTTACAGTAGCATAATGGTTTTTTCATGCAAATGCCATTTGGAATCCCAGAATACACTTTCAACAGTAGTTTTTATTTTTGCTCTATACTGGGGTTTCTCTAAAAATAGTGATAGTAAAATAGTGATCTATATTGCCTACTGTTCTTACACATAGAGAGATTTGTCAAATTTAACCCATCCATGCAGTAATGCACACAGGCATACACATGAGTGAAGTGGGTGCACATACCCAGAACAGTTTGCAGTCTTGTAGACAGTGCCCAGGAGCAATTGTGGTTTAGACCTTTTAAATATTTGTAATATTTATGGAATAATTAGTTAGTGATGAGAGGGTAATGCAATGTTTTATGCTTTCACCTCACAGCAAGTAAGTCCCAAATCCATTTTCTAAGTACTGCAGATAAGACATGTTCTCCCATTAACTATGTGGATTTCCCCTAGAATCATTGGTTTTGTCCCACAGTCCAATGAGTCATCACTAATTCAGCTGAATTGAAGACAAATTGCATTACCATGTTCCATTTTGAGCAAATAATTTTGAAACAAATGCAAATATTTACTGTTTGAACTGCTAGTGATATAAACAGTAAATTTGCCAACCGTTTTTAAATAATTTATATAATAACCTCCTTCTTGATGTTGAATACTAATTATGTACTGGGGCACATATAAAACAGTTTAACAGTGCAATAATAGAACAAATAACATCATAAAATCAATTGTTATTTAAGCCATTAAAATTAAACCAAAGACCTCTAAACCTTTAAAGCGAAACAACGCAGTGCAGTTTTATTTGGGGTTTAAATCAGTAATTGTGTGCCCAGCGATAGATTGGCGACCTGTCCTGGGTGTATCTGTCCAGCGCCCGATACGTTCTCCCCTGGATGGGCATGGGGAATCCCCCCTGCGACCCTAGTAGAGGATAAAGCGGAAGATAATGGATGTAAGGAAATCAGAAACAAGTGGAACTTTCTGCAAAACTGTGTGTCAGTTGAAAAGTGTTTCTGTGTGGACAAAAGTGCATATGTGAGATCAGTTAACAATTTGGGAAATGCTTATTGTTTAAATTGGTTAGAGTGCTGAGCAGGCCACTGAAGTTCTTACAGTTCAAATTATTTCTTTGTGGATCTTGCTTTGTGTACAAAAGTGCAGATATGCAATGAAGGTTTAGCTGCTTTCATTAAATCTTTGGTTAAGCTTTGGTTGTGCAGATAAAATCAAACTACATTATGGCTATTACTGCCAGTCTGTAGAAGGAAATGTGCTAAAAATAAATTTAATATAATGTAAAAGACTGTAACTGGAAGCTAAAATCACGTGTTTTACATGTTCTGTTACCTCATAAATGTATATCCAAAGGCTTAACAGCGAATATCTAGATTATAAAGTATTTTATTTCAGAACACACTTTTGTGATGTTGCTAAATACTTAGATAATTGTAGTTATTTTAAGGCACACATAAAGCTATTTCATTTGAAATATCTTCAACCCTAAGAACATGTTTATAACCTGAACATTATGTGAGTCAATATACTTTGGTACATGCATTTAGTATGTGCTTGAACCTATAAAACATTTGTGTCCAAATTCACATATGTCTGTTTAAATAGAATTTAGCTTGTATATATAAAATGTAAAGTGTATTAATGAATTAATTAAAAAAAATATTTGATGGCTACAAAATGTAGTTTAATAAGTTAACTGACTTCAAATTAATAAGAATTACAATGTAAACAAAGCAAAAGCATGAACTGAACTTCATTTTAATTTACTTACAATAATCATAGACGTCGTGCTATCAGCTCACAGCATTTTTGTCTTTTCATGAAGGCCTAATTAAATGTTTGTCCCGCGTTCTTCCAGAGGAGGGCGCTCTAATACAGGCATCAAGGCCTGCCTTAAGCCTACGATCACCTGAGTGAGAGTGCGGCGAGCAGGTGCTCTTTACCGAGTTTAAAATATTTTACATAGTTTTATATATTGCTGGTTGAGCACTTTACGTCGTGTCATCATCAACAGGTATTAATTAAGAACCTAATGTGAAAAAAGTGACAGCGTTTCTCAGACAATGCTACGCTCATTGTGAGTGTCAACATACAGTCACCCTTACCAACGAACAGGTAACACTTTAATCTTAAATGTAAAAAATATTTTGTAAAGCCAACAGGATATCCTCTCATAAAACGGTGCTATTTATTAAACGCGAAATAATCTTTATTCGTTACTTTTATTCATTACTCTTAGCTTTGTAATAAACGTTTTTACTCCACTGCGTGACCATTTTGTTCAAAATGTTTTTATGTTTATTGTGACTCTCACAAATGCATTAGTCAGAAAAGTTCCCTTAAAAACCTACTAATTGTATCATCACGTTGATCTATTAATCTAGTTAAGTTAAATTATGTATAATTGTTTTAAATTTTATATATATAAATATATGTATATATATATAAATAATGTGTGTGTACTGTATACACACACACACACACACACATAAGCACACATTGATTGACTTAATTGATTGTGAATTAATTGATTGTGAATTACACTATTGTTGGTAGATTTAAGACCATGCTTATTTTATGTAGTAAAAGATTTGACATTACCTTATATCATCTTATATTTACCTTGGTAATTTTTAATCACTCCAATTTACAGCTATACTGCTGTTTGCTCATTACACTACTGTAATTTATGAAGCTGTAATTTTTTTCTGAGTTTCAATTGTTTGTTGTCATTGAAGTTTTATTTTCTAGAACAATCTTTATAATTACAACTTCTAAGGTGCAACAGCACAGCATGTTCATGTTCACTGTTACATGGGTTTCTGCAAAGGGCAGGTGAGTTCGCTTGTCCAATCAAACAGCAGTTCCCAATGATACATTGTCATTTAAAGACTCAGACCAACTGATTAAACAAGTGGAATTAAATATAGATCCTGCTGGGTAGGAATTGGAGCCTGCGGCCACACTGGCACTTTGCAATAAGACTGGACAACGCTGACATAGGGGTAGGTTTCACTAAGGACCTTATGTAACCTATGTAACATTAACACCAATCTTTTATTCATGTGCACATTATAACATTCCATATGTTATTCTGAAGAGTGCGAGCTTTAAAATGGTCAGTTTAATGCACTGCTTCAATTTGGCTGTGATCTAATACCCATAACATTGTAAAAAGCCTTTATAGATTTACATAGCTTAGAAATGGAAAGGTGAACTGGCAATAGATTGGCAATTTGAGAAATCAAGAGAAATCTAATTTACTGAATTTCATTGAGATCTAAGAAACTGTCTTAGATAAACATAGCCATATGAGCTGGAGAGTACTCTGCAGTATCACTGTAAGCACGGCCCATTTCTACAAGAAATGCAACTTAAAACAGTATTTTGGAAAATCAATGGAATAAAATGAGTTGTATATGTTTCATGGATTATGTGATACTTTTTTTCATAAGGCAAGTGGTGATATATTGTCATACCTTTTTCTGTTCTGAGATTTTCCATTAACTTCTGCTTTAGATCCTTCTTATTCATTGCTGTGGGGCATATTTAGCGCCTGCTGGAGGAAACTGTAATAGCTGTTTTAATCAAATCTTTTAATATTTTTAGTGATTCACTGTCATTGCACAGAGGCAGAGGCCATCAAACAAATGGGAACCTTGTTAACTTACAATTCTGCACCTGCATGTATTATGGTTTCAATAGTGAAACTATGCAAACTCATATTTATCAGGTTATTACTTGTTGTCACCTGATATATTTTATAATTCTTATTGTATTATTTTAAGTTTCATTTAATGCTTACTTTACCCATTTTCAATGCATAAAATAAACTGTAATCTAAATAACTCACTTGACAAAACTTTCTTGTCTTGTTGTGCTTTTGCTTGAATATTTATATTAGTTTTAGACATTACTCTTAACTCCAATAATTTGTACAGTCATACCGTGAGAAGGTGCTCTTAATTTTAAGCAAGTCAGGTAGTCAGTTATAATGTGTACATTTAATTTGGCCATTAGGAGTGTACTGGTGGAATGAACTGATTTTATTAAGACTATGCATTATTAGATGAGTGTGTAAGAGTCTCTCATCTGTGATGTGCCAGCTCTCGTATGCTTCATTAGGTTTTACCTTATTCATTTGCACGGTCATAACCTTACCAGACCCCTTAAGTGAAACATGGTTTGATCCATGTCAAATTCTATGTCTGGCATTTAACTGACACCTATCAATGTGCAAACAGGCAAACAAATCATAATAAAAATTATTTAAATAATATCTGTTAATAATATTAACTCTGGGCAGCACGTTGGCTTAGTGGTTAGCATGTTTGCCTCTCAGCGCTAGGGATTTCCGGTTTGAATCCTTTACTGTGTGGGGTTTCCGTGTTCTCTCCGTGTCCGTGTGGGTTTCCTCCGGGTTCTCCAGTTTCCTCCCATTGTCCAAAAACATGGATTAAGGCCAATTGAAATGCTCAAAGTTGACCCATATAGAGTGTGTCTGTGTGAGTGAGTGTGTGCCCAGCGATAGATTGGAGTCCTGTCCTGGCCAGCGCCTGAAAAGTTCTTCCCTGGACGGGCATGAGACCCCCCCCCGCGACCCTAGTTGAGGATAAAGTGGAAGATAATGGATGGATATTATCGCCAGAGGTGCAAATTTATACATAACACAGCACAGTCTTTAATTTATTTTTTGTTAAATTAAGTCGGAGGACTACCACTCAACTGATGTATTACAATTTTTCAAACTTGTATAAACATTTTCAAAACTACTTATTTATGAGCTGGCCATTGTGTTATGTGTCATTATTCACACATGACGATCAATATGCCCCTTTACTGTTTCCGAAATATTCAATTGCAGCTGTAAATGTGATATAACAGGACACACATTTTCTCATGGTTTCAATACAACACTTAAATTTTAAGCATAGAAAATAAGTTTTAAAATACTGGGTTTGCTTACATCTGTGTTTGTGTTTGGGAGTTATTTTTTTAACTAAAAACAATTATAAATACATTATTTTTAATTAATATATTATTATAATATATAATGCATTATAACATCTTGCTACAAGCACACTGGGACCAATCAATGTTGTTTAGTGCTATGGATCGACTTTCCTAATGAGCTCTTGTCCTTCTAAAATGAAAGGCAACCTAATTAGTGAAATCAGGTACCATACAACATAGAACAAATACCTTTAGAACTGTAGGCATTAAATAATCACGCTTTAGAGTCTGTACTTTGTAAAAAAAAAAAAATAGAACGACATTTGAAAAGTTTAATTGTTCAAAGGGAAACTTAGACCAACTGTGTTTGTTATTGATGACTATTGAATTTATTAACAAACTCCTTTTAATTTCTCGTTTCTCCTAATTTAGCAGATATGTAAAACAACCAAGTAAACACCATGCTTTAGTCACTTTTCAGACAGAATGTAAGATTTTATAAACATAATATATCATTACATAACATTGGTACACATAGAATAACGGTCTGAAAGGGATTTTACTACCTCACCATGCATAGTAAAGGAAGAGATCTCCTACTTGGTAGAACACCTAAAATAGATGTCAGTGTTCCCAATGTCTCCTCCTCCTCCATGGCCCATTCGTTTAATGCCTCTTCTCAGAACCTGCAATGTCAATCAGTCATGAAAGTGCTTTTACATGCTTTCATGCCCTATTCTCGTGACTGCCATCATTATCCCCTGCTCAGACATTGGTACCACTTTATATGAATGTTTTACAAGAGGATTTTATCTGTTCACCTATGTTTGTAACATATATACGTGCTGCAACACCTGTTTACTAAAAATATCTCACCCCATGCACAATTAAATCTGACAAGTTGTCTTCTGAAACTAACAAGTATTTGACCTTTATATTAAATCCTGACACAGGATTTATTTTGTCCTCTGCAACACCTGTTCATGTGGCCTAACTAGGCATAACACTGAACATATGTGAAAATTAAAAACAAAAGCACATCAGTTATACTGAAGCTCCAAAGTCTTCCAAGCAGCCATACATAATGCAACTATATTTGTTTACAAAATACTTTGAAAAGTATTTTAATATTTCCTTTCTTAGGTCATTATCTATGTGTATATCTGTTGTCTTAGTTTTGAAATATGTGGTATACATATTACCTCTATGAGTTATGTATTAATGTGCCTGCTCTCCTAAAGCATCTGGCTCAGCATTTATTGCACTATTTTTTTTTTTAACTCCGTGAACAGATTTAATTCTACATTTTATTCCCCCAAATCCCAAAAGCAATGTATTGTTTAAAAACCCTGAAATATCCCAAAGCTAAGATCATTTAAATAATACATTAAACGTGTCCTAGGAAAAAAAAATGTAATTGGCAAATATGAAATTAAACCCTGGAGCTTAGTTCCTTAACCAAACATGCTGTGGTTGGTTAGGATCTGTCACAGAGGAGATGTCTGACTCACAGATTAATTTTCTGTGCCTCTGTGGAGTCAGAGGCGAAAAAACAATTAAGTGGCTGAAAAAAATGTGCAGTGTGTTCCACTTGATACAGGTTTGCTTATAAAAGGGCAATTGTCTCCAAAGAGGTCAAACATAGTTGTGACTTCAGTGGTTCGATGACATGTCATTGTCATTTTCACAGTTCTGAAACGTTTCAATTAGGAGTGACAGAATAGTAATAAACATAATGGACTGCAAGTTCCATTGTTGTCCTTTCTCCTGTCACATCTGTGTCGACATGGTAACTGCTTGGAGGCCAGAGGTTGTGTGTATATACATTTGCCCTTTCAGTGAACCTGGTCTATTAATTTGGGTACCTTCACTCTAAACAAAGTGAAATCCATAAAGTAAATGCAATCAAACAATCATATCGCCAGTGTGCGTGTGTGAGTAAGTGTGGTGACTGGGGCAGTGCATACAGATTTCTTTAATTGTGCCAGGCATCACTACCCCTGTCTGTCAATCTCACAGCTTTGAATTGGGGGAATTTCCTTTGCTCATGCTGTTAAATGATGTAGCCAATTAGAAGCGTTAGAATTCATGATCTTTAGTCAAGGTTAAATGAAAGCGCTCAGTCCTGTCAGTGGGGGTGATTAAACGCTGCCTAGATCAGGCACATTCAGTGGGGAAAAAAATTAAAATTTGGGTCTAAAGCATGAATCTTTATTCATTATCCCACAGTCTCGCTGTCCAAATGCTCAGCACATTTGCTCTTAATCACAGCATTCATTTGAAAACTGCCCGCTGTTACCACACTAAAAAGGATTAAAATCTTCAAATGACAGTGTTTTAGACACACTCACAGAAGGAACTAAAAAAGTGACACTGCGATTGATTTTTCAAAGGCTCCTTTTTTATATAGGAAAAGGCAGGTTTGTTTTGCATGTGCTGATTGCACCTTTGGTTTATTTAAGATGATAGACAATCTGAACATTCCCTTAGAGTTTTTTTTTTAAAGGGGCTTTGTACCATGCTTAAAAGCATTACTGCAGGAATACACAATAACGAGTATGTAAACAAGAAAGCAGTAAGAAAGTTTTGACTGTGTTAAGCATATTCACAAATCAAGCATGGTAAACTTTCAGTAAATATAGCTGAAATTTGGAGTAATGTTGCTGAATACATATATTTGGTCAAGGTCATTAAACTCGTTTGCTTTAACCTAATAAACAGCATGTTAATTATTAGAGTCTTCAAGAAGACTGCAGACTCGTGTATGTGTGTGTGTGTGTGTGTGTGTGTGTGTGTGTGTGTGTGTATATATGTATATATATATATATATATATATATATATATATATATATATATATATACTAGCAGAACATTTTAAATTTGCCCTCCTTCAGCTGACTACAGGTGGGTGTTGGTAAAGGCATTTCTTGAATCACTTTATGTTTGCAAGTACAGAATGCTATGATTTTATATAACGTCAAAAATGTCATTACATTTACTTTTATTCTGGGATGGGGTAACCATGAACAACATTTTTTTATTTTATGTTGTACTTTTTTTGTGAAAGGTAGAGAAGGTTTGATAGTTTATGCATTTGTTCACAACAGTTTATAACAACACTGTAAATGTTTTAATGATTTTTTTCCCTTGTAATATTTCCACATATTTTGGATTAAAGGAAAAGCTTTACAATGTCTTATTATTGGATTTGCATGTTGTCATGCTCTTACAAATCCATATGATTTGAATGACTGCCAGTGTGAGTGCAGTTTCTCTGCTCAAGGCTGCAACATTCATAAATAAGATTTTGGATAACAAGAAGCACATCACAGCTCGCCAGAGCAACAAAGCGAGTGCTCACACACAGGACAGCACCCTAGGGACAGCAGCATGGCACACAAATCAGCGGCAGGTCTCATTTAAACAAGTCTGAGAGAGAAAGAGGAAATAAATAAGGCCTAAGGCTCTTCGTTCCTTTAATGCATTCAATTAAACTGCTTCCCTCTGGAGATGGGAGAAACACACTCACACACATACACCCACATACAAATACACTAAAGAGATGAGATTGCCTGGAGAAGAATGCTCTGAATACTCTCATTCTCAGCTTGCTGATTAGAAATCTCTCTCAACAGGTCCTTTTTTATAATTAAACTTCCCAAGAGTTGACATGCTCACACTTTAACTGTGATGGAAACAAAAAATACTTTTAAAGAATAGTTAAAATTTCACCTCTCAATGTAGCAAAGGAAATATGGAGTCCTGGGAACTATTGTAAACTACTCTGGCAAAGGTTTTTAAGCACAAAGTTCACCATCATGAAATAAATACATGTTTCTAATCAAGAGCATAAAAGGGCTGCAGCTATTCAGAGTGAATACAGAAAGCATAATTATATCCTCGAATATGATGTGAAACATGCATAACTCAAAAACTAAAAAAATGTCACTCTGTTGCTGCTACTAAAGACATTGGATTGTCTTTGAAAAGTATGACAAAAGCATGAACTGCACCCTTATCCCCCTCCTTTAAAATTCTGCCTGTCGTCAACGGCAGGTATGCAAAGTAATGAGACTCGTTGGTGCAATTATGAAAAATATGTCTGTGAAAGAATTAATTTGGTGTCCCTTTGTACTTGGTGCTAATTTTCCATGCAGTCCCATTGTGTTTCAAAACCCCTCTGAATTTGTATCTATTAAAATGAATCTCTTATTACATTGCCTACGTCGCCCCTTTGCTCTCTCATTTTTTTCCATAACAAATCAACTTAATCAAGCTCATTAAGTGTCATTATTAGCCATTTATTGTTATCTTTCCCAGTGCTCTACTGACAGGCAATCTCCACCCACTCATGTCCTCGTGGCACTGTGGGCATCACTGGGCCTTGACATGCACTTGCTCGTGCGCACGCACGCACACACATAGGCTTAGACACATGTAATCTGGTTTAAATAGATGTAGTGTCATTGATTGTCTCTCATTACCACTTAAATTTACATCATTTATATTATAAATTAGGTACAAATACATACAATATCATTAGAACCTACAACTACTAACTCATTCTACTTAATATAACATGCTTTCAAAATTGCATTAAGCTTATGAATCTTCATCAGCTGTTTTAGGTCGGTAGACTAGGATGGACATGGTAAAACCAATTTTTTCAATGCTTTTAAAAAGTTTTTTTTGTTATTGTACAGCCCTGTGCAAACATTCAAGCTAAAGCAAATATATTTCAATTTAATATCTGTTGGTTTTTGAGAATCCATGACATAAACATGGCCATTCTCAAATTTGTCAGTGTCCATTTTAAGAAAATTGGCCATTTGACACTAAACCACCATCATGCTTCACAGTGGAGGTAAATTGTGAGGTGACTGTATCTTAACCAAACTATCATTCGCATAGAGAACCGTAAACATTACCTCTGTTTTTACTGCAATCTCTGATTTTAGCTTGAATACCTCTGAGTAGATGTTTATATGATACTGTCTCTAGCATAGTAAAATAATAAAAGTTTGTTGAACATACTTTGTTCCAGATATGCACAACATAAGTGTTGTTGATGTAAATTTGTGATATACAGCAGTATAGCGTTAATCTAATTTTTCCAATTTTTCAGTTTACATGATGTGATTTCATTAAAACAATTATTCTTCCCTCACTTACATTTGCTTTGTGTTATGTATTATATTATGTAACCTAATGCATTGTTTACAAACCATAATTAAAAATTTTAATAAATAATTTTGATTAAATTGTATCTTCAGTTTAGTTTTGTTGCTCATCCTGTTAGAATTACTCATTTTTTCTTATTGGTTCTGTGTTATATAGCATATATTTCCTTCATTATACCTCTCTTGTGAGGTTTGTATTACTTTGCTTTGTTTAGTTTCCTTTAGCATTTTCTTTGTAATGGATGTACGCCTTTATTACCTGTTTGTGGCAGAAGCCTTTTGTAATACCTAATTTCGCATAGCATACAGCAGTCTTCTGTAATAGCTTTTTCCTCTGCAATAGCACTGCAATATTTTCCAGTGCTTAATTCTCCTATATCACATTATTCATACTGTTGTGTAGGTGTTAACAGCAAATTAATTACTGAGGTATTGATTTGTATATTTATTTATATAGTTATTTTCTTTCATCTGTATCCTGTCTGCTGTTATTATTATTTTTTTTTGGCAACCGTCTCCATTTATGACATAATGACCGACTATGAAGGGCTTGCAGCAGATCTGACGAGGAAAGGACAAGACCACATTCAGTTCTGGTTGGCCAAGTGAATGAGCTGATTCACTGTGGTGGTTCAGACCAAATCAAGGCAGATGCAATGCCTTTTTACTCACCCTTTCAACCTGTAAATGGTTTCTTTGCTTCCTCCAAAATGCCGAATGCCATCCAGGCACCTCCAATCTGTCAAGGATACTGTAGGATTATTTCACTGCCGAGTGCATTGGTTGATCCTAGTGTTTTTTTTTTTTAACCTTTCACAATAACAATGTCATGTGCTCAGCACTGGGAGTGATATTTAGCTTCATGTGCATCAGCAGGTGGAACAAGTCATGGGTGCACTTGCCCCTAATTATAATCGTCGCACCAAAATGCAGCATTATGCTCCTGCCGCGAGGAGTTACCTATAATTTTACATTAGTTATTAAAAAATAAAGAAAGAAAGAAGTTTAATGTCTGGACAGCGTTAATGATATTTTCCTGACAGAAATGGTTACAAGCAATATAGTTACAGGTGCAATTTATGTTTCATTTACTTTTTCCTGGACATCAGAGTGCCTAAATGCTGCTTTTGTTTTACTGGTACCCTCAATTTCCACCATTTAAAACTTTTGTTTTGACTCCCCATTCATTTAGGCTTGTATTGATCCTTCCTGGTTCCATTTAAATTCATCATCATGTTCACCTCTTTGCGTTTGTTTATTTTATTTATTTTTATTTATTATATACATATATGGTTCTGGGTTATATAACATATATTTCCTTCTTTATACCTGCTTAGTGGGATTTGTTTCACTTTGCTTCATTTACTTTACTTTAGCATTTTCTGTGTAATAGATTTCTGTGTCTCCATTACCTTTTTGTGGTATTAGATTTTCCTAATACCTAATCACACATGGCATACTGCTGTCTTCTCTGCATTAGTGTTTCTATAAGTTGAACTTATTATTATAGCATAATGTAATGTTTATGATATTTTATAACAGCTACAAATCATAATTTCAAGTTTGAGTTTTTTTGTGACCATCTTTAGTGAAATCATTGTTAATGACACTTTTTTTGTTGTCAAATATCAATGTTTATGTGGTTCAAAAAGTATTACTACTGCAATACTTATTGATATCAACCAAAAAAAAAGAAGAAATTTTATCTTCACTTAAAATTAAAAGTGCTAAAAGTTTTTAAAGTTGTATAACTCATTGTGTAAGACCATCGCATAAGCTGTAACTAAGGCAGGCAAATAAATGCAGTCGAATGCAGTGGACTAAAATCTAGATACATATCAAGTAGCATTATTTGGAAATATTCAACTAAAGTGTTGATATAGGTCTTGTGTACATGTACTCAGATATGGATTTCAATGACAAATAGTTTTTAAGATTAAATTACCACATATTTGTATTTTTGCTAAAAGTTTTGCTTAATTGAATCTAGTGTGCAAATTATTTTTGCTTAATTACATTACTATCTGGTAGGCAGAAACTTTCAGAGCAGGAAATAACAATGTATTGTAATGGTAGAAAAATGCTAATTAGACAAATATTAATTTCTCATTAAAGAGCAACACACAAACAATAGATAGCAAGTTTTAAACTTTAACGTAAGCTTATTATGGTTTGGCTTTATTCCACAAACACTCGCAAGTAAAAAGCAAAACTGTAGAGCAATATTCAAGGACACACACACACACACATACACACAATATGTTTATATACACTTACCAGCCCAACATTTGAAATACCTTTTTGTTTATATATTCATTGCCTATTTTATTAATCATCTGTTTTCTCTACAAACTTTGTTTCTGCCTCTCTTGTTTTTCCTAATGGTCAAGAGCACCACAGAGCAGGTATCATTTGGGCAGTGGATGATTCTCAGCACTGCAGTGACAGTGATGTAGTGATATAGATGTTTGTGTGTGTTGCACTGGTATAATTGGATCAAAAACAGCAGTGTTTCTGGAGTTCTTTTACTGTGCACTCTTTTACACACATTCACCTGGTTGCTACACCTTTTAGACAATAGTATATCTGCACAGTTAATTTAAGTCGTCCTTTATTCATTTATCATTGCTTGCAGGATTATTCTTAGTTTAGTAATGCCTCTTTTAAGTGTTTAAAAATTATACTTATCTACTTATACTAGCACAATACACAAGAAACTCCACCATTTGTGGATGTTGTTTAATCCTTACCATTGAAGGCAGACTATAGAGATAAACTAAGTAATAGAGAAGAAGACAGATTAAAGTCTGCAATTCTAGACAATTAAAATTAATTATAGACAAGAAGTTTAACAACAAGTATGTGTATCTAATATATACATTCATAAGAAAAAGTAATTTACATTCTGTAGTTTTACATATCAGGTCAAATATAAACACATTAATGTCTTAAGAACAAGTCTATACAACTTCAAATAAAAAACACATTGCTATTATCATGGTTACTGTATTATCACTTTATTAAGCAAAAATAAATGTAACAGCCTTGTGTGTGTGTGTGTGTGAGTGTGTGCACGCGTGCGCACGTGTAAGCCCATGCTAACCGTTGAAATTGAGACCTTAATTCCCCAGCATGTTTGCAAATCAGGGCCATGGTAACTGCTTCATAGTCGAACATTTTCTTCTCAGCAAGACTGGCTACATTACACCAGCTCATTTTCATCTGCATGTTTCAACTTTAATCAGACTTCACTGGTGGCAAAATGAAAGTGTCTTAAACAAAGGCCCCTGCTCTCCACAATAACACTTATAAAGGTCTTTTGTGTGGCTCCTTTACCCTGTGAACAATAGCAAATTATATCAGGCTAAGAAATCTTTTATAATGAATCATACATTTGCTGATTGCAAATAATTGCGTTAGATGTGTAATATTGGTGGGGTCGTGGAGGTGACCGAGCCATGAGTAATATGAGTATTTGATCTGTGGCCCTCTTGATGAGGTCTATTCACAGCAAAGCTGACCTGTTCCCCCCTCGAGCCCCACCGCATGCTGCCACTTCACTCTGATCACTAGAGTGTTGGTTAAAGTTTGAAGTAAGGTGCAATTAGAACATAGGTCTTTAAAAGATACAAACCCTTATTCCTAACTATTAGCATTTTTTGTTTAGATTTTATATATATATATATATATATATATATATATATATATATATATATATATATATATATATATATATATATATATATATATTTTTTTTTTTTTTTTACTCAAACCTGTCGATTTAAAAAAAAAAAAAAAAAAAAAAAGTTTTCTTTAACTGGAATTTTACTCTTCAGCAGGGTGCACACACTGTAGCTCTGTGCACACATGTAAGAGTCATACATGAAGAGACAATATTCATTCATTAATTATCTTCCGCTTTATCCTCTATTAGGGTTGCGGTGGGGTTCCCCATGCCCATCCACGGGAGAACGTCTCGGGCGCTGGGCAGATAGACCCAGGACAGGGCGCCAATCCATTGCTGGGCACACACTCACTCACACAAACACACTATATAGGGGGCAATTTGGAGAACTCAATTGACTTGATCCATGTTTTGGGACTGTGGGAGGAAACCGGAGGACCCAGAGGAAACCCACGCGGACACAGGGAGAACATGGAAACTCCACCCAGATGGGGATTCGAACCGGGAATCCCTAGTGCTGAGAGGCGAACGTGCTAACCACTAAGCCACCGTACCGCCCGAGGAGACAATATGTCTATTATTTTTAAAGTCATCATTACCTTATGATTACACATCTAAGATACTAATGTATTAAGGAATAAATAATCACCAAAACAAAAAATATATATTTTCCCTTTTACACCTTCTTTTTTGCTTCACATATTGTCATTTTTATTAGTTACACTTGCCATAAAATTTGAACTTTTTATACAATTAGACTGTAGTGCATTTATTTGTGGACTACAGTACATACTTTTACTTACTCTGTTACTTTACTTTGCTCTCTAATGGTCAGGAGCCCAGTAGTAGCACCATAGGGCAGGTATTATTTGGTTGGTACATTATTTTTTTTATCCCAGCAGTGTCACTGAGGTGTTTAAATGAAACTACAGCAGCACTGCTGCACTACAACCCTCCACCCCACATCAGTGTCACTGCAAAACTAACAATAAACAATACGCCACCTAATGTTCTGTGATGGTCTTGACAAATAGAGAACAGAGAACCAACAGGGGACTAACAAAAAAAAAAGGAAAACAAATGTAATTGTACAAAAAACAGTCTGTAATTGTAAAACTACAAGGCCCATCTACATGGTAAGTGGATAAAACAGACAGTGGAGCAAAAAGGAGGTGTGCCCAAACTTGTACAGTATATAAAATAAAAAATTTGATGTGTGATTATGCAGCTAGTGTGTAAGATTAGATTTTTGTTTGTCTTGACGTTTCCTTTGTTAAATAATTTTATATAGATCTATTCCTCCACCACCACTGGTAGGAATGGGCTACCATTAGGTTTCATTCATTTATCGAGAGTCGGGTAAGACACTCGTACTAGTTCTTTTAATTAGGCAACTCAGTTCCTATAAAGCAGTGCCATTTTTATTTGTTGTCCTGTGGCTATGCTGAAGCTAAATCACTTTCTTAAACACTCCCCCCCCCGCCATTTCCTACTTTTTCCTTACTTTTACGTGGTATCAATTCTACAGGTGAGCTTTTGTCAACTCCCATTAGCCTGCATTGAATAGACAAAAAAAATGAAAAGCTAAAGAAAATGAATTCTTATACAGAGCTTAACAAATCTGAATAACATTTTGTCTTTTGTTAATATAAACTGCATACTGTTCTTTTGCTTTACTCTGATTCTCAGCCTGGTGTTAATAGATGGACATGGCTTATTGACAAACTGTGCTGTGAGAAATAGTGTAAACAAACAATCGAGTCATTGAGCACATTGTTCTGCCTTTGAAAAGAAATATCAAGGGAAATCAGGAAAAAACACAACATACGTTTCAAAAGAATTCTTCTGTAATTACCTCTGTGAAGGAAATTCTCTGGTGAACATATTTCTGAAACAAATGTGGTTTAGCTGTATGACAAAAACATGTCAGGGGAGTGCCAAAGAAATCCGCGAGACAGGATAAACACCTTGGTTACTTTTTTTAAGTTCACACACGCTCACACACACAATATCTAAAATGCTTAACAAAATTAGCTTTGAGAAAAGTAAAAATAAAAACAATATTAGACAAAGTTTTATTGATAGACAAGGTTGGTCAGTTTGGTGCTGCGTTACAACGAGTGTGTTTCTTGGTGTTAACATTTTTTTTGTTGTTGTTATATATGAATCTTTTTCATTAACATGAATTTCATATACAATCCATGATATCACACCTAATGACAATTTATGAAAACAAATGTAAATTATTTACTTATAAGCCACTGAGCATATACTAACTGGATTCCATTTCACGCGATGGGATCATCTGTAATTAATATGGTTATTAAGTTATTCATGGCTACTAACATGTTAAATAGGACTTTTATTGAAGTAATAAATATTAAAGTAATTAATAAAAGTGAGGTGGCCAGAGCAAATCTTGGTGTGAAGCAGCTTTACAATACATTTACATTTAGTGATTTCACAAACGCTTTTATCCAAAGCGAATTAAAAATGAGAACACCACAAGTCATTAGTTATGGAGAAAACCAGCTACACTGTAGAATTATCAAACCTGATCGTTATCTGATTCTGATCTTGAAAAAGTTGAATCTAATATATATATATATATATATATATATATATATATATATATATATATATATATATATATATATATATATATACACATAATTTACATAAAGTGCATTAATAAAAGTGCACTGATGCATTGAGATATATATATATATATATATATATATATATATATATATATATATATATATATATGTATATATATATATATATATATATATATATATATATATATATATATATATCTCAATGCATCAGTGCACTTTTATTAATGCACTTTATGTAAATAATGTATATATATTGTACTTCTGGTGTTACTACATTTCATTAGCCCTGTACTTGTACTCACAATTACAAAGTTGAATCTAATCTAATATGTATGTATATATGTATGTATTAATATAAATACTTAAATATGTTTTATTGGAAAGTTCTTTAAGGCAATTAAAAGCGGTTTGTGTACGTCCTAATACAAACAGAACATCTAGTCTCAAATGCTGAGAGACACTGGGTAGGTTTAACTTGAGATATTTAACTCCCTAAGTAAAAAAATAAATAAAGAAATGCGACTAAAATGTGACTATGTAGTAAAATGTCATGAATGAATTAAAATTAGAACATGAATTAGTGAAATTCAGTCATAATTCAAAAATAAATTATAATGCCTTTTATCATTATGTGCCATGGAATGGATGAATCAAGAAATACAGAAAAATGACAGTTTAATTACCTGTTCCTAATCAGACTCCAAAATGGTTTAACACATTACCAGAGCCAATCAGATGTCAGACATCAAAATGAAACAAAAAGTATGTGGCAGGTAAAGTAACTCTTGGTACATGCAGGTATCTGTAAGTTAATGTAGAGACAGTTAGAAAACATTTCTCATAATCGGCCAATCTATTTACACATGTGTGAATGGGATGGAAATGTCATTTATGTTGCAGTAATAACTCTGTTTATAATGTTGACCTTCATGTTTTGTTTCTAGAGAGAAACAATAAACATTTATCCCAATCTCAGCATCACCTAAGATATGCATTACCTCAGGACAAGGACATGGACTGTTTTAAAGCACATTTCCTTAGGAAATGAGACTTAGAATAGACAGCTGAAAACCCACTATGAAAGTCTATTACAGAGCACAAGACCTCTGCTATGAAAACACCCCACAGCACCAGAGCAATCTGTAAAAAGAATCCCTCCTACAAACAGATTATCAACTTGAAATGCAATTTTATGCATTAATACTGAACGTATTGCCCCCCGTCTTCTCGAAATGTTTTTAGAGCACAAAGCACCCTGACATATGATTACCAATGAACTAAACAATTCTCTCTCCTCCCTGCTGGCATTCTTCCAGCCCCTCTGTATCCCCGCAGCCTCCAGTCTGTCCTGTCATGGCAGGCATGATGAAGGTGCGCACAGGCCACTAGGAGCTAAATCGTCGCCAGCAGATGATGTTCCTTGATTTTTAACCATTACAGAGTTTTCACAGAGCTGCAGTCAATTTATTTTATTTATTCTAATGAGGAGCATTAACGATGGCATGGTGAGCGCAGGCCCGGGCTTGACGCCTCGTTAATCACACTTTGCAGACACTCGCAAATCAAGGTCTAACAGCAAGCACTGAATCAAGCCCAATGGAGCGTACACTCCTTCACAATTTATGATCTTTCAAATTGCATCTTTTCAACCATTAAATTGTAAGTTACCATAAATTTTTATCTCTTCTACTTCAGTACTGCTATTGATTCTGCAGTGTGAGAAATAGAAAAGTAGTAAAGTCGGGGCAGTTAGCAAAAATTTAAGTCTTGTCTCCTGAAAGGAAACCAAATGGCAGGTTTAAGCCTGTTAATTTGCCATTGAGAACAAATACCAGGAGTGATAAAATTTAAGAGCTCCAAAGGGAGTTAAACCAGGTCTGGCTAAATGGTAGTCCTCTGCAACCTTGAGTCCAGCTTTTCATTCTCCTGTGTGTGTATGTGGGGTTGTGGGGGTGTGTGGATGGGTGGGGGATTAAAGAACACTTAAAAACCATTATCACTGTCGATTAGGCAGAGGTGTAGCTGAATACAGATGAATTATGGTCCACCATACTGGTATTACAAGGCTATATGTCTTCTGATTTACCCTGATTTGTGGATTTTTGATTGAACTAGTTAGTAATTCATAGTTCTTAATTTAAGCTCAAGTTTCAGGGTGATTACTATACACAGCAACTACAACTGATGAATAACTAATAGAATTGTTTAACATGGGTGGCTGTGTTATGTATGCCTATGATTGCCACCACCCAAGTTTGATGCACTAAAAGTGATGCACTGAAAAATGGAGCTTGCAGTGAAATTTGGGGTTTACATGGTGTGACCATGTACACTATATTAAAGTGCTAGTTGGGTTTACAGTGCATGGAGACCATGGTCCCTGAACTACATTTGGTTTGACATATCAGGATGCTTAAAAAAAATCTGCCCAACATACTTAATCTGGGTTGCCAATCTGTATGTGTCAGAAAAGGCGTACAATGGCCAGTTAAAACCATCCCTAAGAAATGTGAACCTCATGCATGACCCCTTTGGGAATGGAAAAAATACTGTTCATTTTCCATCAGACGTTGCAGTAGCAGCCATAATACAAGTAAATTAGAGCAGCTGTAAAGCAGAACACGTAGGACCATCAACAAAGACTGATACAAAGCCTCCAATAATCCATTTTACCATGCCCAACAAGCAATAACAAATCCTGTGAACACAAGGAAAGGGCTTTCTAGCCATCAAGAGCACACCTTTAATAAAAAATAAATCACCTCATCAGATAAAACTACTATATGCAGGCAGCAAATCTCTCTTTCTGTGTGTACTGTATGTGTATGTTCCCTATACAAATCCACACCGTCCCTTCGATTACCATGAAATGTCACAAACTCTTCGGGACAAAATAACTAAGAAGCAGCTCAAGGGACTTTGTTTTAGCAATCTTTAGTGAGCCGTCTACTGTGCAGCTTGATTTAGGGCATGTCCGTGGGTCTTTGCTACGTGATGTGATTCACGGATGTGTTTTGTGCATCACATGAAATGAACCAATCAGCATGTCACGTGCCATTCCCTTTAAGAGCGTGGTGCAGATTGCCTTTTTCAATGGAGCAGTTGGTTTAAGAAAAAAAAAAATTCCAAAAAAAAAAAAAAACACCGATCACACATCAAGAAGTGTGACCAATTATGTGTAATTTGAATGGGATTTACATAAGGTAACTTCTCATCAGCTTATTTTGAGATCCTTCAAGTAATGTTTATGTATACTTATGACTGCAACAGTTATCATGTGATAAATCAGCATATAACTTTACCAATTTCCAGTGACCCCTTCAAGAGGACAAGTGCTTTCAACATGCAAAGTCAAAATGCTTTAAATATCTGTGTCTCTGCTTGGGAAGCAAGCTAAAGAAAGGCCAAGAGGTTTGACATGTTTATTGTGAAGGGACATGAATGACCTGCCGAGCCCTGACCTTAGTTCCACCAAATACCTGTGGGCTTGTTTCATCATCCATGTCACCATCTTTGTCTAATCTCGTCAGTTGCTCTTAAGAGCGGTACCGGTTATGGCTTAAAACAGGTTGCATGCTGTGATGTTCGTTTGGCTAGGTAGTGCAATTCCTGTCTGACTCGACCCTAAAAAGCCTGAACATATCTGTTAAGTGCTGTGTAAAAGTTCACTGAAAACTGAATTGTTTAGTGGTCCAGCAGTGCTGAACTCGAGGACGTGATAAAGGAGCTGTCATTCACAAACTTTGACTTTACAAACTTTTACTAGCCTCTCATACTTAAAGTTCACTTTTAAGATGATGGAAATCGAAAAACCATTGAATTTAACCTGAAGAAGGTTAAAAATGTGCTACTTACCTGCACCATACTGTTCTGAAGGAATTGGCATAATTGTTTCAGATTACATCTCCATAGCTGGAAGCAGTAAGGAACACACTTGTCAAACAATATGGCCAGATTAGCCATTTCTGATTGGGTGCGTGGAGGCACAATCTCACTCATTACACACCTAAGAAAAGAAACAAAAGTGCAGTTTAAAGTGACTCAATTACGAGTATAAAGAGCGGAGCGACAAAGCCTGCCGGCAGGCACCGAGTGGGAGATTAACCCCTTCACTCCTCTTAAACGCACAATCGCAATACTGTAACTGAGCGAGCACGTCTGCAGGGGGCCAGCTAGTGAATTAAGCGTCAGGGACAGCCAGTGTGTGGTGGAATAAAAGCAACTACTCTGCAAGTGTAGTGGACCTAAAAGCTAGTACATTAAGTTACATCTGGTGCACAATCAGTCCTCAATGACTAAACTAGTCCTGCAATGCTTAATAGTACCCTTTTAGCATTACATTAAATTTAATTCAGTTTTAGCAACTGTTTTGTAATTAATACATTTTTAAACAAACCTGTTCATGAATTAATAAGCCACTAGAAGCATAGTTTTAATATTTAAGATGTCAAAATAAAGAAAAATATAAAATATACAGTATAATAACAAAAATAAACACTTCAAGAAAATTTGTACATAAATCATGTAATTTTATCTGCCACTATGGCAAGTAAATTTATCTTTGTTTAGATTTCTTAAATTTTTCAAAAGACAAGATTATTTATCTTACTTAGAAAGCTAAGAAGTCAAACAAGATTTGTTACACTTTTAAAATATTTTCTGACTTAACGTTAAGTTTTCAGTTTTTGCAGTGCAGGGTTTTGTTCTCTTGTTGGATATTTGACAGAGTAAAATAAAGTTATAAAATACTATTAAAAAGTCAACTTGGGGCCACCTCTTCTTTAATAGCATATGCATTCTCCAGCCTGTTATATGTGAGAGCCTTCTCATCCCGAGATGGCCAAATTGTAGACCAAAAAAAGGGGAAAGTTTTATCACTTGGCCGGTCTGGGCTGGTCAAAGCTTTCAGGTATAGACTTATCTACCCTTGCAAAACATCACATCAGCGAACTATGCCATTACCTGCACTAGTGACATTATTGTTGCTGCATTTGAAAGTCAAATAGGTATTTGTATATTTAACCATTTTATTAAGGTATGTATTACTTGCATATTCTACATCAATATTGTGTGATATGTACATATAATTAAATAATCATAATAATTTCCACTGCTTAGCAAATATAATTGTAATTAGGCAACTGAACTTAACATCTGAAGTAGCTGGACAGGAAAAAAGTAGGTGGGCAGACACCTTGTCTGCTTTTCAAAAATTCCGCACTCTTAAAGTTTATATATGTGCTTGAAAAATTTAAATAACATCAGTTTTTATTTTCATTTTGACATTCACTTTTTCTAACTTTGTATGTAGAGGCACTAATACTAAACATGCGTGGCTGTATGCCTTAAAGGTTCTGTGATTCGATAAATTAGCCATATGTTGCCATGGAATTCAACCATCTTGAGTGAGCACTAAAAACCGGCATGGCATAGCAGGCATAGTGTGTCTAAGTGGCACAGTGCAACCCTGCATGTGAGCCAATTCTGTGTGTGGATGGGCACACGGGTAAATCAGATTTTCCTTTGGGAAAACTGCAGTAACCTGCAGGCCTAATAACTCAAAAGCAAAACAAACCATAATATAGGGCATAAAATACATAAACACTGGACTAAGTTATCATTACAACCCATCTGGCTTGTTAAATTCAATCTGTTAGACTTGCACACACATACACATTCTGTTTTTCTTCAAATTTACTGGCAGGAAACAGTGTTCTCCACCTGTGGTATGACCACACAAGCCAATAAATACCTATGAATTCTGGACTCCCAAAGCATTAGAATACATACTATATCCATTTAACCCGATTCAATCACTTTAGTCAAAATAAATTTCATTATTTTGTACAGATGTCATAAAAACATTTATCACAACTTTGTTCATATTAAAAATTTTACAAACATCACCTACTATTTAATTTTTAAACAGCAGATACATTAAATTACTGACTGGTGATTGTTATTGTACTTTATTAATCTCTGTTTGCACCACTAATCAGTGTAAAAACACCAGGTTCCAGATGTTATCTTGCAGAAGCACTGACATAAAGATACCCTGGCCATGTGTGCAGTAACGTAATATTAACAAATTAAGCTCTGAAACCGACACATCTTCAGTCATGGTACTGAGTTCACACTTTAAATTAATTTTATATACATAGTACAAAACACTACGATTTGTTTCTGTTAATAGTTTTGAAAATAATTTTGAAAATTAAGTAAATACAACCTATGACGAATTCATTCATTTCATTATCTGCCGCTTTATCCTCTATTAGGGTCGCGGTGGGGTTCCCCATGCCCATCCAGGGGAGAACATCTTGGGCGCTGGGCAGATGGACCCAGGACAGGGCGCCAATCCATCGCTGGGCACACACTCACTCACACAGACACACTCTATATCGGGCAATTTTGAGAATTCAATTGACTTGATCCATGTTTTTGGACTGTGGGAGGAAACCGGAGAACCCGGAGGAACCCCACGCAGACATGGGGAGAACATGGAAACTCCACCCAGATGGGGATTCGAACCGGGAATCCCCAGCGCTGAGAGGCGAACGTGCTAACCACTAAGCCACCGTGCCGCCCCTATGACAAATTACACCATGTAATTATAATTGTCACCTAAATGAACCCTATGTGATAGATGGGCTCATATTTAAAGCAAGAATACTTTAGTTTATGTTTGACTAGTTGTCCAGGTTCTATGGCCTGCAAAACTAGCCCACAATGCCCCCCCCCACAATGCTTGACAGTTGGTATGATCTGTACTAATATATACTGTGTTTGGTTTTAACCAAATAAGGTCTAGTTTGTCCACAAAACATTGTTCCAAAAGAGATGTAGTTTAAATAAAGTCATGCTGCCATGTTCTATTTAAAAATGACACTTTCTGTGTTTTTTCCTGTCAACACTTCCACAAAACCTCATCAGGAAATGATGTCACTATTAAATGAGTAGGGCCAATTCAGGAAGGTACATGTCAATCGTTTCATGAATGCAATTCTACACATATTGTTCACATATAGATTCAAATATATTAAATAAAAAATAACTTCAAATGCAATTAAATATTAAAACACTTTACTGCTTGGCTGTATAAAACGAGCAGCACACATAATTTTACTTATTAATATGATCTGTCTTAGAAAAGGATGTGTTGAGTTGACGTGAACTCTACTGAGGTTCAATTCCAATTTCTCACAAAAGAAAAGAATGAAACCTGATGTTTTATTCATGGATGGCATGTACATCATGTACGTATCTGTGAACACCATTTCAGATTGTAAAGCTGCAAGGGAAAAAAATCTTGACTATAAAGGCAGGTGAACGTTTCAGGAAATCTGTGCAGGTAGATGGAAAAATTGAACCTGTCATGAATACAAAGACCCAGCAGAGATCACCCAGATCTTTATCTTTTCATAAAGCATAAAGAAAGCAGGAGGCATTTATGTGCCAAGCACACGGAAGTTGAAATAATGTGTGTATGTGTGTGTGTGTGTGTGTCTGTCTGTGTGTGAGTGAGCGAGAGAGTCATGTTTGGTGCAGCTGTAGTAGGTTGAGTAATTGTGTGATGACAGTTTCAGTGCACCGAGATCTTCAGGGTATTGTGATCATCTCTGACGGGTGATTCACCTGCAGTTGGAAACAGCCTTATTTTAAAGTGATGCTCAAATTCCTCATAAAGTCTTACAGGCTGTCATGGATATAGCACCATGCTTGTAGATACATACTCCAAAATTTCTAAGGTGTGTTTTTGTAAAAGAAGTAAATGGTGAGAATTGTATGCATAAATAAGAGGAGGAAAAAATCCCATACAGTTTATAACAAATTTTCTATTAAAATATTAGAAGAATGAACCAAAGTATTGCTACACATTTACCCCGAACAAACTTTTATTTTATGCCTTCAGCCCTATGCGTCTGTGTAGCTCAATTTTCACTTTTTGTTTGAACTTTCAGCAAATACATGATTTTACTTTACAAACATGTTTTTTTAAAAAAAGGTTGAAATTCTAAAATACAATAAAAGCTTAAAACTCATTCATTCATTCATTATCTCCCGCTTTATCCTCTATTAGGGTCGCGGTGGGGTTCCCCATGCCCATTCAGGGGAGAACGTCTCGGGCGCTGGGCAGATAGACCCAGGACAGGGCGCCAATCCATCGCTGGGTACACACTCACACACTCAAACACACTCTATATGGGGCAATTTAGAGAACTCAATTAACTTGATCCATGTTTTTGGACTGTGGGAGGAAACCGGAGAACCCGGAGAAAACCCACACGGACACGGGGAGAACATGGAAACTCCACCCAGATGGGGATTCGAACCGGGAATCCCTAGCGCTGAGAGGCGAACGTGCTAACCACTAAGCCACCGTGCCGCCAGCTTAAAACTCGACTTTGTTAAATGATGTAAGGAGTGCATGTGGCATTCAATCAGTGACTGTGTTTTTTTTTTTTTGGTTTTCATGGTGTTTTTGTTTATAACCTTTATTTGAATGTGTTGAGTTAATAGCGCTAGTTATTGTTAATTCCCTGGACCCGTTTCCCCTTTTCATGCCCTCCTCTTGTTTGTATATATTCTTCTCCTCTTCTCAGTCTCAGAGATTATCAGTTAAGTTAAGTGCTGTCCCTGTATAATTAGTGTCTACTTGCTCTTTTTTTTGGTTCTGGGTTATAGCTAGGCTGCCTACTTTACCTGTTTAATGCATCACTTACAGGGCTTGGTGTAAGAAATGGCTTTATTTAACTCTTTATTTAATTTTAATATAAATATATAAATTATATAAAATATATAAAATATATAAATATATAAACTATTTAAAAATTCAAGGGACATTCCTGTGTTTTGACTGACAGCCCAACATGCATTTAGTAAATTTAAAAAGCTGGTTAAATTTAGGACAGAGAAAAAAAAATAACATTTAAAGTTTTAGTGTCATTGATCTAGAAGATTCCACAATTAGCAGTTAAACTTGTACCAGATTACATCAAATGAAGATTAAGGGTAAAAGATATCGCAACTAAAGGCTTAGTCTTTACAAGCAAGGATTTGTTGTGGTTCCCCACTTTTTTAATGCCAAGCTCAAAGGTTCAAAGACCTTGTTTCTTAGCACATACTTACTTACAAAGAATTATGTTATATCATGAAATGATTTACAGAGGCAGAAGAAAAGTCCTGCCAGAGCGCGTAACTGCCAAGGGTAGAAATGGCTGCCGATCATTTTAGAAACTATCATACGACAGTGATGACATAGCCACTTGGGTTTGGGAGTTTTGCAAATATAAATTGTTTCACAGTCTAGAGTCCTCTGAGTTTAACCAAAATACAGTGAAAATATGTTCTGTTGTCAGCTTGTTTAAGGTTGTTTTGGCAAGTTATTGCCCTTCCCAGATTTGATGAGCCAGAGATTACAAAGAAAGACCTTTAAGACAAGTGCAAATCAGTGCTCACAGAGTGGGTAATCAGAATATATAAAGGCACCCCTGATATAGAAACTTATACTGATATATTGGAGAGACATATGCTGCCATCAGTTTAAAATCATTTTTTTCAGGAACCACGTGTCCATTTCAGCGGAACAATACCAGCCTTCAAACTGATATAGAAATATTGTGCTTCATTGAACCTGCCTACTGTCAAGATTTGTCTCTTGTTAAAATGTATGGCACATAATGAGGAGGAGAATCAGACAACAACAAGTGATTACAAACTGTTGAGTGGTTAATGTGTTGTGTAAAGCAAGAATAGGTTAAAGTTCTATAAAAATTCTTAAATAATTAAAAAGTGTAATTAAAATTACTAGTGTGTGACTCAGTGGTATTTTTTCAGGCATTAATTTTCAAATTTGTTTGTAATTAACATATACATTTTGGATCAGCAAAAAAACAAACAAACAAAAAAAAAAAGATTTGTCTGTTAAATAAAGAAAATTTCAAGGAAAAATACAATTTACAGTTTTCAGGTTTTATTGAAATGTATGGCAGTATTTATTATTTGGTATTTATTAGCAAATTTAGACATTTAAATGTAAATGGGAGAATGAAGCGAGTGATGAAGCAATGAAAGCTAATATCAGAGTAGAAGTTGAACTACAGCACTTGGTTGAAATGCAGCTGTTAAAATTGCCCTTAACAATGTCTGAGTGCAGGTAGGTAGTTTAATGGTATTTGAACATTTTTTACATTTCTTTCCTTTCCACATGGCACCACACTGTCTCCTTGCTCACGGCTTGTAGACATTTTTATGATTTATGGCTTTACTTGTCACACGTTGAAAACCCTCACCTAGCTAAATACAGCACACTCATTTGTATGAAGCTGAACTGTGTTGAACTTGCACCACATAATCTTGCCCTGCCCCAATCCTCCTGTTGTTCACCAAATTAAACTAATGCATATACATGAAATTATCTTTAATTAATAAATCTAACTGTTGAAGATAAACTAAAATGTAGATGGAAGATAAACTTCTGTCCGTAATGAAGTCAAATTTTTAAGAAACTACTGAAGACTACTGCATCTTTTTAACAAACACCTATTGTAGAAAAAAAATTGGGTGGGGTGTAGGATCAGATAACGATCAGGTTTGATAATTTAAAATAAATTCTAATTGTAAATGTAAATATAAAATATACTTGCATAATACAACTATTTGTTATAAATAAAAATCAATAAATAAAAAAAATGTGTTCAATACAAGGGTATTTATAGTTTCTTTTTTCATGTGATAGGATAAATATAACAATACAAATTTACCCATAAAGCACAGATACTCATTTCTATAAACAAAACAAAGTACAGTAACTCGAGTTATTATTACTTAAAACACACCGTGTTACACAGTGCACCATGCTATACCAAACATAAATCCTATTCTTTTACTGTATATTCATTTCGAAAATACAGCTGCAACCAAGCAGATCATCACAATCACAAATGATGTGAAGCAACTCCAAATTAATATACTATTCATATAAAGGCCTAAAATGGTGAAACAGGTATAATGGTTATGTGATCATATACTTAAATATACAGTGTGTTAACAAATATCAGTGATATCTGTTTCTAAGGCTCTAAATTTTCACATAATCTATTATACACTAACTCAAGGTTAAAATAGAATGACAACGTTTGTTTTTTTTTTTTTTTTTCCATGGTTGCTCGCCCTCTCACCATACACCAAAGTAACCGCATATTAAAGTGCTCTACTAGTCAGCGATCTCTCCTACTTTCTTATTTGAGAGGTGATTTGTGAGCAAGAGCTTGTTCTGGGCTCTTGTGCCCCTCGAGCACAGAGTGCATTTCCCCCCACATGTTAACAAACATGTAATTTCCATAAACACACTGCTGGAATTGACAGCTTGATTCGGGCTCATCTGCCAAAAGAAGTAGACAGAGGGGGCCGAGAGGGCCTGGTGTGCAGAATCGGGATTACCAGAGGCACCAATGACAATGGTAGGATTTACAAGTGTAACAAGTACTTTTAGCACCTCACAGGGTCTATGGAGCCCCCAGCTGCAGCATTTGAGGGATAATCATCATTATATTTTCACTGCTTGTCCATAAAAACCTCACCCTGTAAGATTAAGCACTTACAATACATCTCTCATATTCTTTACTTTAGGAAAACTGTTGAGCATAATGACTTTTCAATTTGTGCTTTGCCATTACTGACATGACAAAAGCTGATTCACATAATTAATACCAACCAACTTGAGCTCGAAGGTTCTGCGTGGCAGTACAACATAGTTTATAACATGGTCTACAACTTGTGTAATAAACTGCAAAACCTCATATGATATTTAATACATAGGATCTAATTCAATTATACCAGTATTCAATTGTGTGTCACACATAAATATGTGATGGTCTAAACCTAATATAGTAGCGAGTCACTATCCTAGGGACTATAAAGGATGCTTTAAATGCCTCCCTGGAGGATCGTGCCAGCTGACACAATGGCTAAAACGAGAGTAAATCTGATCAAATCTGTATAACATTTACTGAGCACTGTGTCAGAAGGGTCTAATAAATATTTATGTTGACAGGCAGATTTGCAAGTGAATAAAAAGGCGGAAGGATTAGACATGATTCTTTGTAGAGAGGCAGGCCTGAGAGGTGGTGGCCTTCCATGGGACTCACACTTAATCTGATTCCTCTGTGAGTGGAACGCCAAACACTACAGCCTTATCTTCACCAGGCCTCTTTGAGAGGTTATAATTTCTCGCTTCGCTGAAGCCTGAACAGGGCTTGTTAGTGCTACAAAGCAAAGAGAAAAAGGAGCGAGAAAGATAGAAAGAGAAAGCTGCCATCATCTCTCTGGTCAGACACATTTCGGTTTCTGATAACAGTCGGCTTGTAGGGTAACCCAGGAGGACAACATGCACTCCCACACATACGCACTGCTTGTTGTAAAACTATCCACAGTTCTAAGTAAAATTGACATTGCTTGCTGAATTCAATTAGCTATGAAAAAGAGAAGTAAGAAAAGAGAAGAGCTAAACACTGTTACATACAGAGACTTTTCATCTAAATGACCAAACATAAAAGTAATCCACATTATGGAAATCAGCATTACACAGGACCGTGTGAAATAACATATACACTAAATTGGCAAAAGCATTATGACACACTTCTAATATCTTTTTTTTTTTTTGCATTTTATTCAGTTCACTTAGAACTTTTGTATGTTTCAAACAAACAGTTTGGGGAAGGCTTTTTTTTTATAAGTGACCCAGTGTACAAATCAAGTTCAATAAACACATAGTTGTGTGGATTGTATGATTTTGGTGTTGAATAACTGACCCACACAATGCCCTGACCTCAACCACATCAATCACATTTGTGATGAAATAAAACAGAGGTTGCAAGCCAGGCTTCCTCATCCAACATCAGTGTCTAACTTCATTTAAGATCTTTTGGATGAATGGGAAATAATTAGCACAAACACAGTCCAAAATCATTTAGAATGCCTCTCCAAAATTAAGCCATTATAAAAAAAAGCTATAGCTAACATGGGGGATCAACATTGATTGGATGTAAAGAATGTCCCAGTATGTTTAGTTGTTCCAATATAATGTATAATATTTAATCAGTCACTTGATTTGCAAAATTGGGATTGTATTCTTCTTGTGCCTCTCATGCTTTATTTTATTACAACCAGAAAACTTTGCAATCGAAAAAAAAAACTTTTTTTTTTTTCTTAAAATCATTCTTCGGATTTTAATAAAAATTATAATGTTATAAGTCATTAAAATTTCCAAAAATATGTTTTGATTTCTCAGGAGGAGTAATGTAAAAATTAAAAGCTCTGCGGCTCCTAAATATCTACCTCAGAAAGCAATCATACTACTTGCATTAAGGACTGGTATAGAAGCTCTGCTGCTGCTAAAGTCCCTGTAGCTGATGATAAAATCCACCCAGTCTATAACAGCAATTACATTCCCACTCATACAGACATGAGTAGACTAAAACAGTAAATCAGGCCATGAATTTGATTTATATTCAGAAGACTTTGTTCATGCTAACTATGAAACTGTTAAATTGGCTAGCCCAATTTCTTAATGCGGACACCTGGGTAAATTCTACGCATTGTAGTGTCTTGGACAGGCAGGTTAATGTTGGTTCAGGGATGTAGCTCTCTAGATTAATGTTAAAAATATTTGAAAAAAAAAAAAAGTTCCAGTGGTATTTGTGATGGTTATGGACTAAAGGGGGTGATAAGAGACAGTGTTTGCTTGGGGTGGGATGAATGTTGCAAAATTATCTGCTGACAAGGAGGTGTTGGGATTTTATCAGAGTAAGATATCATGTGTGTTAAACAATGTGAGTGCATCTGAGATGCATTTAACTTGTTTTGGAACACAAAGGTGCCCAGCGATAGATTGGCGCCCTGTCCTGGGTGTGTTTGCCCAGCGCCCGAAATGTTCTCCCCATGGGGACCCCCCCCCGACCCTAATATAGGATAAAGCGGAAGATGAAGGATGGATGGATGGATGGAAAACAGAGGTTTTAGTAGCAGTAATGTTCCTGGGGAAAGCGGGAACAAGTGTATGGCATTATTACAAATATGAGAGCAATACCAGATTTTTGCCACATTCTATGAGCAAAGAGTAAACAAATATATATCACATGCTCAATAATATTTAGTTATTCAGTTATTATAGTATAGATTTATTTGTCACATAAATTGTAGCAAATACAATGTGCAGTGAAATGGGTCTTCTTTATGTCTGTACATACAATACATACTATATGACAAGTGGTGAGATTAAAGTCTTGACTCAAATCCAACTTTTTTTACGACAAAATAATATATACCCATTTTGTCTGGTTTATGGTGCAATGGTGGTGTGAAAACTTATGTGAATATTCCTTTTAATTCACTAAAACGTATATATACAACTTTGATAGTTTTATACAACTTTTAAAAGCAGTTTTTCAGAATCCTAGGTCAAGAATTGCAGAAAGCAATCAAAGATGCGGGTAGCAAAAATAACTCTCCTTAATCTATAACTTAACTAACACAGTATCATTTAAACAAACTTAGATGGGTACATAAAAATATGTTTCTATACAGTTTACTTTGCATTAAATACCAAAAAGTAAAAGTTTCCTTATTTATAAAATTCTGGTTAATATTCTGACCAAAATGTGTTAAGTCTTAATATTTAACAATTTCTGTTTGCCTCATTTGTGACCAGGTCTGTATTTATTAACACTTGCTTTGAGATAAAAATTCTAGACATGTTTATGAAAATAGCTTTGTGTTTGCTGTCATCAATTTCATTTACAAACCTGCATACAACTTAAAACAAGCTACTTTATCATCTTTTTATTCAGTTTGATTTTGAGTTTCCCTGAAGCACCTGTGGGATTGACTAAAGCAACAAACAATTAGCCTCCGCAAGCTAATTGTGGGTGGCACGGTGGCTTAGTGTTTAGCACGTTCGCCTCTCAGCGCTAGGGATTCCCGGTTCGAATCCCCATCTGGGTGGAGTTTCCATGTTCTCCCCGTGTCTGCGTGGGTTTCTGCCGGGTTCTCCGGTTTCTTCCCACAGTCCAAAAACATGGATCAAAAAACGTTCTCCCGAAACGTTCTCCCCTGGATGGGCATGGGGAACCCCACCGCGACCCTAATATAGGATAAAGCGGAAGATAATGAATGAATGAAAAAGCTAATTGTGTCTAACCGATTCATCTATCCTTCTTCACACAAGAATTTGAATTTATTTTTGTCAGTATGTTCAGGCAGTTTAAGAACGATTGCTTTGATGGACTCCAGAAAGTATATCCACTTTTCCTGTAGTGATCAATAGAACATGTATAAAACTATGAGTATACAAGCTGACGAGGGGTTTTAACACCCATGTAGTTTATTTATGCATATACATGGTTGTAGGCAAAGGACAAAATTCTGGAGGATCAACATGTTTGGCTACTGATTTAAAAATAATTACTTTTAAGAAGAATATGTCTGGAGTCTGGAAAACACAGTGGAACATAGTGGTGATAAGTGGAACCACTTCATTATGGTTCTTATCAATGTCTTGAGTGCACAATGAGTGAACAGCTGCTATGATGTAAAGAGGAGGGAGAAATGAAGAAATAAAGAGTCGATGAGAAAAAGAAAAAGGTCTCAGTGTAGACAACCGATCATGGACCTGCTACAGCAGTACTGCCAGAACAGCCTCTCTCTGTTTTAAAAGAATCTTAGGAATAAAAAGCACTTATTAGACTTAAGTAAAATGGAAAAAAAATGTAATTATTCAGGCACAATTTTTTTGGGAGAATTCAACTGACTGTAAATTGGTTAAGAAAAAAAGTATGCAAAATTTTGTACATTAATTTAAAAATAAACACAGAAAAAACACTGCAGAGAAGAAATGCATATTATATATCAAAATAAAATAAATGGCAAGTTCAGCAGACACCTGACCTCTCACTCAGTTAGTCCTTAACTACACTAATACTAACACTTTACTAAAACACAAATCAACAGATTCAGGACCAGTACAGGCATGCAAAGATCCAGGTACATCAGAAATACAGAACCTGCCAACAATTGCAAATGAATAAAACAAAGAGCTGCATATCCTAAGGAAATGTCCAAATAGATCAAATGCATAAAATGTTGTATGAAAAAAATTAACAACAGATATTACACCCTCTTTAGGGAGACTACAGAAAAGTGATCCTGCTCCTTGGAAGTACACAGAGTGTTGCACACTTGCAGTTCAACACATCCTGTGATGCCATCAACAGTAACCATAACACACACAGACATATACATTATATGCATATATAATATATTTATATTGTAGTGTATGTACATATGTATATCTATATATATGGTGCATATGTATCCTAGATTATTTTATTCATTAAGCATTCTTTAATTGTGTTTTAGTTATTCCTATTAGTATTAGCTTAGGTTAGTAGTTGTTGTAAGTACTTTTCCTAGATAGGTCATGTTAGCTCAGTAGTTAGGGTGTTGGTCTGTTGGGCTAGTCCACTGAAGTTACCATTGTGTGTCCTTGAGTAAGACCATTAACCCTAATAACCAGGAACATGATAATACACCATCATTTAATATGGTATATTTAGTGTACCTTTATAGAACAAAAACTCAACTTGTACCCGAGATTCCAACAAGGCTTTAAACAATTTTAGTCTCTTTCCCAGCTGTTCTTAGCCAGATGGATTTCCAAATGGAAAGCTGTGCTTGTCCTATCAGGAGAGAGAGAGAGACAGAGAGAGCAAGAGACAGAGAGAGCGAGAGAGTGAGAGGGACACAGAGGGTGAGAGACAGAGAGAGAGACACAGACAGAGAGAGAGCGAGAGAGGGACACGGAGCGAGAGAGGGACACAGAGAGAGAGTGAGAGACAGAGAGAGAGAGAGGGACACAGAGAGAAAGAGAGAGAGTGAGAGACAGAGAGAGAGAGAGACACAGACAGAGAGAGAGCGAGAGAGGGACACGGAGCGAGAGAGGGACACAGAGAGAGAGTGAGAGACAGAGAGAGAGAGAGGGACACAGAGAGAGAGTGAGAGACACAGAGAGAGAGAGACACAGACAGAGAGAGAGAGAGGGACACAGAGAGAAAGAGAGAGAGTGAGAGACAGAGAGAGAGAGGGACACAGAGAGAAAGAGAGAGAGTGAGAGACACAGACAGAGAGAGCGAGAGACAGAGAGAGAGAGAGGGACACAGAGAGAAAGAGAGAGACACAGACAGAGAGAGAGAGAGCGAGAGAGGGACACACAGAGAGAGAGAGAAAGAGAGAGAGAGAGAGAGCATCCCCCCGGCTGTGAGTAAATAGTGAGCAGGACGCTTCATCAGACGCGCACTGACAGAGGGCGCATTGTTTTTGCCGCGAAGCCGCACGCTGAGAAATTCTATTTTCGGTTTTACTTGCCGCAGTAATTATATGCATTGTTTGGCGAGTATAAAGAAAATAAAAGTGCATGCATGTGTCTCCCCCGGTCAATTGGATTCTGACAGTTCGAGCCGAATTGGGTACACGAACGCGGCTTGCCAGCTCGTAATGACGCCGCTGTTTGTGTGGAACAATTTGGCTCTAAACAGCTCATCAGCGGCTCCGAGAGTCTGTCAGCGAGAGCGCCGAGTGACACGTCTTCCGTGTCTCCGCCTGTTATTAGCGCGTCTCTTAAGACAAGCTCAATTATCTGACACTGCCCGTAATTTTCCTTCCTTTTCCAGCACAATGTAAAGTTCCTCTCCTTTATTTCCCGAGCCGCTCATTTGGACGGCGCAAACAAGAAGAGACAAGAGTGGGTGGAGGAGACAATTTGACGAAAAAATCTTAAGGGGGCCAGAGGGAGGTGGGCTGCTGGGGAGAGGGGTGGACGGGACAACATGAGTCAAAAACTAATTTGATGCTTACTTTACAAGAATAAATAGTTTCAGCGCATACTTTGTCAAATATATGTGGCAGATATTTGGATGATAACTTGATAGATGTCTGTCAGCTGGAAACAACGCAGCTGTTGCTGTGTCACTTTTCAGAGTCCTATTCCAAAAGAAAGAATTCATCCAGAGTCTATGCACTCTTCATCAGTCATATTGGGTCACTTCTTTCAACTCACTTTAAGAGCACATAGTCATTTACAAAAGCTAGAAATGAGGTACAAATACATTTTAAATAGATCTTTAATGTTTTTGTATGTTTCTGGATTTTTAACCTGCATTTTCATCAGTTACAACTACACCCACAAAAGCAGCCCTATATCAACAGCTATTAAAATTATTACGGCTGTGTAACAATGTAACCCGAACACATTCTCATTTTTGGTATTTCTTCAAAAAGGTTATTTATTTATTTTATTATTAAGAATAAGTAAAAAGTAAGAAACACTTCCAAATATAAATCTTTATTACTAAAGTCTGGTTATTTATTTTCTCAGTATTAGTAAGCCATTAATGTTAGCCTTCATATCTATATTATTCATAATTTAATGAATACAATTAACTTTAATTAAAATAATTAAAGTCATTTTAAAAGTTTAAAAATACTTAAGTCTCGTGTCCCCTTGTTTGATCACTATCCACAAATCAACATAGATTGGCTAAAGTAGTGTGAAATATGTGAAATTTGGACACACTAAAATGACATGTTTTGTGGATTTTTTTTGTTATCATTTACTATATGAAACACATTTATATATGTCAGTTAAGCTTATTGGTACTAAATAGAAATATAAAAATTTAAATATATAATGTGTTGTTCCTTTTGAATTGCCACAATTTACAATTAATTTAATACAAAATTATAAACACGTTACAAAAAGGTTTAAATAAAATTGCTTTTAAAAGTGTTGACATTTGTTACATGTAGAGAACACATCACTGTCAATAAAAACATGCAATTCAACCAGTGGTGATAAAATTTGTACACTGGACTGTATTTAAATCACAGCTGCATGGCAAATAATTGAATACATTTACTTGTGAAAGCCAGAATCAAAACTGTTTGCAGAGTAAAGATCAACAACTGATGTTTATAAGAAGGACAACATTTCAACAAGAAAACAATAAAAAAAATAAAATAAAATAAAACTAGCTAACTCATGCCATTTATATTCATGTCTGTAATGTCAACACTGACTGTCTTTTCAACAAACATATTCCTTTAAAGAATTTTCTGAAATGTACAAACATATTGAGTTGGATCTTTTCACTTTTGCGGTGGTAAAGCATTTTCAGTATCTGAATCGGATGTTTTAATACACCAATTATAGACCCTTCTTTTTTCATCAAATGTCAAAACATTCAGGAAATCAGTCTATAAACTGTAATCTGTTGAAAACTTCTCTGTTTTGTTAAAACTTTTTTGTTGAAAAAGTTACACAATTTTTTCACAGCAAAAACTTCTATGCTATACATGATCATAAGTTGCCATGAGAACGGGCAAGTGGTAATGACAGCAGTTCTATGTGCAGTAATGCATGTAAAATACAATTATTCTAAACACAACAGGTATCTCATGGGATTCATTCTAACACACAAAGACTTATGCTTAATGGTTACATTGCATGAGATGGTCATTTATACTGTAATCGCCCTGATTGGCAGAGTGAAGTTTACAAAGATGGCACAGTGTGATTGTGGGAAACGAAGAGATACAGGGCAGTTCATCATGAAGTGTGTATTCCTGTGTGGAGTGACAATTGCATGTATGTGACAGGCTTTCAAAATAAAAGTGTTCCTTCATGTAAAAAGCTCTATTCTTCCAACCACTTACTCACTCGCCCTTGCTGCAATCTGGAGGTTTGGGACTACACTGCAGCAGGGGTCACTCCTGTAAAGAGGCCTAGGCTGTAATCAAGACTAGTCAGAGGAAATAGTCAACTTAAAGGAGAAGTTCCAACACAATTTGCAATGGATTTTATTTTTTTTCTTGATGGAGTTGGGGTGGGTTTGGGGGTCAAATCAGTAAGCTTTGGAGTCAGATATATTCTGTGCATCAGGGGTTTACAAGGCAGGTGCTGTTTCACCACTGTGGATACAGTGTATCTCATCAACACAGGTAGGGCACCCCACAAATGGGAAGGAAATTGCAGTAGATATTGAGGCAGTGCACTTGAGGTCGTGGAGAGAAAACACAACAGAACAGAGACCAGCTGCAGTGTTGCCTCTGTGTTTTTCCCACCGCAGATGGACGCCTGTAATCAAAGAGACAGTCTTGTCCAGATTACAGTCTTCAATCAGACAGCCAAGAAAATGATATGTACATCACTCTTGCTACGGACGCTGCAGCACCTTACTGCATATTACCTGTGTCAGACCTGCCAGAGCCCTAGCAGGAGACAGAGAAGCCATCAGACACCTGCCACTCCAGGGGGTTTGAAAGAACAAGTGACTGTCACCAAGGAGACCTGTCGCTGATGTTCCTTCATTATAGATATTCACTAAAAGAGACCATTCCTTTCTTGTCAGTGTGTGAGTCTGAGTATCTGTTGTGAATGGCAGCTCATAAAATTGAGGTGATGAAGGTTGCAACTAATGTACAGATCTTAGGTCAACAATTGACACCAAATGTATCTCAAGTTGACTGAAGAAAAATGGTAAATGGTTTGATCATATGTTCTGGATGCTCAACTAAAGTGAAAAGTGCCTTACAGATCCTACAGGTCATGCAACTGAGAAGAATAGGATGTACAAACGGAATAGATTAAGTAGCACTAAATGGTAAAGACCAAAATTTGGCTCATCAGCCAAGAACCTGATCTGTTATGCAGTCACAAAAACATGCAAAATGTCATTTAAAAACCTCTTAAACAGAGATGGCGAATAAAATGAATTAAATCTTTCTTCCTGGAAGAGCAGAGATACAAACCTGTAATTTCCTTGAAACAAGAAAGCACCTAATTAGAGCCTGTGAGCATTACACACCTCTCTCCTGGTCAGACAACACGCCAAACAATTGCAGCTCAGGGTGTTTGCTATTTTCTTGCTTCAAATTTCACATCTCTTCTTACAAGACACCCCAGTTAAATGTAGATGACAAATAATGGCTGAAGGCTTTTGGACAAAAACAATCCAAAGCAATGCATTTTGGTTTTGCAAAGGAATTATTTGCATAATATCCCCCTTTTCTCACCTACCGGTAGCAATCCACCTTGAAAAGACGAAAGATTTGACCACAATGTCACTTTCGCCTTCTCTTGAAATCTATTTTCTCTCTCTCCGATATCTCTGCTGAGCTATTCCAAACACACACACACCTCCTTGAGCCCTGCTGACACTGTGTAGGGAGGTCACTAAATTGTCCAAACAACGAAGAGAAAAAAGAAATAAAAATCACTGACCTGCTACAAAATTGCCCATATTCAGCAAAAAGGGAATATCAGATTACTGAGGTGATCCATGTGGCATTGTCTATTCTCATTCATAAGATGGATAGAATAGATAGATAGACAGATTAAATAGACTAGATGGATAAGATCGATAGGTAGGTAGGTAAATAGATAGATGCGCATACGTGTGTTGTTCTGCAGTTGATCAAGCAAAGACAAGTGTGCAGTGAATGCAGAGTGAGTGGATAGGAGCCACACAAAAAAGCTTTCACTTTCTAAAGACAGTTAGAGGAGACTATGGAGCATGGCCAAGAAACTTTTAGCTTCAGTACCATCAGTCTGACCTGTCAAACTGACAGGCTAACTGCCATCACTCACGCACTTTGCAGCAGAAAAGTTCTAACAGTACATATTACCTCATAACATGAAAGCATTGAAGCATCATGATTTGATCTGAAAAAGACATTTCCAATCAAACTGCAATGTGGTTGCAATACATAGGCATGATGAAGAATGGATTAAGAAAAAATATATATGATAAGTGATATTATGAATAATATTACTTAAAGTCGGCGGCACGGTGGCTTAGTGTTTAGCACGTTCGCCTCTCAGCGCTAGGGATTCCCGGTTCGAATCCCCATCTGGGTGGAGTTTCCATGTTCTCCCCGTGTCTGCGTGGGTTTCCTCCGGGTTCTCCGGTTTCCTCCCACAGTCCAAAAACATGGATCAAGTTAATTGAATTCTCAAAATTGCCCCATATAGAGTGTGTCTGTGTGAGTGAGTGTGTGCCCAGCGATGGATTGGCGCCCTGTCCTGGGTCTATCTGCCCAGCGCCCGAGATGTTCTCCCCTGGATGGGCATGGGGAACCCCACCGCGACCCAAATAGAGGATAAAGCGGGAGATAATGAATGAATTAATTATTTAAAGTGAAAACTAAAAATGATGATTCCTCTCAGGTCAGTTATTAATCAGTTTAAGACAAAGTTTAAGACAAGACTAAAATATTAGTCATTATTATTAATTTGCCAAGAAAGATAATCCAAAATTATATACCTGTCAGTGGCAAAAGTATGTGAACCTTTAGAATTAGTAAAGTTAGCACTATGTCCAGGGTGAGTGCCCGTTATTCATAGAGCTCTGAATTCTTAATCATACCAGCAAATTCTAAAGGAAAATGTCTCGACCTCTGTCCATGAAAAAGATTACTTTAGAATGTTGGTCACGCAACAACACAATGACCATAATCAAACAAGAGGTTTTATCAAAGAAAGGTTTAAAGAAAAGTTTTAAATGTCAAAGTTCCGTTCTTAACCTATTAGAAATGATTTTGTTGGCCCTGATGCAAGCAGTAAATGGGAATGTCAACAATGTTTAAAACAGATATATGAACAAAAATATACCCAAGTTGATATGCAGGACTTACAACACGAACAATAACCTAAAATTCAGTTGCAGTTGCAATGCGTCAGACCAGGTACTGAAATTGCCCTTCACAATTCTGTAATTTTTCCCCTTTCATTCATTCATTCATTCATTCATTCATTCATTCATTATCTCCCGCTTTATCCTCTATTAGGGTCGCGGTGGGGTTCCCCATGCCCATCCAGGGGAGAACGTCTCGGGCGCTGGGCAGATAGACCCAGGACAGGGCGCCAATCTATCGCTGGGCACACACTCACTCACACAGACACACTCTCTATGGGGCAATTTTTAAGAATTCAATTGACTTGATCCATGTTTTTGGACTGTGGGAGGAAACCGGAGAACCCGGAGGAAACCCACGCAGACACGGGGAGAACATGGAAACTCCACCCAGATAGGGATTCGAACCGGGAATCCCTAGCGCTGAGAGGCGAACGTGCTAACCACTAAGCCACCGTGCCGCCTTCCCCTTTCATAAATAAATTAAATATATAAGCTTTTTATTGCTTTAAATTGGTCCTTTTTTCTACTTATGGAACTTTATCTGAAGTTCTGATTAAGTTTTAGCTGAAAAAAAGGTTCACAAACTTTTAAGCACCACAGTATCTTAATAATTCCATCCATCCATTATCTCCTGCTTTTATCCTCTATTAGGGTCGCGGTGGGGTTCCCCATGCCCATCCTGGGGAGAACATCTCGGGCGCTGGGCAGATAGACCCAGAACAGGGCGCCAATCCATCGCTGGGCACGCACGCACTCACACATACATACACACTCTATATGGGGCAATTTGGAGAATTCAATTGACTTGATCCATGTTTTTGGACTGTGGGAGGAAACCGGAGAACCCGGAGTAAACCCACGCAGACACGGGGAGAACATGGTAACTCCACCCAGATGGGGATTCGAACCGGGAATCCCTAGCGCTGAGAGGCGAACGTGCTAACCACTAAGCCACCGTGCAGCCATCTTAATAATTATTTACTTTTAATTAATTATTTAATTACACTTTTTCCCATTATGGTGTATAAAATAAAGCACTGAGCCATGCATTTTGGACAATTGTATGCTTTCAATGTGGTGGAAACAGTTTGGGGAATGCTTTCAACTGTTTCAGCATATGTGTGCAGAGTGCACAAAGCAATGTGTGATTGGGTGAGTTTGGAACAATTTAACTGGCTTAAACAAATTCCTAACCTAAACTCTAACAAACATCTTACAATAGAATAGAGACTGCAAGTTAGGCCCTTTCATCAAACATGGTTTTTTAAAAAAAAATAAATAAATAACGAGACTGGGAAATGTTGGCATGAACAAGTAGGCATGAACATGAACTTGTATAGTATGGTCTTTGGAACTGTCCACTGTGAGCACTTTTGGAGCCAAAGATAAATTCCTCGAGTGTGCATATATATTCAACTTTGTCAAAGAATCATTTTCCTTTGTTCAGTTTAATAGGACGTTCGATTTATTTATTTATGGAGCTGCAAAAAAACTGGCAACAACTAATTTTCAGTTTTGCAATTACAACAAAAAACATTGAAGGTCTTTCCAGAACAAGATTAGTCTTAATCACAGACATCACTTCACAAATTGTTTTTAATTTTTAGCACTTTGCTCAGTCCATGCAATACCTTAACTATTAAACAACCACATATGTTTGCACCACAGCTCCTTCATTCAAAACCTAATGGATTTTCTTAATAATAAGAAAATACCATGGTTTCATAAGAAAATATTCAACTGCAGTGCTTGATCAAATACTTTGATTCCTTCTTTTAGAACATAAATGACTGAGGCCCATCCTTAATATGCTAAGAGCATCTGGATGTTTTCACAGGAACACAGCAGTGCTTTTTTAAACTCACTCTGCAAAGCTTGTGCCTCTTTCAGCTGAAGTGAATGTTGGTCATCTTGCAAATTGCAGTGATATATTTCAGTCCTGTACATCACTGTGAAAGCGCAGGTTTATTCGTGCAAGGTGGTAACGATAAGGGAATCGCCAGACACGCAATGATAGAATTTTAAAAAGTGCTGAATTCTAAAGATAATAAAATAAACCATTTCTCTAGACTCTTCTCTCTACCATTACACAGAGGTTTGAAAGCTCTGAAAGGAGTAGCAAATTGTGTCACAAATACAGCAGTGAAAAATGCCTTTGTGCTATTATAGTGTGTTTCCCACTCGTCTTCCTATTTATCTTATTTGTATATTTTGCACATGAATTGAAAGAAGTGTCTGACTACGCAATTACTTTGCAATTCAGAAAGAGTGGGCCAGTAAAGGAGAAATATGCAAAAGCCTTTTACTACCTTAGACCTGACTACATCTCCGAGTCAGATGCAGGCCAGTAGAATTACACCCCTCCATCTGAAAAACATTCCCCTTATCTACTTTCAACTTTTAAATTAAAACCTGTCATTTTCTTCCTCTGTCCATACTTGGCTCTGAGAGACTTGATTTTTGTAAAATAAAGACACCTTACTGCAACAGCAGTGTTAACATTCTCGCCAAGGTTAACACACCCTCTGAAAGGAACTGCTAAGTCCTGATATATTTATATATTTAAATAGTTCTTCTACACTACGCTCAAGTTGCATTTCATCCTACGCTCCAGAAACTCATCTTGGTGGGCCATTATTTAGCACTGTGACTTCCTGAGCTTATAAAAAACAGTAAAGTGGAAACATGACAATAGTTGTGTACACAGTATACTTCACCTGTGCTCTGCGCTGTCCATCAGACTGCTAAGCTTTAATCTGAGCAGTCCAGCAGAAACTCTGCCCTGTATTTCTTTATCCTCACTGGTGGAGTTCCACTTATCAGTATGGCTGTGTGGTCAGGGCTCCACGCTGGGACAGAATCGATCTCCACGCACGGCGGGTGCAACATTCTGCCTCTCGTCCCTCTATCAGAATAAAGAAAGGCAAAGCAGTGTACATCACACGAGGCAAGAATGAATACACAACACAATGTTTACATCCAAGTTCCTTCATGGAGAATGTTATCAGTCAAAAAGCATTACATCAAGTTAGCTTGGTTGGATTCAGAATAAGGAAACGTTGCCTCAGTACGTGAGGGCAGTTAGGTGAAACTCCACAGCCCTTGCTGTAATGGCGTTGTTCATGCAGTGGAAAGGTAAGGTATGATTCATGAACCCTGACTCGCCCCCC
Source organism: Corydoras sp. C115 (assembly GCA_019802505.1). Lineage (NCBI taxonomy): Eukaryota > Metazoa > Chordata > Actinopteri > Siluriformes > Callichthyidae > Corydoras > Corydoras sp. C115. The sequence goes on along the minus strand of JAFMOC010000001.1, from coordinate 10,792,992 downwards.
CTCCCCCCTCCCCCCAGGTCTGCACAGCGCTATTACAATATTCAGATTACCGTGCACTGGAAATTAATTGGACTAATTAACATACAAGTAAATGATGATACCGTTAACACATTTCATTAACTCAAACTGTCATTCCATGTTCGTAGTGCACTCTGTATTGCATTACAATGAATTGATTTCATTAAATTATGCAAATGAAAGTTGGCAGGGAACGGACGTGCCCTTTCCCGCCGTTCAAACCGCATTGCTCTGGTTCCCATCCACAGCAGGTTGACCTATAACACACTTAACATGTAACACACTTTTTAAAGTACTCACGCTTTTATTAAGCAAACCTTTAACCTAAGTGAAAAGATTAGCTCTGTCGCTTCGATCAGACCGAGAGAGCCATTTATTGTCGAGGCATCTTTAGACAACCAGAAGCGGAAAATGAGAACAAACACAAAAGATCTGTTTATCTTTAATTCAATCTCCAAAACTGCACATCTGCTGCCACTATTGCAGTTTGTTGCTATCCGGGTTCGATGCTGTAGAATTCAGGAGGTTAGGATTTTTGGGATCACTCACTCCTTCTAAAACCTTTGTTGCTTTGGAGGTGTATTAATACCTTAAATCACGAGCTTTCGGATAGATTTATCTGAACCACCAATTCCAACAGCCATTAAGCGCGTTTGCTTTTTATTCTTCAGCTTTGGGATTAAGTCCATTTTAAACCAACCCTGGTTTTCTAGAGGGAACAAGGCAATACTTTTAAAATAAACAGCATGAAAACTATGATTTAATTATAGTATAAAAATGTGCTTGGTCATTGTGTATAGGACACTTCATTCAGTCATTTAAGTCAGAATCAGTGACCTCGACATGAATGCAAAACGATTTAAGGGTCAAATGACCCAGTTTGTTACTACAGTGACATCTACTGGACTGACCCACAGAGATTTTGCCCACATGCACATTACAGCCATACCCCAAGTCATCCTGCATGTAAAAAGGTACCATCACAAAAGTTATTGAATTAAAAAACAACGAACATAAAATATGATATCATACCCATTGTTCAGCACAATGTGATGTAGCTTCACTATACTGCAGCAGTAACTCCACCTTGATTAAGACCCAATAACCAGGTTAAAAAAAAGTCAGATCTTGAACTATACAGTCAACTGAATATAAACCATTTGAACACTTATCAAATTAGACAGGATAGAGAAAACAGGACAGCTGACAGTTTCTTTTAGTTGTTTTAGTGTGAAATAAAAAGCTGCCCTCAAAATTGGGCATTGTACAATAGTTTGAAGCTTTTTCCAGAAAAAAAGACCAAATAATACAAGAGACATGTTACAATGTTATTTATAATGAGAAAATCAGAAATGACCTCACAAATTAGGGTGACATACTAAAACTGCAAATGTAAGGGGCGAAATGGGGGGGGGGGGGTTTGCAAAAATAATAATAAAAATATATAGTGTTCCATCAAGTTACATTTCTGTAATGTTTCAGCAAAGTGAGACACTTGGAAAATCAATCACATTGAGATTTTGTGTCATTTTAAAACAGAAACAGACTGGCAACAAAGCTGAAAAAAATCATGCCTGCTTTACATGGAATAATCTCTCATAAGAAAGTGCAAAACAATCACACAAGGGAGATATAATCCTACACCATCGCTTGATTAACAAACTGCATACCAAGGGCAAAAAAGAAAAGTGTGTCCTTCAGGAACCTGTAAAGCATATAAAAGAGTTCTGTTCTCCTTATAAAAGGTCATTATCAAATTGTGGCTATATAGCAGTAATAAAGTTTTTCATTTACCACATACACATGAAAATGATCTTGAACCCTGACCTCATGCTCCCAACAGATTCGTACGTAAGAAATACCCCAGGCTGCAGCCATATTTAAGCCCCGTGCTGACCTCATTCAAATAACAACAAACCACAGTGGAAGCATAGTGAAGTCACATATCCTTGTTCACTATTAAAAAATAATCCACCTTGTACAGAAGAGACCGGCCTGTAAGAGTGGAATTCCACAAATCCTTTGGCGGTTCGAAGATTTAAATTCTCCCTGTGGTTTGAAGGTGATTTGAGTGAATGTGGTCCAAACAGCATAGGAAACAGGCAGCATGCTGCCCCAGTAACAGCGTATTCCTTCTTCCATAAAGATCACCGTGTGGCACAGCTCTACAAACATACAACCCAGAAAGAGGCTGAACACCCTAATCAGATACACAAAATTCCCCATTTCATTTCAAAATCTCAAATTTAATTTTTGATAAGTTCAGTCTTAGAAAACAAAATGACATACTGGAATTATTATACAGACCCCAAAAAAAAAAAAAAAGATTTCTTAAAAACTAATTTAGGAGATGAGACACCACAAAACCAGCTTACTATGCAAAGCCTCATAAATATCATTTGCTCAAAAAGATTTAACAACAAATTTATAACATCTGATCAAAGAGAATAATGAGGAAGAAAAAAATGTTTTAATTGATTGTTCGTTTTTTGCCATTCTCTAGCTTCTTGCCAATGTCATAGCGTAAAACAGGGCATCTGGCAGAGCCTTAAATTTGAATACCTAAAAAAAGGGCTACATTTAAGAAACCATATTTGTATGGGTTTTCTTTCTTTTTCGATGAAAAGCTTATGGACAAGAACTTCATCACAATCTTTTCCCAGCACAAGTGTGGCACACTTCATCCTAATGTTCACCCAACATCCTCCCACAGAATGCACCAACAAACCACACTACGTGCTCTAAACTAGTCATCAACCTTACTCCACTTACCAGATACAGAACCTCCTTTGGAGAGCTCGCACCCATTTGAAGACATACACAATAAAACAGTTCTGTTACTCTCCTCTGCAACTCCACTTTTGTACACCACATAAAGAATAAGGCATTTCAGTGTTTTTATACAGGAACCACCTTAAACGAGTCTGGTCTGCTCCACTCTCTCCATAAAAGGATTACAGACATTAATTGATATTCTGTATTTGTAAAATATATTTATATATGTGCATTCACGCAAATGTATTGATTTACGTAAACGAGAGTAATCTGTCCGGGTATAAAAAGCAGAATACGCTGGAGAGTTAAGAGTCTAGCGCACTAATGTCCAGGTGGGTGAGGATTACGTGGTCTTGAGGCCGAGAGCGACGAAACCTTGACGGTCTTTATATTCAACGACTAGCTGAATATATGTAACTTAGTTCCTTTCTTAAGAAATGAGCAAATCCCCATTACTCTGAAGCTTCAGTGGCTGCCACTGTGACTAGTTGCAGCGGGATCTCAGCTGTGGCGAGCAGTTCCTGCGAGTTTGACGTGTTGACTGTGGCATTAACTGTAGCGAGACCCTGGACGGCACCCGACTGGATGTTGGTGAGAATGAGTGTAGTTGCTCCTGAGGTGATGATATTGTCAGAGGGGGCTGTCTCCACACTTGCCACCACTGTGCTGCCGCTGCCCTTCTTTTGATGTGTCTTTATATGCTTGGCCAAGTGGTCGCTGCGCATGAAGCGCTTTGAGCACTCTGGACAAACAAACTTCTTCTCCCCTGCAGCACAAGAACCACGATTAAACATAAACTCAGATTACAGCATGCTTTTGTAGTCAGCTGAAATCACACTTCAGGCAATCACTTTATGACTGAGAGCAAGCAACTTCAAGGGGGTTTGCTAAAGGCAACAAGCTGATACAGAGCCATAAGACATTGTTCATTATTACACAAATACAAATCTTCTCCATTATAAAAATGTATAATTTTGCAACACTGTCAAAGCTGACATTCTATACTGTTTTTAAATTTTCCAGCATAGTTTCCAGCACAGTGCACTATGATTACGGCATTTATTTTCACTAAAAACACTATAATACTATGAGATCTAAGTCAAACAAATACAATTAAAAGAAAAAGAAATGTCAGTATATTTAAATAAATGCTGAACATTTATGTAATGAAGCAAAGGCATAACGTTTTTTTTATATTGTAATGTAATTGTAATTTCAGTGTCATATTCATTGAACCGCAGCCCTTTAAGGGCACAGTCTCCAAATGTAGAACATGAGCTATAATTGCAGCACTTGATGTAAATAATGCTACTGTCTGGTGCAGGACTATAAACTCTGTGTATCTATTTTATAGACCTGAGGGAGCTACATGGATGTAGAGCACACGGCTGCTCATGTTCCACACTTCACAAAGCATGAATTTAAACTTATACGTGAAATAAGATATTTAAATATAGGACAACTACATTATAATTCTCATTGATTGATTTACCTTTATTAATCCCACAGTGCGGAAATTCAAAAAGTGAGAAAGATCATACCCGATGTTACACATTGGGAAAGGAAAAGACAGGTGATAAAATAAAACCAGCCCCAAACTATGATCCTAAAGGACACAGAGTAGAACTTTATGTAATCAGGTTCTTTCATTCTCCTTGTTTTACACCCACTGGATGTTCTAATCAGCTCGGTTGATTTACTTAAAAATCTTTGGCCGATTCTATTTTAATGAGCATAAGAAGTGGCAGCAACCGAACACTGATCTCACAACAGAAAACCGTGAGCGGTTTTGAATGTTGCAGTTAGTATGTATATACTAATAACTCTTAAAAAGGTATCATCGTTAAAAAAATTAGACAGACTGAAACATAGTGCAAGTCATGAGATTTTCCTTTCGATTTCTGTTAGATGTTAGTGTTCTGGGTAAACTTGCAGACTAAGCAAACGTTCCAATTGCAAATAAAATTAAATAATTAAATTAATAAATTAAGTAAATAAATAAGGGAGGCACGGTGGCTTATTGATTAGCACGTTCGCCTCTCAGGGCTGGGGATTCCAGGTTCGAATCCCAATCTGCGTGGAGTCCATGTCCTCCCTGTGTCCGCGTGGGTTTCCTCCAGGTTCTCTGTTTCCTCCCACAGTCCAAAAACATGGATCAAGGTCAATTGAATTCTCCAAATTGCCACATGTAGAGTGTGTTTGTGTGTGTGTGTGTGTGTGTGAGTGAGTGAGTTTGCCCAGCGATAGATTGGCACCCTGTCCTGGGTGCATCTGCCCAGTGCCTGAAACGTTCTGGATGGGCATGGGGAACCCCCCCCGCGACCCTAGTAGAGGATAAAACGGAAGATAATGGATTGATGGTAAATAAATAAAGAAGATATTTTGTTTGTTTTATGTCAAACATTTTTGTACATTTAAGCAATGTATGAACGTTTTAGTTTCAGTTCCTGGTAATTAAAAAAATCATTAAAAGTTGAAAAAAGTTCAATTATTTATGCCTATTTTCCCCGTGCACATAACGTAAAGAGAGTGTTTAAACTCTTACACAAACTGTGTGTCATAGCCACTTTGTGCCATAAGATCTCAGAGCGCCGATATAAACATGTAAAATGTCTTTACTCTACTAGTCTCCTTTTTAGATTAATCATTTCAAAATAAGCAACAATACTGGCCAATGAAACAAGCAAATAAAACTGTGAAGGTGGCATGAAATATCAGTTAGATAAACTGCTTAAGTACTTTATTAGAAACACTGTACTAACACTGAGTGGCTCCTCCCTTTCCTCTTCAATCAGCCTAAAGTTTTAAGATGAATTCACTGCAATGCTTTTCTGATCTATTTACTGGTACATTCAATTATTATCTGAGCTACTGTAGCCTTAATGTTAGGTCGATCCAGCATGGCCATAATCGACTGACCTCTCAACAAGCTGCCATGGGATTCTGGGCTTTGAACTTCTGCTCTTCAGAGATCTTTTTTATTTCAACATTATAAATGACTATAAATGGTTGTGTGTAAAAATCAGGGAATCAGCAGTAAAAAAAAAAAAAGGAAACGAACAAACTAGCTTGTCTGCCAACATATCATGCCACAGTTCAAAATCACAGATTGCATTTCCCCCAATGTTTTATCTACCACATTATGCTGCATGACTGAATACTTTGCATTGGTGTTACATGACTGACTAATTGAACTTGAGTCATTAAGGTAGTGTGAAATTAAATTAGTAAAATTTAAGAGAACGTCAAATACCCACAATCTAAACCATTAGGATGTGCATGTATCTGTTTATCCTTTAAGGCATAATAAACAGATTTGATTAATACTTGCTTTTTGTAGGTCAATCACAGCGTTCTGTCTTTTCTATAAAAAAGACCATTGCTATAGATGCCGTGTTTCCTCCACATTATTGTCACTTCTGTATTAATTAAATCAGTTTAACTTAAAACTTTTGTGACAAATTATTGATATTTTGAAGCATAGTTTTTTAGTAAGTGGGGAGTGACTGCAGTGAGTTGATCATTATTGTAAAATAAGCCCCTTGACAAGGATTCAATAATGATTTGCTATGTACCAAGTTGCACTGGATCACCCTTCTATAAATTATATAAATAAAAATTTATATAAAATATAATATAAATTATATAAAGGAGATTCACATAATGACCAGAGCACCTGTATGTGTTCTTCGATGTCGCTGAAGTTCATCACTGCGTGTGAATCTCTTGCCACAGAACATCCAGTTACAGACAAAAGGCCTCTCTCCTGAGTGCCAGCGTAGATGAGCTCGCAGGTGAGATGTCTTCCCATACACTTTACCACAGCCAGCTATGTGACATACATGCTGTTTTTTCTTCCCCATACTAGAGCCCCTATGATGCAAACATATGCACACATGCAAATTAGGCCACGAAACAAAAGGTGCAATCATACAAGCATATGTATAAATGCAATCATAAAACACATACAATGTCAAACACAGCAAGAAAATACTAAATTGCATTTTAGTAAAAAAAATAATAACCCTAATAACCCTTGACAAAGTAAAGAGGCAACTAAAGGATAGTTACTTGAAGTTTTAGAAAGAATAAAACAACAGAAGTTGTTCTGATGAGAAAAATACAGAAAAATTAGAACAGCATTATATGATTTCAAGATTTAGCCTTTAGGGTTTTTATTTTATTTATTTAAATTTTTTAAATATCCAAAATAAACAGCACACAGCAAATATTCTTGATTGCACTTTTTATGACTTGTGCAGTGTTAAGAGCACATCAATTTAAGGGATAATTGCATGTTTATGAGGAATGAACCATTAAAGTGTGCAAAACCACAAATGTGCTTTCATTAAAAAACCTGTTAAAGAGCTTGAAGTAAGCTTGTAGGTGCGGTTAAAAATAAATAAAATCACCCGAGTCACTACAGAGAAGTTCTTAAACTAAACCAACAACGAACCAGCTACTCGGAATCCCAAGCAATCTAACACAACTAGGAAACTTATTATGCCATGTTGGCTGATTTATGAACATACAAAAAGGAAACAATCAAAACCAATGGATATTTTAAATTTGTGATGTGTGTGTGTGTATGTGTGCGTGTGTACACGTTACCTCCCGCCTCCCTCTTTGCAGTTGGGACAGGTGCACGCGACCCTGCGCAGACGCTTTCCCTCCTGGCCCAGTCCCTCCATCTCTTCCACTAAGCGCACACGCAGGTGAGACAGGTCATTAGTATTCAGAGTGGAATCACCACCAACTGACCACTCCTCTGAGTCTGGCTCCTCCTTTATCCGAATATCTAATCAGAGAAATAAAAATATGCTTCTGCCACTATGTAACTGGGCAACTGTTGGAAATTACCATTAAACTAAGCGGGGCTGTAAAATTTTCTGATATGTACTGAAATGTCACCCAAATGTTGAGGCCACATGGGTGTAACATATAAACACAAACACACTCATTTTGCACAAGTTCCAAAATTATCCATATGATTCTTTAGCTTTTATTTGCCATTATGCCACTGCAGCTGTCTCAGTAAAACACTAATTGTTTACTTAATTTATGAAATAAATTCATTTATTTAAAAATATATATTATTTTGTGCTTTGTTTGTCTTTTCATCTGGGTGGACAGTGTTGAATAAATGTATAAATAAAACAAGTCACAGTCATCCAGTAACTTAAATCGCATTTAAGTTTGCATTTGAACTCAGTGCTGAACTCCGCTTTTCTTTTTTTTTATTATTTTTTATTATATTATATCGGAGTATGACTTGCACTATGAGAAATTCATAGGCCATTTTCAACACATGAACAGTTTTAAACAAGATGTCCATGCTGAACTGTCACTCACAGTCTCATTTAAGCAATATATAGCCAATAATGAAATCTGAACACAAGAATGGCACGGTCTAAGATATGCCAAAAGTGGTGCAAGACTCGGCGCACACACTGTGGTTTGCATTTGGGGTGTGTATCTAATGCATGAGCCACCGAGCCAGAGTACTATTTTTCTGCACAGGAAAAGTCCGAATTGAGCAAACCGGGGAGCATCGTGGCTCGATTCAACTTGTAACAGGAATGCAAATTGGGCTGTCACAGCACTACATGACACCGACTGAAGTGGGAATGGAAAAGGCACCAGTGTTCAGCTGGGCACCTCAAGGAAACCTAATGGACACAGGAGAAAACATGATGGATCTCAGTTGTCCACTTATGATCCCATCATCCAAGAAGCATTTTAAAACCAAGCATAAACATGGCCTTGGTTACACAGAATCAGTGCAGCTGCACCTTTTTAAAAGAACAAACTGACTTATTATGTGACTTTGCTTTCTGTTTTACTGAAACATGACAGTGTGAACTGATTCCTACAGCCGATCACATCTTAAATCTAGAGTGTATCGTTGCTCACAGGCAAAATTAAGTTTCAAATTTAGGTTCAAATTAAGTTTAAGATAAAATAAGTTTAAATTCAAGGAAGTTTAAATCATTTAAATCCATAAATTGTTCTAACTAAGCTAGAACACCTGCATGTTGCAAGAGGAGGAGCTTTATCTTTGCCAGGCATTAAAATAAACAACAGTTTGCAGAAACTAAAGTAGTTAGTCTTTAATTACATATTGTAATTACAATCTAGTCAAATTGATAATCAATAAATCTAATTACAATACATACAAATTTGTTTTTATGTACCCTATCTGTGTGCAAGTAAAGGGTTTTTCTATTTGACATCTTATACACAGATTTCTGGTGCATGTGGTACCTCCTGGGCTGTCAGTGTCCTCGGCCTGTTGAAGCTGAATCCCAGTCTGATCCACTGAATTGACTGTAACAGTTTGCAGGTTGGGGATTTGTGCAGAGCTGATGCTAACGGGGGTTGAGCTTAGTGTTCCCCCCTGTCCTATAGAGAGCGTTTGCACTGGAGCTAATGTGATCTGCTGGGTTGGGGTTGTCTGAAGCTGCAAATTCTGAAGGTTCTGGATACCCTGAACCTGCAGCAGAAACATCAAATTTATGCCTTTGAATACAAATGGCAAGAGATCCATCATGTAAAGTAAAAAAAGAAAAGACTGTTGGTTACTTGATGACACTCGATATGTGATAACAAAATCAAAAGAAAAATGACTAGAGCATTACATAATCACTGAGCTGATTCTAGGTGCTTAGAAATCTTGTTTCAGGTTACCATGATGCACTTAATCACAATGATTATGTTTACTGATTGCAGTTATTTTTTTTACATTGATTAAAAAAAAAAAATCAAACCATATTGTGAATTAAGTGAATTTTCTTTGTAACAACTAAGGAGAGATAAATTAACCAGTGTTTGTTTTTTTCGTTTTATGTACACTGTGTCCAGAAATATGTTTTTTAAATCATTTACAATATGCATTTATTTGTGATATACCACAGACTGAAAGCATTCAAAATTTTCTCATCATCCTTCATTAAAGTTTTCCTCCACTACTATCCTTTCTTGCCCATTAGAAACAGAATAAAAGAATAAATAAATTAAAACTTTAAATAAAAATATATGATCAGAAAGTTTACTAAATAATATCGTGGAACAATTACACATCCAAACCGATGATATAGCAGCACATGGTTAAACCCTTGTGTTCCTCTCACCTGGAAGGTCTGCCACTGTATCTGGCCTGAAGGGGTGACTGTCTGAGCCTGAATGAGAAAGGTCCCCGGGTTGATGAGTTGAACATCTTGGAGCTGCTGCTGGCCCTGAGAGGTCAGCTGCTGTTGGCCCAGCTGCCCATCACTGCTTTGGATGGGCACCTGCTGCAACTGGATCACTTGCTGTCCTGCAGATGTCTGGCTTTGAGCAAGGTATCTTTCAGTCTGTTCGTTTGTGCCATGTGTCAGTACCCCTGTGCCATCTATAGTGCTGGCAGTAAGCTGTGAGGATGATGATGATGAGGAGGATGAAGACGTGGTAGGAACAAACATCTCTGCAGTTGTGTTAGTGTTGTTGACGACTACTGCCTGTGGCTGCAGTTGTTCTGTTTTCTCTGTATCATCCGAGTTTTCCACAGCCTGATTGGTCATTATGAGCTGTCCATCAGCTGTCAGCCCAGTGGCAATCGCCTGAGCTCCAGACAGGCCTAATGAGTCCAGATCTACACTGTTAATGGGCACAAATGTAATATTGCCAGGCAGACCTACTGGCATATTTGCCACCACCTGCCCCTGACTGTTGAAGGCTGTGCTACCTAAAGTTACTCCCTGGATCTGCTGTACATGGCCGGCTTGGGCCATAATGGTCTGTCCATTGTTCAAGATACTGGCAGACGTTGTGCCATCAGGGAGGATCTGGATCTGCCCTGATGCATCCTGAGTCAGAGAAGCACCTTCCACTGCTGAGGCCGAGAAGCTCAGCTGACCGTCTGCCTGGATCTGAGGGATAACCTGGTATTGGATGTTAGGCACTGAGTTTGTAGAGGAATCTGTCCCTGATGTTAGCAAGATGGGCTGGCTCTGAAGGTTCTGGATAGGAAGAATATACTGGCCGTTGGAAGTTACAATGCTTGCACTGGAAAGTTGCACAATGCTTGCTTCATCCTTGACTCCATCCCATCGTTCTGAAGAACTAGTTAACTGCACTGGCATGGGTTCTGCTCCCTATGGAAATTCAGAAACCACATTATTAAAAGAAAACTATTACAGCATTGGAACAAAACTTTAGACTTACCATGCCTTTTTTAGTTTGTAAGAGCAAAATTATTATCTTATTTTGTCAGGAGGTCATGTTAATGTTTATTTTCTCTGGAGATTCACAACCAATATAATAAAATAAATAAAATAGTAACATCAGTAAAGACAATTTTATAAGCAGTACAGTTATATATTTTAAAGTGACCCTGGGTGTTAGACTATCTGCTTTTATTCCTCTGCATCCAGCAGATAAGTTACTCAGTAGGGTGCAATGAAAAACTTTCCCATCAATCATCCTTTGAAAAAGCCTAGTATTTATCAACTTTCCTTCTAGACATTAATTTCATGTAAGTCAAACCCAATATACTCCAGTTGCCTTGTTTATGTCATGACAGTTCTATGTCTATGGGATTACATTGCAGCCACCACATCCTTTAATAAGAACACCATAAGACCACCATAACATATGTTAAATTTTTTCTTAAATCGTAGTCAATTATTGCTTAACAACTGCAACATTAATTGTGCAAATTATGCGTCCCTCAGTCAACAGAATTATTCTTTACATTTGCAGTTTTATGTCTACATTCTCTTACCAATCAGTGATAGTAGTATTCCTATCACTGATTTGTATAATATAGTACTAGTACCAAATATGATAGTATAGTAATAATAATAAAAAGATTAACATATTAAATGTACAATTAATAGTGATAAAGGAAACATAATATATGAAAAAGCCGATCCTCCCTCTTATTTAAACAAATTGGCATGATGGATCACATAGTTGAATGCTTGCACTGCATCGACGTTCATGAGTCAAGTGGATCAGACACAGCAGTGTTGCTGGTGTTGTTCACTCACTGTGTACAGTGTAAGATACAACTACCTTATATAGCAAATCAGAGACTGTAACCCATTCTGTTCTGAAGCTTGTGTTAAGACATCTAATTCTTCATCAGTGCTCTCAGGATGCTGCCTACAGGATTCTGATATTTTTAGTTAGTGGGTTCATTTCAGCTCAGCAGTGTCACTGAGGTGTTTAGAAATTCCAGCTGCACTGCTGCATCTAAGGCACTCATACCAGCTCAATACACACTAGCTCACCAATACATCTGTGTCACTGCAAGACTGGGAATCATTTAGCACCCAAATAGTACTTATAGAGAATACAGTAAAGGGTCAAAAATAAAGTACGCTGAGAAACAGATGGACTACAGTGTGTAATTATAAATTCATAATATGCATAAGTGGATATGAGTAGAGATGAGAAAATAGACAAAGAGTAAATACCATGGTGTACTTAATAAAGTGACCCGTGAATGTATATAAAATAAGCAGTACTAAATTATATAGCAATCCCTATTACTTTTATGATATTTAATGTATCATCTACAATATAGGTACAATAAAGTCTCTCCACATATTTAAGTCACATAAATAGTTAGTTTCATCAGCAACATATAAATTAATCAGAGTAGAACAATAATATTAGAAAACTGTAATCCAAGCAAGTTATGTGTTCTTGCTTGGAGACGCTTTCATTTTCAAATCCGATTTCTGCAACATGGTATTTAGGTCAGAGATTCTCAACCTCAGCACACTCAGATGTGTGGCTATTTTCCTAAACTTCTGTTATTCTACAGTATGTGTATGCACGTGATCTGCTCAGTGGACTTTCCCCAGGCTATTGCCACCCAGTTTAAACTCTTTTAAGAAATATATACATTTTAATAATTGACTATAAGCACATATATATAATCAGCTAAAAAGTTAATACTGCTTTTGCTAATCCCTGAACTGGTGAAGTTTGTTTTAGATGGTTCAGCAAATGAATTCACATTAATGGATGTCATCTCACTCCATTTTTTTCTTTAATTATTTTCTTTAGTCAGTAAACTCATTACAGCCACTGAATATGATTGTGACCTGTATAAAAGCAAACTATTCAGGTCATGTAGTGATAACCCACATGAAACACTATTCATAAATCATACTACTCTTTTATAATAAAAAAAGACTTAATAATTAATGTATACATTCCCTAATGTACTCAGACATGCTGATTTAAAATAATGTTATGTCACCCTGATAAGTGTTCATATTGGCTAAATTGGAGCAAACATTTTATATAAGATTTTACAAGCTCTGTCAAACAAATGAGTTCTGCTTAATAAAGGATGTGTATGACTGATTTACTTGAACTTACTTTTTTTATTTCCCCAATCGCAAAATACGCATTTGTATAATCTGATGCGTTGAGAAGTTTAAGATATGCAAGATTAATTGACATAAAAACAACAAAAACAACAGGGCCACTGGGTTGATGTTTTGTTGGTGTAGGACACAGATTTTCATGTGATGGCTCAGTGAATCACATAGTGGAATGTTTACCACAGAGTGTTTGCTTTAAGTTACAGCTGTGTGTCAATGCTGGGATTTTTAAGAAATGCCTAGAGGTTGCTCTGACCGTGGCAGTGTGTTGGTGGTTACTGGACAAATAGGGAGCATAAGGGTTAGAATTTCAGTTGAGACTGGGCACAGTTGCAACTACTAGGCTTGTCAAACTGCTCGAATTAGTGTTGTTTAAATGTTAAAAGTAATTTGCATTTCCAGGTAAAAGTTTTACTCATTTCAGAACATTAGGTTAAAATATGCCTGGTGTATCTCCTAACACAGAACATGCTTTTGTGACTTACTCAATCTACATTCAGTGGTGATGTTTTAAAGTGGCCTTTTATTGTAGCCAGCCTAAAGCACTGGTCTGAAATAATCATGCTGTCTGATCAGCTTCTTGATATGTGCCACATGTAAGGTGGCTGGATCTCAGCAAAGGAGAAGTGCTTACTAACATAGAAAGTCTTAGATCTTTGAATTGAACTCATAGAAATGGGAACAAAAACAAAAGTGATGCACTTATATTTTTCAGTATACTTATATAATGCATTACAAGTTAATTACTATATAATACACCAACTAATGAAGGCAGCCAATGTGATGGGGGGGAAATGTGGCCAAAGCGAGCCAATTCAGACAAAACAGTCTGGTCAGTAAGCCGATCTGGACCTGAGAAATGCCAAATTGTATATTTGCAAATTTGAGGTAAGCGTTCATCTCCCAAAATGTTGCTTTTCAAAATACAAAGCACATTCCCTAAGACAGCAATATAAAAGTAAATCCCAATCCACTGGTAATGTGGGAGCTAGCGAGTGAGAACCAAGATTTCGAGTTGAGTGAGAGGATAAGGTCTGAAGACTAATCTGAGCTCAGAATGGAAAGGGTGCTTACCCCAGCAGCTTGAGAACTAGTCTCCCCCCCGGGAGAAGGAGGGCGAGTGGTGCTCGCTGCAGGTGGCCGCCATCAAAGAGCGCCAGGACGGCGAACTGGCCTACCCACAATGGGCGGGTTCAAACAGTAGAAAAGGGGGTGGCCGTTAGTCCGGAGCCACACAGGAAGTACCAGGGTTTTCCCCCCAAACAACAATTTAAAAAAACGTGTGAACTACACAAAAGCACCATGCGTGTAGCCACGACAACAAAGCACCCCGCGTTATGGGACAGAGAAGTGAAGAGCGTACCTGGTCTCCTGCTCTGCTTCCATCTTGCTGCAGAAAGTCGCTCTGACTGCTGTCCACGTCTAAGGCAGCCATTTCCTCGCCTCTCCCGGCTGTGTGGGCGCTGTGTGTGAACAGGCAAGCTACACAGCTCGCTCGGATCTACAGCCAGCTCCACTCAGCGAGCAGCACCACAGCTCGAGCAGACGGAGGAGGCCGCCGGCGGCGTTCACAGCTCCGGGTTACCGAACGAGCCCGAGATCAGCACCGCTACACGGTTAGCCAGGGTTAGCATTAGCATTAGCTCGGAGGCAGACAGAGCTGCAGAAAGCGTCTCATGCAAACGCACTGAGTTCTACATACCAGTCATTACTAGGATCACTTTACTAGGAAAGGAAAACGCCCCTTCAATGCCACTCGGACATAATTATATGAGTCGAGGCTGCGCGAGCGCGGAATCCACTGTTTTTTTCTATTTTGATTGACGGTGAGGGGAACACAAAAGGTGGAGCTTCCGATGTTGACTGTGAGAGTTTGCGTCATTAGCAGGATGTCCCGCCTTTCTTCATTGCTTCTATTGGCGGCTGGCTTCGCGAGCTAAGCTGTCGATTGGCCGAGCGAGTCGTCCATCGTAGCGACTACGCTCTGGCCTGTTGCTGTTGAGCGTAGTGGATGGTGGAGAAGTGGCTGTTGCTGCTTAATGGGGTTTCGTTCGCGCCAAGTCGTTAATATGTCAACCCATGACAGTGGTTAAGTGGGAATAACACAGTGCTACGTCTTGTACTTTCCAGCGCATTTTTTTAAAACGCTTTTAATCTTGCGAAGTTTATGTCAACAGCCAACGTTACATGTACCACTTATGACGTCATGTTTTAAGCACCCCCCCCCCCAGCGATTACAAATCCACTCGTATTATTTTTTACAAGATTTTGGTGTGTTACTTCTTGCCCATTATCTGGAAAAACATACACAGTACACGAACTGTGGGGTTGTTATTTCTAAATACCTTCATTTTTTAATACAAGTTGCAGGTTTTAGAAAAAAAGGAACGACAGTTCATGAATTGACATATAAGGATACTCATCTATATCTAATACACATAAAGAAGTCTGATGTGCATTGCGGGGAGGCAATAATCTGAAAATATTCCCCATGTCTGTTTGATTACATGCCCAGCAATGGATTGGCGCCCTGTCCTGGGTCTATCTGCCCAGCGCCAGAAACGTTCTCCCCCGGATGGGCATGGGGAACCCCACCGCGACCCTAATAGAGGATAAAGCGGGAGAGAATGAATGAATGAATTTTTGATTACAAACTTGTCATTAGACTTTACACTATATTTATGATTATGCCTGCAAGTTTGTGCCTATACTGTATACAAACAGATCATGTGTGAGGTCAAATACAGCTGGTTGGTATAGTTGAGTTCACAAATTCATCCCAGGTCATTCCACTGAGTCCTCCAAATGATTGTGTAATTAAACTTCAGAATTTACATTCAATTTCAGAACACAGTAAAGAACATTATGAAACTTAGCAACCACAGACATTAAATGAGTCAAATGGCTGTGGTTTAAGATGCTATAGACAAGTATTAATCAGTTTGCGAGAGAGAGATGTATTATTTGTATTTGCAATGAGCTTCTGCCACTTAATATGAATAAAAAGTCATTGTGAAATATGCCTTATACACAGTTTGCTCTTTTTAACTTTATAACACACTCTTTGCTAAGCAACATAATTGTCACATTTCTCTTAGCATGTTAATATTCACTATAGGGTACCAAACTGGAACATTTTGGTTAGTTTTTCTAGGATTTAGTTAGAAAATTTGAAAATTTTGCTATTAAGGTACACTATATTGCCAAAAGTATTCGCTCATCTGCCTTGACTCACATATGAGCCTAAGTGACATCCCATTCCTAATCCATAGGGTTCAATATGATGTCAGTCCACCCTTTGCAGCAATAGGACCGGTCACACAAATTAAACTACAAAGAAGGGGTAGATTAAAACAACTCATTTCTATAGCAAAAAACAAATCCTTCTTACAAATAAACCGAATCAGATTCCATTTATCAAACCAGAATGAAAATGTTGCATAACTGCATCCCACATGTTGCATGACAGCTAAACTGATATTAGTGACAGAACCATGGACAGTAAACAGATATTATGGGATTTTGAAACCCACCACTATAAGCAAGCTATATTTTCCACATATTGGCATATTCCATCCATCCATCCATCCATCCATCCATCCATCCATTATCTTCCGCTTTATCCTCTCAGAAAATTAATTGTTAATTTAAAACCAATGACTTCTTAAAATATATAGTTTTAGATCTTCTTAAGGCCCATAATGGGCTCCGTCTGTTCTCAAATACATTAAGTATGTTGAGGTTGGATGCACTAAAATAATGTTCTTGCTTCCTTAAAGGTTTCTCACAGCTTCCATAGCAACAACTAACTGTTCGTCTAGAGATGCCATTAATGTAACATTATTGTTGTGTCAGGGTACTGGAAATGGCATTTATAGTTGTGATATAGTTGTAAATTGTATATTAAAAATGTCAGTCCATAGTGTTTTTTTTAAAGCATACAGTAATTAACACATTTTAAAGACAAAATACAACTTGCAACATTTATGCCACAGGGAGTTTTGAAAAGTATAGTAGGTCGTCATTCCTACATATTAATTCTATAGTGTTGCTCCTGGCAACAGTATAATTGCTGTTATGCCCTAGAATTTACTTAAAAGAAGCTTCCTAAAAATGAATATGGTGTAACCTTTTGTATGATTTTTTTATACAGCTCTAAACAGGAATTGACCCCTTAAATTTTCATTTTGGTGGCCATGTTTTTTTTTTTAATTTGTGTTAATTTCTTAATATTAAAAATAATAGTGAATTAATGCTCCTTTAGTCTAGAAGTACAGTACTGATAGAAAATCATATCTTTTAAAAATGACATATTTGTGTGACTTGAACATTTAGGTACAAAATAGATGGCTTGTGCAAGCCATTGTCTATGACGTCTTAACACTGTCTGTAAGATATGAAAGGAAGAAAAAGGTAAAATAAAAATTGTTGTAGGATGTCCACAGAGGTGCTGTTGCTCCTATAAATGGTAAAAGATTAGGAAGAGTGCATTGAGATAACAGCTCAGAAAGGTTCAGTGCGCTCCTGTTCTCAGGCTGTTCCTGCATCATTTCCACTGTGTCAGCTCCTCCCTGAGAGTGGCCAGAGTGCAGCATTTTTCCTCAACCTTCAATTCAAACTTGAACCATTACAGCCAGACTACAAAGGCACTTTCGCTGCACTCAGGGGCTCGCACCAGTGAATGGTGGATATTTCCAATCACTCTGCTGTCAGTCCAAGTGTCAGGTAAACACTGGCTGGCAGACACAGACTTTAGAGTGCTTCACAGCTGTGTCTGTCTCACCTTAGCTTTGCTCAGCAATCTTCAACACAAACATGCAATGCTCACATAGGAAAAGAAAAATGCAGCTGTGCTTGTCCTATATATTCAGTTAAAGACAATGACTTAATTACCATGATTTTTCTTCTGACGTAGAATATGAGGGGGCTGCAGTAAAAAATCAGTGAACTGATTTGCAGATCATCAACAGCCATCAAACAATCAGAGCAGAAACACCGAATGTGATTATATTGGTGCTATTGATTGACTCAGCCTTAATAACGGCAAGTGCAAATGAGTCAGCTCACAGGTAGCAATGCATGAAGTAGTGAAACAACTGCTGTATATTGTAGGCTCACAGTGTATTTGTAAACTTGTTTTTCATATGTTGTCTTATGGAACAGAAATTTGACCAGCAAAATCAAACACAGTAACATCAAATGATTGAACTTCAGAAGAAATAATGGAGTTTTCTGTCCAAAATCACTTTGAGTGGTGTATGAAAGTGTCAAATTAACATACTGACAGAGATACAAACCTTAGCCTGATGTGTCCTGACGTAGGCCACATGGTGATAGGTCCTTTGACTGGTGATTCCAGTAGGTGCGGGGAAATGGATCCTCAATGGGAGGTTTTTCAAATAGTAACCAACTGCAGAGAAGAGTGTGGCCAGAATATGAAACACATCTCAATGGCCAACAACAGAAATACCCTCATGATGACAGTACTAATAAAAAGAAGTAAATCATGTCAAATTTGAAGTAGGGTAAGTCAAAGGCGCATAGTGTATTATCACATTGTAATCTGTGGAAATATTTCACTACAAATGCCAAATTTCTTGTATGGATTTGTGCATTTTATATACCTTCAATAAATATTACCAAAAGCAAATAAACAAATTTCTGGATGTTTTTAAATTTGTGTGCAAGCAGTGAACTTAAAATCAATTATATTTGTTTTATTTTAAAAATACTCTTTTTCCTATTGTTCCTACTTATCCAGTAAAAAGCATTGTGAAGTTGATTTGTTTTTCTTTCTTCTTTGAATGCAGAGAAACAACAATTTAGGCTACAGCTAGCATTACAACAAAGACACAAACATTAATCTGCCTGCAGCTCTTATGGCTTAGGTCCTTAATAAGCAATAAGTTATTTAATTCCACAAAATCAAAAAACTAGCTGGTGAAAATACCATGCTGGTGAAAATTTCCCAGCTGGTGAAATTACCATGGAAAACATGGTAATGGAACATGGTAATGGAAAAACATTTATTCTAGCAACTACATTTGTTTCTGAATTCTGCTTGATTTTGTTTGATTGCAAATATACATCATGTTTTGGCTGTTACAAATGTTAGAAAAAAAAAACATGATTAAATGCATTAGTGTTTTAATTTCTGCATTTGTGAAGATCATGCTGTCACAAATAAACCTTTCAAATGAAAAATTAAGAAGATTTATAATGTCAAATGTATTCCGGGGCAAATTTATTAGTGGTTAGCACGTTCGCCTCTCAGCACCAGGGATTCCCGGTTCTAATCCCAATCTGGGTGGAGTTTGCATGTTCTCCCTGTGTCCGTGTGGGTTTCATCCCACAGTCCAAAAACATGGATAAAGTCAATTGAATTCTTCAAAATTGCCCCATATAGAGTGTGTCTGTGTGAGTGAGTGTGTGCCCAGTGATGGATTGCCGCAATGTCCTGGGTCTATCTGCCCAGCGCCCAAAACGTTCTCCCCTGGACGGGCATGGGGAATCCCACCGCGACCTTAATATAGGATAAAGCGGAAGATAATGGATGGATAAATGTATTCCTCATTTGCTGCTAAAACAGCCATGACCTATTGAGACAATGGAATCCACTAGACCCCTGAAATGGTGATATTTTGCAGTAGATCCTTTAACTTCTCTAAGTTGTGGTATGTAGAACCCATGGGGCCGCCATGGACCGGACATCTCTCAGATGTTTGATTAGATTAAGATTTGGGGAACTGATGGCCAAGTCAACAACTCAAACTTTGTTTGAGGTTCTCCTATAACAATTCCTTAACCAGTTTTGTGTTATGCAAATTATCTGTTATCTGTTGACAGCCACCAGGAAATACAATAAAGGTTTGAACATGATCTGCAACAATCATTAGGTAGTTAGGTATGTGTCAAAGTAGCAGTCACATGGATGACAGGAAATAAGTTTTCACAGCTGAACATTGCCCAGAGTATCACAATGCCTCAGTCAACTTGCCTTCTTCCCATAGTTTTTTCTGGTGTTTCACAAGAAAGTGATGCACACATTAGTCCCTTGGTTCAGTGAGTTATAGTCTTTGATGAGCAGTTAAGCAATTTCTTACATTTAAAATGTTTATTTTATAAAGTGTCACTAACTAGATTACTTGCTTTAAATAAGTTGAGTATATATTTTTGAACATTTTATAGTGTATTACTGTTTTGTTCACTTCTGGGTCATAAACTGTGGCAGTAGTTTAATCATTTAATTTTAACCACTGTAGAACTTTTAACATTTAAAAATATGCATGCTTTAGTCTGAATTCTGTACACTCAGGAGATGTTTTATGATGAAAGGTTTCTATTCTGACATTTTTATTGTCATAACTCTTTGTTTTCCTTTGCATGTCCTGGTATCGTGCCATTGTGGTTTGAGTTTGGGTCCAGTGGCACCACTTGATTGATCATGATGTTGCATTTGTTGCAGACAGAGAAACCTCAAAGCAGCAACTAATCAGTCTTTGAGTTTCTTTAATCTTTTATTTAAGGAATCCTTAGAAATAATGAAAAGTTTGGCTGAATTAGATTTTTTTTTAAAGTCTCCAGTTTGGGGCCATAAACATTTGAATTGTTTCAGCACTGTGGCTTTCTGCCTCATTCATCAGATTACTATGTTATAAAGTCATTTATTTTTTTGTCTTTCACTTCCATCACTTTAAAAAAATCTGCAAAGTTCTAAGTAGCATCATAGTACAATGTAATATATAGAGAAAGAGAGTGAGAGAAAGCTCAATTTGACCCAGAGGAAAAAAAAATAATAAAAGGAGACCATTTCTCTCTAGTTTTACTTAGACAGTAACGAACAAAAAGACAAAGGAGTCTAACATTTTTAAGTCTCCTGCTGTTTAAATGTGTCTCCTGAGATAAAGACCTCAGAAAATCTTAAATGCATCTCCTCTTGAGTTTTAGTAGCGCTCGTAATAAAATCTCACATTGTCTCAAATTTGCCAAAACAATCAACTAGTTTATTAGAGAGGGGAGTCTCAATATTAACACAACCATTTCTCATCCAAGGAATAAGAGCTGTTTCAGTACAAACAGATGTACAAACATCTGTGACAAAGACAATTAAATGATAATTAAATTAGATGTAAGAGAGAAATGGGTCTACTGAGACATCAAAGACCAACATATAATCAATATTACAGCATGATGTAGAAATGGTTTATTTGTGTGTAGATAAAGAAAATATAAGTGTAGATGACGGGCATTCAGTCCACCCAGAATTGCTAGCTTCTACTTATTTACTAACCAGCAAAAGATGATATCACTTCTGTTTATAAACAATTTTTGGTTTGGGTCAAACCATATTTAACACAAGGATAACCCTAACCCCAAACCAAACACACACAAAAAAAATTAGAAACATGATTTAAATGTAACTGAAAATTATTTAATCCTTGCAATAACAGACAAGTTGCTGAACAAAAACAAAATACTAAACTTGCCGTTTCATCCATAGTTTGATAAGACTGTCCATATAAGACAGTTTTCAAAATAAGTAAAAGGAAAAAAATGCTGGTCCACCAAAATCATTGCATGGGTTTTGTGAGTGGTAGTGGGTATGAAACAGACCCATTCTCTATGCATAGATGCCTGACTTCCTGGGGAGTAAATATAGATATCTCCCAACGTGACCCACAATCAAAACATGCAAATCACTACAATTTGTAATATTCTATCAGCTCTCTGATTTTATCTGCCATATTTTCCAGCCTATCAGATACTGAAGTACTGCTGCAGAAATGAAAAAGTCATTTCATTTCCAATATCTTAGAGTGCAATTTTAGCACAACACTAGACAGAATCAACATAGTTTTTTTTCTTGTAAATACAAGTAAAGATGACAATTTTTATTCAATTTTTAGCAAGGGTGAGAGTTGTGATTTGTGAGCTGTGAAGAGAAGTGTTGTAAGAAGAGGAGCGATCGCCTCCTGCCGTGAACACAATCTTTACTTACAGCCATACTGCCATGCCAATACTCTCTCTCTCTCTCTTTCTCTCACAAACCACAATGTAAACTACAGATAATATACAACCTCTCATACAAATAACCATGTAGATTTTATACTTCCTATATACTAAAAATATGGGATTGAATGCATAATTGAAACTGATTGAAGGGTTTATTAGTGAGTAGCTGTAAAAGTGCAAAAACAAATATGCCAAAATACGTAAGTCAAAGTGAATATCAAAGCTTTCAATGTTGAGTATCTAATTTGTTTTTCTTAGCATCAAATAAAGTCTGTATTTACACACAACTTTTTAGGGTTTGCATCATTAATATTATGCTAGCTAAGAGCTAAGCATGAAAACTGTACAAGCTAATTACTAATTAGCTTAAAATAAAAACTAATTAATTAAAATTTTATATTCATAGACATGATGCTTTAAAGCACTTTGGAAATAGGTGTTTTAGAAGACATAGTAGTATATAAAAGGATTACTCCACGATTAAATCACTCAGAGGATGCAGAAAGGCTAATATGCACATCAAAGATCTATTTCTTCCAAATACAAGTAAGTTTGCCTTATACATTTTCATGCATTTATTGTGAATGCAAACGACCTATATGCCAATACATTCACATATCAAACATAATAGTTTGGTAAAACATAAAAACATAAAAGTCTGAGTGGGGAAATCATAATAAGATTTGTTTTAGTGCACATAAAAACTGTGTTAAGCACAGATGATTTTTCAAAGTACTCCTAAGCCTATGTGACTATGTTCATCATGGTAGCATGACAATTTCTTAAAAAATAGTACATGAGGGCTCAATTGTCATTCACACAGAGCAGTGGTTTCTGCCCTTGAGTTTACATACTGATATTTATCCTGACTCCATAAAATTTTACAAGCTTCCTAAAAATTGAGACTAGCTGGTTTAGGTTTATGCTCAAATTATCTTTACAGACTTGGTTGCTATGTTATGCTATTGAGTTTTAGTATTTTAGCAAAGTAAAAATAAAGTGGTGTTATATGTCCATCCATCCACCATCTTCTGCTTTATCCTCTACTAGGGTTGCGGGGGGGGTTCCCATGTCCATCCAGGAGAGAAGGTTTTGGCGCTGGGCAGATACACCAAGGACAGGGTGCCAGTCTATTGCTGGGTACACACACAGATACACTCACTCACACTCTATATGGGGCAATTTGGAGAATTCCATTGACCTTAATCCATGTTTTTGGACTGTGGGAGGAAACGGAGAACCCGGAGGAGTCCCACACGGACAAAGTGAGAACATGGAAACTCCACCCAGATTGGGATTCGAACCGGTAATACCTAGTCTGGTGTTATATGTCATTTAATAAAATGGATTTGAGAAATTTCTGCAAGACCTGTTAGAAAAAGTATCATGTGTTTAGATTTGCAAACACAGAACAAAAGCCAGACACATTCCATTAATTGAAAAACAACACATATTTGTAATCATATAATAGCTAATCATATAAAGGTTAATACAAATATCTTGCTCCTTCTACAGCAGATAATCAGGACAGCATGCATTTGAGAAATTTTACTCCCTCCACAGTTACTATTCTCTCTTTCCTTCTGTCAGCCTAGTCTTTAAATTCTGTAATCAGAGAACAGCAGGTCCCCATATCACTGTCTCCACACAGCAGCCAGTCAATACAGACATCCCCAAACACACGGTGCCTGCTTCTCTTCGATGTTTCATTGAGTGTGGACATCTGGGCTACTGTAAAACATGCATTATCTGAGCAGGGAGAAGAGCAGCGGCCGGCTTTGTCCCTGCTGTCAGCTGTGGCAGAGTCCCAGCGTTTGATGGAGATTAATGAAGTATCAGGAGAGTAATGCACATCTTCAAGCGCTCTTACAATCTGGAGTAGAGGGCCATCCCAGTCTTAAATAGCAAAGCTGTCAGTGGTGGAGGGCCTTTTGCTTTTGGCAACTAGAAGTACACTGCTCTCTGAGAAAACCAGACACATAATGCAGCAGCAGGGAGGTGGGCGAAAAGAGAAAGGCATCTCCTGGCAGGTAGCTATCAAAATCTCCCGACTTTAGCTAAACTAATTCCCTAGGTGTTCATAGTGTTCTTCAGTACAATATTACCTTTCCCCTGCTTGGTAATAGAGAAACCATCAGAAAACTATTATTGTAAGCCATTTTACGTAAATATGATGTGTGTAACATATTTGCACACTGATAGTTATAAGTAATCAGTGGTGTGCAAATTACACACACAGACACATATTTTATATATATGTGTGTGTGTGTGTGTGTGTGTGTGTGTGTGTGTAAATATATACATTAAATTATGTGTAAAACAATGAAAAATGAGAACATGGATTGTCTGTAAGGTTTTTGCCATAGGAGAGAAAGGGTAAATAACCTACAAACAAGTTAAATGTGTAACATGTAAGAAGTGTAACAGATGGTAGAATATAACATAACAATGAATACAAAATAACAGCTGATTGTTTTATTGCCAAAACACTGCAGTAATTACATGTGCATTTCTGTCTGATCTAATAAGAAACTTTGCATCGACTTGGACCATTCTATGTAATGCTCCCAATCTAAATTTAAGTTTTCAAAAATTAGAAATAAATAATTTGAAGTAAAAAAAAATTAAACTGTAATATAGAATGGTTTAAAATAAATTTACATTTATTTCAGATGCACATTCAAATTTGTCATTATTTTTTATTTGAATGTTTTTCTTAGCTTTGCTTTTTTAATGATTACTTGTAACCATTGGTGTCTGCACACAGGGACACAGGAATGTTTTATTCATAGACCATATATAATCCCAGTGGATACTATACCTCTGTACTGCTGTCAGTTCCAATTGACAATTCAGACATTTAAGTATATTCACACATCCATTAAAAAAAGCCCTAAATAACTACCAACATCTCTATGTATACATTAGGCCTGTTTGTTCCCTTTCCGGCCAAACTCTAAATAATTGACTTGAAGTGCAAATATGAACACGTTTATGCATTCTGGTTCTGAACAGCACACAATTAATTAGAAGAATTGATGTTCCTTTTAAATACTCAGGAGACCATTTAATCCAAGCTTAATACCAGCAGACTGGGTGGTTGGAGAGGGAGACAGAAAAAAAAATCAATGGCTATTTGTGAATCGTGAGTATGTATTAAAGGCAGCCTCGTCTCGCTGCTTCATTTGCACTTGAAAGCAGCCATCTGGATCAGCAAGCTTGGCCTAAGCAGATATGATTACTAATAATGTGATATACGCATACACCAGCCTATTCACACATCCAATTCCCACAGCTGAAATTAAAAAACATTGGTTTCTACTCTGAGAGAAGTCGGTCACAGAAACACATACACACACAGCAAGAGAAAGTGAGTAAGTGAGAGAGAGAGCGAATGCACATATGTACAAGAGCATTAAACTTTAAACACGGTAATGCCCTGTTAGTGCTGACAAAATCCACAGCATTTCACTGTTTGTAAATTGTCAAAAATGCCTGTTTATATACAAATCAGGGAATCAAGTCTGCTCCCTTACACGTTTAACACATAATTAGATGTATATATGTTTTGTTAAACAATCTTACAAAATTTATAGTAAATGCATTATGATCTGCAGTTAAAAAGCCCTGGTTGCTTTGTTAGATTTCAACAGACATTTCCAAATATATATCGGGTGCTATATTTTATTTTATATTTATTAAAACATTTTTTTATTGCTATTACATTTATATACTTAGAATTTTATTTAACATCTCTCTCTCTCTCTCTATATATATATATATATATATTATTTGAAATAAAAAAAATATTGTACCACTTAGGGTACACTGGGTCCATGAAACTAAATTTTGTTTACATTTCATGTACCCACATGTTATGTAAATGACAATAAAGTCTCCTTGAATCCTTGAATCCTTGAATTTGTTAGAATTACAAGAGCTTTTGAGGTTATAAAGGTTGTTGTACAGGACAAATGTGTCACGTCCCCTGAGCTAACCCTAATCAGGGTTAAAGGGCTGTCTCAATTACTTGCACCCACCCAGGACACCCCCCAGGACACACATGCACGCACACACACACACAGACACATAGACACACATACAAACTCACTCTCTCTCTCTCTCTCTCTATCTCTCTCTCATACTTTGAGCATAGGATTAGTACTTAACACACATTTCTAACGCTCTGACTGCTCTGGGCTATCATTTGAACTATAATTGTTTAATCTACAGATCATGATAGAATCTAATTTTTAAATTCCCCATTTCCCCCTCATATTCATTACAAAACTTAAATAAAATGATCTCAGAGTAGACCGGTAAAATATGCGATACATATGCATGACCAATATATGCCTTTATAGGTTCGGTAGCTTTATAACCTTTCCTGTCAATGTTTATTGGTTAGCGTTAGTTTTTTCAATCATCAATATATTCATGTTAGTAATCAGGTTATACTTTTCCAGCAATGTGTTTATGTTTTGGCATGACTTTAATTGTAATATCACTGACACTAAGTATTAATTGGGTTCTACACATATTAATTAGGATTTAATTTTAGGCTTTTCAGTTTGAGGGCTGTATTCATACGTTTGCTCCCACTTAACATCACACAGCACCCAATTAAAGTACCTCATTGCAACGCTTTACAGGAATCAGGGTAAATTAGCATGAGCAGGTGTTGTGGTGCAAATACCTGCAGGGCACATATTTCCTCAGGGACTTACCTGAATAGTCAACACATTGTACAATGTACCCCTTCTGATGCAAATCAAGTCATTAGACGTCCTTAAATTAATACCTGGATTCCGTTCAAAGAATTTAGCCAATTCAACATGGGATTAGCTTGTTTGACAGCTGTTTTGAACAAACTTAGTGTGTGCTCGACTTGCATCTAGAAAAAACAGCTATGTGGTGTGTAGAGGTTTTAAAATAATCAAAATAAATGTTTTTAGAAAATTATAAAAAAAAATAAAAAAAAATTTGCATTTACAAATTAGATGTGCTTTATTGAATTAATAAAATAAATAAAACAATTTATAGAGTGTAGGTCACAAAAAACTATCTGGCACAACCAACATACTAAAGTACATTAAACAGTAGCATAGGCCTGGCTATATAACTTCAATGCACATTCGGCTGCATTTGGGAGATAAAAATCAGTTATGGGTTTGATTTTTTCTCTTCCTATAACAGCAATAAATGATGGACATGCCATCCAGGATATTCTATTTTGCTGTTGTACATACTTTTTAAGTGGCTGAATTTCTATAAAAATATTTAAACAATTCTGTAAAACTAGCTGAAGTTTACATTATCTTAATCTGAATTAATATACACATTCTTATCCAGGGATTACAATCACACATAAATGGCATCTATTTAATATGTGTAAATTTAAGATTTGTATATAACTATGTTTTCATTGTGGTTTAAGTGCTAAGTGTCTGCAGGATCATGTCACTTTTGAGCACAGCTACTACCCAAATTTGCTATCTTTCTAGTACATGTTAGTGCAGTTTTTACCTAAATTCCAAATACACATCACAAATACAATAGCCAATGGCTACTGCCATGTTAGACACTGATAAAACTAAAAAAAACATGTACTTAACTGATGTTTGTTAGCAAGTGTAAACCTTAAAATGTATGCACCCCCCCCCCCCCCCCCCCAACACACACACACACACACACACAATCGCTCTTACTGACTGAAAGTATTGTAGAATGCTGTTTGTAGCTTCAGGCACTTCCCGAGAAAAAAAATAATAAAGTGATGTGTCACAATGGCAGCACTTATTCCAGATCAGACGAACAGCATTTAAGTCAAATGTTTCACACATACCCTCAGGACAAAGGCACATCTGCACAGACCAATAAGAGCCTGGGAAACTTCTAAAGAGCTGTGGCTAGTCATTAGCTAAAGCAAACTCTATCAAAACAACACACATTGCTGAACTACTTATTACATTTTATTTTTCATGTACTACATGGCATTGAGTTTTAAGATCATTTAAGATCTCAAATCTTAAAAATACAATGTTATGCATTGAATATGCCTTTACTTACACAAGCACTGTAAATTACAAATTCTTTTCTGAAATGATCATTCAGTTTTTGTGAAATCCACAGCATAATTTCCCAATTCAATGTTTTATTTTCTAGATTATACAATTAGCAGATAAATTTCAGAAAGACAATAAAATACACTGTTTACTTAGATGAATGATTAGCATTTTGTTAATCATATATTGCTTATTAAGTGATCATGAGCAAGTTTGACCACCACCACATGTTTTGGCAATCTGATGGTCTGGATCATTTACACAATGCCAAAAAAAGACATCAACAGTGATCTTAGAAAAGCAATTGTTGCTGCCTGTTATATATGCTTTTAATTGTTAAAAAGTCATAATACAATCGCATTATAGACTATTTTCAAATGGAAAACATACAAGACAGTGTTCACAAAGCCAGAAAAATTGCAAAAATCCCCAAATCTTTCAGACTTTACAGACTTATGTTAGGATATTAAATGTTTATGTTCATTACCAATTGATATGGAAATTGAGGGTAGAAAAACTACACATGTACAGCTTCTTTAAAAGGGTTAATAGGAGTATTTCACCTTTTTCTATATAAAATAAACCAGGGCAGCACAACATATGTTTGCAAAGTTGCATCTGAACAAACTACAAGAATGATGAATGTCCTTTGCATAGATGATACCAAATAATTCCCTTAACACAGATTACATTAGAATGGAGATGTTCGCCATAATGCACTGCACCAGGTGTTGCTAAACCCAACTACAGCATTTTAGCACAACACATCATAAAACTTAAGTTTGTTAAGTTGGGGGGGGGGGGGGGTGTCTTCATAAATAACTCCAGAATTGGAGGGAGCGAATTGAAGATAAGAAGTTATTGCTATAGGTGTTTCCCCAAGCTACTGATTCACGTTTCAATTCTGAAAAAATTTAAATCCTCATTTTAATTATGTCACTTTAGCTGATGTATTGACTTTACAAAAAAAAAAAAAAAAAAAAAAAAAAAAAAAAAAAAAAGCACTTGTTCCTTATGACATAGTCTAGAGTGAAACACTTGTCTATTATCAACACTTTGGTTATGTACATCACACAATACATTTAAATACATTTAAATAATAACATAATATGTTGTTTCTACAAATGTAATTACTACAAATAAAGTTCATAAAACAATTATGAAATAAGTTTTTGTTGCTCTTTATTTTATTTGTTTTTGTTGCTCTATTTTTGTAAAAAAAAAAAAAAAGGAAAAAAAAAGAAAAACTTCAGCACTGCTTCAATATATATCATACAATGTTCATCAAAGTGTTAGAATTAAAAGTGATGATACTTTTTAAATAATGTGCTTCAAAATAGTTCTTCTGTAATTCACTGAGTAAATGTAGAAGGTGAGTGTACTAAATGAACTGAATGCTTTTGCCAGAAACAATGTACAAAATGTGATTTGTCTTAGATTTAAAATTTCAGGTCTAGAACATTGTCTTTTACTATTTTGTGTGCATGCATGGCTGCATTTGCTCAGGAAAGTGGACACGATCAAGCCGTACCTATTTTAGAGCAGCCCAGTTCAGTTAAAAGGTCACAACACGTTAGCGGTCATGAAAGAAGATATGCAAGCCTCTATTCCTGCTCCCTTCATCCGTGTAACAGTCCTTATGTAAAGAATTTCACACTTTATTTAACTTGTCTGATGCTATCAGTGGGACTGTGCTAGCATTTAAGGGCTGCTGAGTACATTTATGCTGCTCTTCTTATTGAAAATCTAGTAAAATAGACTAAGTATGGGCTGACAGAGACAGATGGAGTAAAATATTTGGGTTGTTTGTAACAGCAAAAAAGGATAATGGTTAGCATTGTTTAGAAAAGTGATTAGAGACTTGGTCTGGGTGGTGCTGCAATTTCTGTAAACGTGGAGGAAAGCAGTTTAGTGCTTTAGGATGTCTAGTCTTCTCTAATCATTGGAGAATTCCCTTATCCACAGGCTGACAGCACTTGCTTGACTGCCTCTTCGCATGCTCGAATTTCATTACTCAGGGTATAATGAAGCACTTCTTTAAAACAGTGAGGCTCACTTCTGAATACCTGGAGTGTTTCAGTTCAACTCTGCAACAGGGCAGAAAGAAGGTAAGATGGTGATTAAAACGATGGACAGTGAGTGCAGGGTTGAGCAGAAGAGGAAAAGAGAGCACAAAGAAAGATGAATATATTGTTAAGGAGTGCATGGCTCACATGTGTGGTACTGTCCTGTTGTGTGATAGAGGATTGATCTCGCATCACTGGTTGTACTGAGCTTTAAGGTGTTTAAGCGGTTTTGGGACATCTGAATAGGTGGAGCACATCCCCAGTAGCAGATAATTTTGTGGATGCCACTGTGCTGAACTCTGCCCTCTTAAACACTGCTAAGTCTGATAAAGCCTCAGAGCTGCTATCAAAGCCCTCCAGCCACACTGATGATCCACATCCAAACCTTCTATTGATCTCCCAACTCACTGTGCAAATAAATAAATAAATAAATAAACTGCAGAAAGTGCGTGAGGTCACTGATAGTCAGTCTTCAGTAGGTTTCAAGTATCAGTTTTCTAGCTAAATCTTAGTATAAAGCCTGATATTAACATTAAGGATTTTTTTTTATCAACCTTATTTCTACTGCACAGTTTCATTTTAGTAAAACCATTAACCATAAAGTATTGCCATAATGTCTGTATGAAGTGTTCTGGCTGTAAAGTGATTTCAACTGAATGCTCACATGGTACTGGATGTATCATCCAATATCTAAAGAAAAAAAAAACTAAAGAAAAGCAAAGTTAAACTTAAATTAAGCACATTGATTTGTATAATTACATGAAGACCAATCATTTTATTAATGTACAGCTACATGTTATAATATTGGGTGCAGATATATGGGTAAGGTACTCTATATTAATACACAGTTTCTTATATTTAAAGTAACAATAAACATAACGATTAAATTAAGATTGAAAATGGCTAATTTATCATTTTGGACATGTGATTACTGTTTCAAAAATATATATTTTTTTATATCTGTGGGTAATATTATATATTATTACCTCAAAAAGTGTTAGATTCAGATTATTATGGACAGTTTTAAGGAAATTACATAGGTTTTAATTGTGTTGCAAATAAAAATAAATGTAAAATATTTTTATACTGGAAACATTCCAGGTAAGTTTTTTTTTAAATGTATTTTTCCTTCTTTTTTCTGGTATTACAACAATTGTTATCAACATTGCATTAATGCCATAAACATAGATATACAAAAGACAATGTTTCAATAATAATAAATTTAGTCCAATAATAGGTTTTGAAAAAGTTGCTTGAAATGTTCTAAATAATCCTAAATAAAAGAGCTTATATTTAACACTTTGAATTCTGTACTCAGACATTTTTTACATTGTACATTACTGTAGGTAAAATAAAAATAAATAAATAAATAAACTTTTTCAGATAAATAAAATTTCTACCTATGCAATGCTGCTGGGTAAATATTCACCCACACCTTCAACACCAGGATGCCTTCTCTAATAAAAGTTGATTTGCACACATAGATGACATGGAAGGGGAATGACAAATGAGCCAAAAAAAAATTGACGTTTGTATTCCACATCAATGTAACGTGAGGCTGCTGGTGGCTTGCATCACATATACTTACTGCTCCATGGAACACAGTCAGGGAACTGTTGAGCACTTTTAATTATGTATATAATAAGGTTGGGGTCAACATATTTCATGCCAGGAGAGTGATGTGTATTTAATGACTCCAATACATTACCTTCTGTGTGTAATCTCACTGACGGAGAGCCTGTAAGTTTAATTACCATTAATCAGCATCAGGGTTTGTCTGTGTGGATAGAAACAGATGAGTCTGTGATTTGCCTCGCACCGCGCCACTGTTGGGGGTGATACACAACGCAAGCGACAGCTATGTAGAGCAGTCTGATAGATAATGCTCACCTCAAGCCTGACTAATAAAGCATGCCAGAGATGCAGCATGTTACAGAGTGTAGTTTTTCCAGGCTAAGATGTATTAGGTTAATATAGTTACTCACTGATGCTTACCTGACTAAATGCCCTTCATTCTGAAAAAAGGTTGGCTGCAATCCGTTATGTGTCTGGTTCTGTTTTCTGAGACAAATTGTTTTGACCCCTGTTGTTGACCATGGTTAAAAGGTTTCTGAGAGCTCTTTCTTGTTTAAACACAGACAAGTACACTCTACAAGGGCTGTTCTTCGACTAAGGCCCTTAGGCTTAATTACCATGTCATTGCTTTCAACAGCAAGTTTGTTGTAGGAAGTACTCCTCAAAGTTTTCTTTCAAACATGTTTGTAGAGAAGCTTAAGCCCTTGCTGATATTATTAATGCTCTGGCAAATGCACTTTCCTGACCAGCTAAAAGAGAATGCAACAAGTCGCTGACTTCATTACAAAGCCTTTTATCCTCAGCGCAAATATTTGCGCAAATGAATGCTAAGTCAAACATCTGTATTGATGCAAATCCCTCTTATGTTTGTTGATGTGCTCAAGCCTTGATGGTACTTTAGCAAAACTGAGACAGAAGCACAGGGGGTGGAACCCCTCTGTACAGGCCCACAAACGGCCCAGTGAAAAGCCACATCAATTTCAACCCAGACAAGTGCCGTCACACAGATTAGGCAGCCACAATGCGGCAGGACCTTATCTCTAGCGGCAGGAGGAGGGCAGCCTGATCTGCGCAGGATGGAAACATTCTCACCACGTAATGGACAAAATCAATTGTTGCCCTCCTCAATCAATGTGGCCCTTCGCTCGCTGCTAAGCAGCTCTGCGTGTAACTGCAATTTCTGATGGCCTGTAATGGCTAAGTGAGGCAGCCGTGTGACCAGGTTGAACTTATATGATAACTGACCACAGATCTTTTACTTACCTGCACAGAGGAAACAAACTTAATGTAATCACTTCTTTGAAAACCAATAATGTCAATGCTATCGAAAAACAATGAAAGCAAAACTTTACAACAGCTTCTTTTAATGATCATATGTAGAGTACATTTAACTTAAACTACTTTCAATTTTACTCATTTGATAACTGGCAACATGTAAATAAACAACAAAAATGAACAGTGAAATATATCATACCTTAATGAAGACATTTAATTAATTAGCATAGTAGCTGTCTTATTTAAAGCCATTCAAAAACACTTCCCATCACTTTCCATGCACTGAAAAATCTGCTGTCACAATTTTCTTTATTTCTCCACTGAGAATTTCACATTGTAAGAACAATGAACCCAAAATGTCTAAGTTATAATTATACCTGGGATGACAGATGACAGTTAAAAACTTAATTTAGAATAAAATCTCCTTTGACTGAGTTGTTCCGTAAGAGAGGGATTCTTGCTTTATAATGGTAATTACTCTGCCATTTATTATTCTATCAGCGAACGCAATTAAACGAGTGCACTGAGGACACAGTTGATAATAAAGTGCAGGAAGAGTGAATGCTAATTAACCTTAGAGAAGACAGTTTCTCTCTTTGCTCAGCTTCTCTCCACCACTTGATGCCATCATTCAGTCTGCCAGTTGCTCTAACCTGCCTGCCCAGGAGCGCCTGAAGTCAAATTTACTAAATAGTATCATAATGATAAAGCTGTGATTGTAATGACTGTGGTGTCAAATATCTAAGTTATTATATTTTACTGTACATGTTATAATGTTTTATACAGCATATTATTGTAGCAAAATTTACTTGAAATATTTGTTAACCTTTTAATTGTTTTCCTTAATTACTTCTCTTAATACTTACCTTCATTCTCATATATTTGGTTGTTTGTTTATTTTAGAGTTTAACATCTGGACAGTATCAATTGCTATTTCTGAGTAAAAATGTTATAAGTGATACAGTCATTGTGAATCTTTATTTTATTCAATTGAATGTCGGTGGAACGTGGGACAAACTGCAGTTCCCTGAGGAAACCTACACAGGCATGGGGAGGACATACATAATTCATTAAGAAGGGACAAGGGACCTTTCATTCCTAACTGGGAATCGAACCTTCTCGCTGTGAGTGTTAGATACTTAGAGAGTTAGAGAGAAGCATTAATCGCTCTACCATCATGCCTTCATCTTTTTTTTATTCCTTATAACCTGTTTTTGTATGTATTATAATTTTGTATCTCTCGTTTGATTTGTAATAATAACACTTACAGTTTAACATATTATTTATAAATTTATTAAAAAAGCAAGTATTTTAGTTCCTCTGTTTTCTATGTGCTATTGTGTCATATTATTTTCCCCTCTTTTTGTTTTTTCTTTACCCTTATTTTAATCTTTACATTCCAACCCCTTTTCCAGTTCTTCCTTTATTGAATTTTGCTATTTTAACCTAACACAAAGGATATGATGATTAAAGACATCTACATTTCTTAGGTAAAAATAACCATACATTTAACAAATTAATCTTTGATCTTTTATCAGTTGTAGCAAATAATGACAACTAAAATCAGATCACCTTTTCATTAAATGCTTTAATTTTGGAAAGGAATGCTTTCTAAAGTGCATTTGGCTCTAGGGCACCTGACAGCATAGGGCCAAGCAGTCCATCCCTATTAGAACAAAGCTTTTGTAAATTTGGATGAAGGTCTAGAGAGGTAATTACAAGATTTAGTACACATGCAATCAGCTGGACTTCATTTAACAAAGATAAAGAGAGTTTAGTTTTCTCATGCTAATCCTGACAGCATTCAGTAGTTGCCCATAGCCTCCATTACTCACAGTTACCACTTCCTGTCCTTTCTAACAAAACATGCTACTCAAAATCTTTGTAAGGAGCATAACAGCTGCACTGGGACCTGACTCATATTTAGTCATTACCCATTTGAATAGATTTATAAACCTTAGAATGTGGGCTTTGGAGATATTAACATCAAAGCTTAAATTATGTCGTTAGTTAAATCAGGAAAAACATTTAGTAATGTCCATAAACAATTTAGGACTTACACTTATGCTATATCTACATGCTTTATCAGTAACAGAATTTCTGAGGTCCAACGATCTCAATTTTAATTACTCTCAAAGGTGTTCAGTGGGGTTAGGATTAAATTATTTAACACCCAACTATGCTTTTATGGACCTTGCTTTTGTTCAATGGGACACAGTGATTCTGTTGTGCCTAAGTTGTTGATGTCATACACCTGTATTAATGAGGCTGAATGAAACACCCGATTTTATTGATATGAAGTAGTCAGTTTTTACAACTAAGAAATGATTTATAAAATGACAATATATGTTTTTTAATAATCACAACATTTATTAAATAAAGCCAAACACAGCTTCACATGACCTTAAAATACTTCTTAAATAGTCATAAATTAATAAAAACACAAAGAAGTTCTAAGGCAGTAAAACAGTCTGGTATTTAGCATTTTCTTTTGGTTTCCTTCCATGGCATTTTGTTACTCTACGGAATAAAAGTTCATTGAACCTATAAAATTGATGTTTTTCCTAAAGAAAAAATGTTAATTTAACTATAATACTGGATTTAATTGGGTTTGGGTGTTCCTTTATACCTCTTTTCTCTGAACAAATTGTGTCTAAATATAATATTTTACAGATTAAAATTTGTTATGAAACAAAATTATTGCAAATCCCATAGGAAACATCTATAGCATATTCCAAAAATGAATGAGTATCCACTGAATAAAAACTCATTTTAAGGCAGATTATTTTTATTCTTTGGGTATCATATTGTCTTCAGGTTGTAGAGTAATGATTCACACAAATCACATTTGCCACCTTAGTCAAGAGCTGCGATCTTGTGAATAGCCTATTTTACCTGTGACTGTAATTGGTGAAGGCTTGACAAGGCCGACTCTCGGCAGCGGCATAACAAAGAAGCTCTTCTGCCATTGTCGAGGGATGATTTTCATAATGTTGCCACAGAGTTGCTAAATGAACACAGAGGTCCTGGGGTCCTGGAACTGAGTGACATGGGACAAGTAAGACACTGTCTGAGTGCGCAAAACACACAGCCTAGGTTGATTACACATACGCGCACACATTGGCACACGCACAACCACACACACACACGTCAATTACTGCTTTCATGACCAATTTAAACTAACTTTGTGTGTCATATTTCACAATTTTAAAAACTCAAAGACTCACCCAATTATTTGTCCATGAACAAGCAACTTGACAAATGAACTGAAAACATTAATGTCAAAGCATCACGTTGTTTCTTACCAAGTCATTTCGCAGGTATATTATTTGGACAAGAATAGAATTATGTTGTGAAAATAATTGCTTGTAGACGTGTCATGTTGCCAGGTGTGTTTTTATAATGGTTTGAATTTGAAGATAATAAGCAAAAGTTGACTGCAAATTATAGGTCTGCACTCATAACTATATATATATATATATATATATATATACACACACACACACATATTTGTATTTAGGATTTTACTACTTTTCACTAT
The DNA here is from genome assembly GCA_019802505.1 of Corydoras sp. C115. Lineage (NCBI taxonomy): Eukaryota > Metazoa > Chordata > Actinopteri > Siluriformes > Callichthyidae > Corydoras > Corydoras sp. C115. The sequence continues at coordinate 10,756,286 of JAFMOC010000001.1, read as the reverse complement.
ACACTTCAGATTGGATTCTATATTCGACTGTTTTCTTGTACACTACTTAATTTAATCACAGAAAAAAACATAATAATTAGATAATGGCTTTAGGAAATATTAATAATTATGTTGTTATTTTTTAAAGATAGCATTTGTAACATGTTTAGTTACCTAAGCAGCAACCTAATTAAAACCAAAATGTGTATAAATGTATTTTATATACCAAGGAACCATTTGCAAAGCCCCCTCCCCCCAAAAAAAACAAAACAAAAACAAAAACAAAAAAAAAAACATAATACATCTCTAAAGTGTATTAGAAGTGTATTAAAAACTTTTAAACTAAAAGTTCACATAATTCCTTTGTCTGTTTGTTTTTATAATCAGGACTATAATCAGTGTTTAATATACCATGGACCCAGCAGGAAACTTATGCAGTCATGGAAAGGACTGGCAGATTCCATATAGAAATTACATTTGTTTGCCCCAACTAGAAATTTACCCAAGGACCTATTAAAAATAAAACATTATAAAAAAAATTAACATCCTGCTATGTCCATATGCTGCATAGTTGCATATATTTACGGAAAATGAAAGATTATTTATGACTAGTTTAGTGCACCATGTAAATAATTTACATTAAAATACAAAAAAAATGTAGTATGTAACTTGTAGTATAAAATCCATCCATCCATCCATTATCTTCCGCTTTATCCTATATAAGGGTCATTAGGGGGTGGGGGGTTCCCCATGCCCATCCAGGGGAGAATGTTTCAGGTGCTGGGCAGATAACACACTTATCTTTATGGGGCAATTTGGAGAACTCAATTGACTTGATCCATGTTTTTGGACTGTGGGAGGAAACCGGAGAACCCGGAGGAAACCCACGCGGACACGGGGAGAACATGGAAACTCCACCCAGATTGGGATTCGAACCGGGAATCCCTAGCGCTGAGAGGCGAACGTGCTAACCACTAAGCCACCGTGCCGCCATAGTATAAAATCTTTAAATCATTTAATAACATAGAAAGATATGTCATATATGTTTTATTCAGAACAAAAACTTGTTACAAAAAAAAAAAGTTAAAATAAGTATATAAGAACTAATTTACAGTTGCCAACTTACCATTTTTGTACTTACCATCTTTTCTATTAACTTGATGGCTTAATCCTGTTCTAGGTTCAGGGGGGTTCCCCATGCCCATCCAGGGGAAAACATTTTGGGCGCTGGGCAGATACACCCAGGACAGGGAGCAATCAATCACCAGGCACACACTCACTCACACAGACACACTGTACAGAGGCAAATTAGAGCTATCAATTCACCTTTAACTCACCAAGACTTTTTTTAATTGTCTATGAAATTTTATTTGATTTGCAAAAATATTTTTTTAACAGAGTAGAAAACATGAATAGTAGAACGTATTTACATATTTCCTAATGGTATTCACCTTTTTTATTTGTGCTTTTGTAAAACTGTATAATACAGTCTGAGAGAGAAAGCGAAAAAGAGATATCCGAGTTCAGAGTGAGTGGCTCATTTCTCAAATCACTTCTAATAGCAAGATTCAGCACTTTCTGCCCTCTGTCTTTCCCCCTGAACAAATGACGCCTGAAATTTTTATTCTTTTTATAATGGAATTTCAATGGCCTTCACTGCAAATCTAGTGGAAATTTTTGCATAGCAAGTGGGAAAAATTAAATGTTAACCATGTTTTAATGTGATTAAGGCTGACAGTGACATTATTTCTGCTAATCACTCAGGAGCTGAATAGCTTAAACATGACTGCAAAACACCAGGCTCTTTTAGCTCCTTTAAAAAGGAGTTTAAGTCTCTTGTCTTTAGCATTCAGAGTAGTACACACACATTTACTTTTTTAAAGAAATAATTTTGTTACAAATTAGAAGCATTATTATACAATTATTTAAATATTATTTCAAGTTTCACCTTTTAGCAGACTGACATTAGATGACACATGAGTTTTAACAAACCCTATTTCTAAATATTTAAGTTATCAAATAAATTAAAATAAACTAATGAATAACTACCTGCTTAAGTATATGTGTATGCTTTAAAAATAATGCATATAATCACACCTAGGGAGCAAATTAAAATATATAATCCATCAGACATCTTTGGACTGTGGGAGGAAATGAGAGCTTTTAGAGGAAACCTGCAGGCACGGGAGAACATGAAATCTACCTGGAAATCTGCAGCAGCTTTGCCTTGGTGGCAGCATATGTCTCCATATACTATTTTGTGTCAATTATGATTTTATATATGCAAATTTTTCATGTAATGAGCACTAATGCACCATAGTACCATGACAGATGTTGGATTATGCTACTTTCACAAATAAAAATTGAGATTTCAGTACACAGTGGAAAGTAAGATTTCTTGATGCAATAGACAGTGATAAGGTCACGATTAAGCCACAGGCTAGAATGTACTTCTTCCAACAGATAATTCTGAAATGTTGAATAATATGAAATACTGTTTTATATTTTCAGTATCACATTGCCACAGATTAACACATCTGATATGTGGCATTCTCCTACATGTTGATTTGATTTTTTTTGTGTGCTACCTTTCCATAGTAATATAAAGTTCATATAGTTCCCTTATAAATGTTTTTAATTCTGGTGTTGTATGAAATATTTACTTTCATAGGTTTTGTTGGGTGTGCCTTTTTTATCCAACAGTGATGCCTTAATTTGTTACTAATATGACCTAACATTTTGAAATTTGTTTCAATTTACTAAATACAATCCAATTAGTGTAATCAAGGACAAATATCAAAGCTTTTAAAATCTTGTTTTGCAATGAATACAAAAATTACATTCTTATATTATTGTATTTCACAAAATATTCTTCAGGATATTTGACATGCACCTTATCTATGCCGTTTCAAGAACAACATTTCTACAACATTTTACAGATTTACATGCACATTGTTGACTTTAGTACAAAAGCTGTTTGGAACAATTCACATTCAAAGAAGTTGAATTATTACCAATCTAGTAAACAAGGGGTTTAATTAACTGAATCCACAAGGGACATTTTGAATATCAGTAATAGTATGTTATTATACTCTTATGTGCATTGGCTCATTTAAGGATAAGGGGAAACTTTTAGGAATACAACAACAATACCAGTGCTACTGACTGCCCATTTGTCATACACTTTTTGACCTCTTTTAGTCGCTGTATTATGTGCAGCTTATTCCTAAAGCTCACACAGGTAATGCTTTCGCAGGGCAGCGAGTACAAAGAGAGACAACAAAGAGAGGCAACATTGAAGCTTCTAAAACCTTTTTTGCAACGAATGTTGACTAGATGGGTTAAACCCCTATTTCCACCCCTGCAGCTTTACCTCACTCATAAAGACCATTACACCATGATTTATGCTATAAACCTGAACTTATTTTTCATGTTTGGACCAACAATAGTTAAATTCTTGCAAACAAGCTTGATAAACTTGTGGTCTCCACCAGCAATCACATACATATTCACATATTCAATTCCATCACCAGCATGTTTGATATAATCATTATAATTATAAGTATTGATAAGATTATAAGTATTGAAAAAGATATTGTATAACTACAACCTGTACTGATAGAGGTTTATATAAACAATTTATGACATTTAATATCACTTCTTACTGTATTATTCCATCCATCCATCCATGCATCCATAATCTTCCGCTTAATCCCCATGCCCATGCCCATCCAGGGGAGAACGCCATGGGCACTGGGCAGAATCTATCGCTGGACACACACTCACTCACACAGACACACAGACACACTCAATATGGGGCGATTTGGAGCATTCAATTCGCCTTTATCCATGTTTTTGGACTGTGGGAGGAAACCGGAGAACCAGGAGGAAACCCAGCCAGACATAGAGAGAACATGTAGATCCATCCAGATTGGGATTCGAAACAGGAATAGCTGGCACTGAGAGGTAAACGCGCTAACCGATAAGCCACCGTCTTGGTCTTTTTAAAACTAGTGTTTTTTTCTGTGAAAAAATTGATGAATGAAAGTTTTTTAAAATTATACTTTCCTTAATATTTGTAACACCAGCAGGTACTGGTATATTAAGTTTAAAGCTGACTTGCATATGATTCATATAAACCTCTAAAACTAAACCGTTTATCACTTATTTGTCTCTCTCTCTTTCTCTCTCTCTCTATCTCTTTCTACCTACATATCTCTCTTTCTATCTATCTTGACTTCTTTTTATTCCGCTTCCTCTCTTGGTCTGTCGGGTGTATGATGTGAGCCCATATGAGCCCCCCAGGGTGAGTGAAGGGATGATGAGATGAGAGGTAGAGGGGATGAGCTGATGGAGGAGTGTGTGCAGGGCTCTAGAGGGCTCAGTGGGACTCCTTTCATCCTCACAGCAGTGAATGGCTGCAAGGACATGAGAGCGGACGCTTGCCGCATCGTGTGAACACACACATGCACACACAGACATACATACACATACACACACATGGCTGTGGACATGCCATCTATAAACTACTAAGTAGAGTTTTTCTCCTCTGCACAGTCTTACTGTGATTTGTTCTTTAGTCCACTACACATATATGTTCTCTTACATACCTGTATGTTTACACTGCATGATATATAAGTGTATATAAGTATGTATGGATTTTTAAATATTTTGTGAAGTAAATGTAAGAATGCAACAGTATGTGGACATATGACTGACTAGGTCAGAAAGGTCAGAAATTAACAGTGTTGATACCATTATTCATTATTCACTGTACAAACAGTAGTATTAAATGCTTGAATTAAATTAATTCATATTTATTCCAGAATACCAATCACAAAAACCTTATCACAGAGCTGTAAACCGAATGAGAAAACAACCTCAACCAAGAACTGATTGCTGTGAGGTTTATAGTAGATCAGGATCTTTCAGTTTATGCTTTTAATTTTAAAATTACATCTGTTCATCAGGGCCAGTTTACATTCCGCCAGTCATTATCTAAATTATTTTGACCACAGTTCTCAATATTTATAAAATTACAATAATTTAGTTTTCAAAAAATAATGAAAAATTGCTCCAAGTTACATTCTTGACTTATAGAAATAAAATACATTTACATTACATTTTGTCATTTAGCAGATACTTTTATCCAAAGCGACTTACAAGGCGAGCACAGAGTTGGCCATGGCATCTCTGGAGCATAAAAAATAGTTTTTTATCTGCTGTCAATATGTTAAGACATGGAATTAAAAGAGAAAAAAAGCCTACATTGTAAACTCAGAACAACTAATGAATAATAAAACATTTCAGTATGTGCAGCAAGGTAGGGCAAGCTAAGGGGACATTGAAGCATTCCCTCACCTTGCATCACTGCAGCACTATGACTGAAATAGTCTGTGAAAGCTTGAGCACACACCTCATTATCTGTGCTATATGCCTAACATTTACCCCCCCCCCCCTCCCCACACACATATCTTTTAATCATGAAAAGACCAGGGTAAGAAAGACTTCAACCAAAACACCTTGAAAATGTAGATCAGAAATTTTCCTTAACACAGAGACCAAACAAATGTAAGCGCCAACCGATTGTACACACACACACACACACACACACACACACAAACACCACTATGATTTAGAAGTCATATACTCAAACATTTGTGGTAAAATGCTGTCTTACAAATGACCAATGGCACATTATTATAGTCAGAGTGTGGCTCGCACACAATTTGTAACAAAAATGAACTGAACGTAAAAGAAAAAAAAAAAAAATCAAGAATACCTCTCCCAAAATAATTCTGTACCCAGGGCAACCATGCTGTCATTCAGCAGAAGTGACTGCAGGAAAGAAAGGAGTCTGGGGTGGCAGGAGGGGGAGTGTGGGAGCGAGAGCTGCAGAGAGGAGGGGAATCATCAAGATGTGACAATTGTGACAAGAGCAGGGAAAGTGTTGCGGCGCACATTTCTCCATCTCTCGCTCGGCCCCGGCTCTGACAGCTTAATGTGAACCACATGCAATATTTATTCTCATCCACTGACAGACTGTCGAGTCGTCCGAAGGAGTATAAAGAATGTCACTTATTAGAATAAAGGCAGAAGAATGAACGGTAATCAAGGACATGTGTACATCAGGCTTTGCGTGGCCCTCCCATCCCTGAGCTGCTTAGCCATTCTCCACCGTGCAGCTCTCACTCTGATAACAAGCTTTCAGGAGCACTATGTGGCAGCGCTAAATTCATTTATTTATCTCATTAAGCCTGGCAGGCTGCTGGACTCAGGCTGTGACATGTGTATTTCGTTATAACCCTTATCACAGGGCTAATAAACAAAGCCGCTCACCACAGTGCTGGCAATAGCATGGCATCATTAGCCTGAATAAAAACACGTGGAGTTTGGAAATAATCTCTTTATCAAAAAGGAGGGGCCATGCAATGCAGTGAAGCTCTGGAGGACCTCTATGATATCATTCCTCATGACTTTCCTTTTTCATAAAACAGAAGATGCACACTCAAACTGGAAATTGCAGATAGATAAAGACAGTGGGTGCCTTTACATACAAAATAATTGCAAGGAATACTGTTGGGGCTGTTACCTCATTAACACCTTAATTTGCCCCACAGTTATCTGATATTAGCACAATACCACATTTCTTTTAGAAAAAATATTAAACAGTTCTCATTAAATTGCAAAAGTCTATGTGTTCTATAGACTTACAAATCCTCCATAACTGAGTATGAAATAAGCTGGTTCCACAAGGTTCATATCATGTTTTCTGTTAACATTATATATTAAATATTAAACAAATGTGTTTTATAATTGAGACTACTGCAGAACAAAAAAGTCCTTAAAGACTTGTAAAAGCAGTAAATAGGATGTGTTTGATCCCATTGAATGCATTTGACCTCTGTACACAATCACCTTTGATAGGGCAGGTAATACATGAGATAGAGGCTGCATTTATCACTGTTTCAATCCACAAAACAGAGCATTTCTTGGAGCAGGGAGGTAGCTGGCACCTTTACTCATCAAATAAGGTCTGTTCCCACTATCAGTAGAGCTGAGCCACTCCTGACACTCTCAGGTAAGATCTCATTAGTGATATTGCTGATACAAAATAAACACAAGAGAACACACAGACAACCTTTCTTTGACATGATCTTATTGATAACTACCAACAATGGAAAGACTTTAAAATCACACAGACAAACAGACAGACAAAGAGAGAGACAGCTAGAGAGACAGAGACAGAGACTTCATTAGCAGCATCTGCTTCCTTTTAAACTTGACAGTCTCACTCCACTCTTTTTCACTCATTACCAAACTTGCTACAGGCTCTCACTAGCTGCTCTAGCAGACAACAGGAACTTTCCTCTTTGTTTTTTTTTTTTTTCAAATCTAGATGCCAGTTTTTCAGGAGAAAGAGGTTACGAAAAATTCCACAAAGCAACTCATGCCTCATAGATCATTCCACTTTAAAATCTTTTGTATTTGCTATTCTACTAGCAAATTCCTAAATTATATTGATGCTGGTGGTTTTGCACAATATTGAGTTTTGTATGGGATTAGGGTTTGGCTCAGTTGAACTGATTTGAGGTGAATGTTGCATTGTTTATTTTCTCTGCAATTGTTTTTTTTTTTTTTCCATAAACTTTGTGTTGTTCAAAACACACTATAATGTTGCAAATATCGAAATGAAAACAAAACATTACACAACTCTTCCATTTCGTACAGGATGAATACAATGACTACAAGAATGCAGATACTCTAGGATTTGCCAATTTTAACAAAACCCAATTTTTAAAAATTTTTTAAATTTACAAGAAGTAAGAATGTCTGATTCCAGTCAACTGGAGCTGCTTTGGTCAAGTGTAAATGGTATAATAGTTAGGAGACAACTACAATATACTATTTATACCAAAAACCAATTACAAAGATGCTTAATTTTAAAAACTGGTCTAAGTTGAGTGGATGGTCATGTTTATACCACAACTAGAATGATAATGATGATCTTATTAGACTCATTTGATAAGTTATAGCAACAACCAATCATAATTAAACTATAATCACAAAGTGGATTGCATATGATATAATGACTTTTAAGTCAAATGAAGAAAAAGCATCGAATAACAGTAACAGAATTGATTACAGGAACATACTTATAAATAAACATAGATACTTTTAAGAGGGTGGCACGGTGGCTTAGTGGTTAGCACGTTCGCCTCTCAGCACTAGGGATTCCCGGTTCGAATCCCCATCTGGATGGAGTTTCCATGTGCTCCCCGTGTCTGTGTGGGTTTCCTCCGGGTTCTCCGGTTTCCTCCCACAGTCCAAAAACATGGATCAAGTCAATTGAATTCTCAAAATCGCCCCATATAGAGTGTGTCTGTGTGAGTGAGTGTGTGCCCAGCGATGGATTGGCGCCCTGTCCTGGGTGTATCTGTCCAGCACCCGAGACGTTCTCCCCTGGATGGGCATGGGGACCCCCACCGCAACCCTAATAGAGGATAAAGCGGGAGATAATGAATGAATGAATGAATGAATACTTTTAAGACAAAGAGTCTTAAAAGTTTATTTGAATTTGAATTTTGCCCCATTTGGTGACTGCCAAATCACACTGTCATTCACTAATCAGTAGTGAAGAATTAAAAAAATATATCTTTAAAAGTTCAACACTTTAGTTTCTCTTTTTTTAGTTTTTGTTTCTCTTACGATGTACCAAATAAAATGTTATATTATATCTATTTATCTATATCAGTATCCAAGTGGCTGACAGCTAAAGCATCACTGAATATTATACTTGGAAACCTCACAGGAGGTAAGCTTAAATCATGAATCATAAAAATTCTGAAATTCTATTTTGGTTTGCAGCATCAGACGTAGCTATAGCACTGTTTACTTTGAGCTTCTTGGTTTAGTCTTTAAAAGCCCAGGGGTCACACAGAAACAAGAGGCTATCATACAGAATTTAGAGTGATTGAGCTGGTCAAAGCACAAAATCATACTTCAGAGTATACAATAGTGTTCATTAAGTCAAATCTGAGTCCTTGTGCTTGTTCAAACTTTAATCTTTGCATTCTGAATACACATGTGCATAAAATAAGAATCATAGAAATGGTTAGCTGTTTCGCTATAGAAGTATTTGAGTTGCCTGCATCGATAAACAACTGGTGTGAACTAGAATTGCAACTACATGCCTGGTTTAGGCCTGTTTTGAAATTTAATCTGCACTGTCATGTTTTAAAACCTTGAAATGCTTTTACACAAGTGTGAAAACTCTTACATCAGCAAGTATATGGATGCCTCTTTCATCTTCTACCATTTCATGATAATGGATCTTCTCTCAGCACATGTACATGCACAGGCTAGATGTATGTGGTTGGTATGCATAACAAATACATAAGGAAACATATAGACAGTTTTAATGTAAAAGCTGTCAAGAACAAATGTCTGGAATGCCAGATGCGCGCACACACAAACACACAGACACCATATGCGCACACACGCACACACAGACACACACCATACACGCACTAACACAGGCAGGCAGGCAGGCAGGCAGGCACACACACACACACACACACACACACACACACACACACACACACACACACACACACACACACACACACACACAGGAAAAGCACCCTGCCAAGCTGCTTGCTAAGTGGCATTAGCACTCTGGCATTCTGCAAGACTCACTCAGCACAGTCATGCTTCCTCTCTCTTAAAGGTCAACACACCTACTCAAGAGGCACCAATTGACATTAGAGCACATTATAAGAATGGCTTCTAAAAATGATTGACTCTACACTAAAATCTCCAACCAGCAACTATATTGCATTCTTCATATTTAACATGATAAATTCAGTGACAATGGAACTACCCTCGAAAAATAAAAGTGAAGCAAATTAGGTGCTTAAATGACTAAATAAACATGTTAAGCTACCGAGGGCAGAACTAACTATGAAGTGCCATGTAATTAACCCGAGAGGGACGGCATTCTAAAGCCGAAACTGAGCAAGGTAATTTGTATAAGGCCATGTAGAGGGACAAGAGCTCAGGGCAGACTGAGCACGATGCTATTCTGTATCACGCAATGCTATAAACGCATGACAAACATGGCCTTAATCATTTTTTACAAGCAAGGATGTGCAGGGGGCAACCAGTGGCTGGAGGGTAGAAAGAAAGACGAGAGAGAGACAAGGAGAGAGAAACAGTTTGAGGCTCGTCTAAAACATCACTCGTCCTGCCAGCCTTTGATCTCCCCACCGCAATTACACTAACATCCAAACGAGCATCCAGTCGCCACCCCAACAGACTTCAAACATGCACATGTACACATTCTCAAACACACATGTACACTAATGTGCTACCCAAACAACAACACACACACACACACACACACACACACACACACACACACACACACACACACACACAGAAAGAAAAAGACACAGAGAGACTGCCGTGTCTCCAGCAGTGTGCAAGGGGATGAAAAGCAGCTGTATTGATGCACTGATCCCTGTACATGTACATATATAAGAGAGTGTGAGTATTTCCTCATTGGAACAGGAGGTCAGTGGGTGTGCAGTGGTTAAAATGATGCACTATTGAGTACACTACAACCAAACCCCTAAGTTCCCCATGGGAATCGTCCTCAGCACTTGGCTCAAAAGAAACATTAAAGTTTTCATTAATGTTTATACAATTTCTGCTCACTTAACCAGTTCAAAAGAACTTGAACTCACTAGAACTTACTTTCAATCACTTTAATATGAAAGTGCTTTATTATGGCAGATTATAGAAAAGTAATTATTTCATACCCCTTCTAAGTTTCAAGTAAAAGTAAATGCATGTTATGTTGCCAAAATGAGTACCAATTAAAAAATCTGCCCTGAGATAAATTTCCTGGAGCAACATATTTTGTTCATACTGTATTTTATTTACACTACCTGAGCTCCATGATTCTAATGTATTTAAGAGATTTCTGTTTAATTTCACTACCACTAATGGTTGTTTTTCTTAACATTCATTCATTCATTCATTATCTTCCTCTTTGTCCTATATTAGGGTCGTATGGGGGTACCCCATGCCCATCCATGGGAGAACGTTTTGGGCACTGGGCAGACACACCCAGGACAGGGCGCCAATCTATCGCTGGGCACTCACTCACACAGACACGCACACATACACACACTATATGGGGCAATTTGGAGAACTCAATTGACTTGAACCATGTTTTTGGACTGTGGGAGGAAACCGGAGAACCCGGAGGAAACCCACGTGGACACGGGTAGAACATGGAAACTCCACCCAGATGGGGATTTGAACCGGGAATCCCCGGTGCTGAGAGGTGGACGTGCTAACCACTAAGCCACCGTGCTGCCCTGTTTTACTTAACAGATAAGCAAAAAGAATCTGTATGTAACCAATGTATACAGATTTACATTACCAATGTATTTGTTTCAGGTGTCATTTTTTACACATTTAGCAGACACTTTTATCCAAAACAACTTACAAGTATCATAACTTGATGGGTGGGGTCAAGGGCCCACAGTGGTAACTTGGTAAGTGGTAACCCACAACCTTCAGATTGATAGCCCAACACCCTAACCACTGAGCTACTATGCCTTACACTGATTTATACTTTTTAATGATAAGATTTTATTTTGGCTACACAAGACAAAATGTCATACAACATTTATCTGCATAGTTCATGCAATAGGTGACATGACATTTGTGGTATTTTATATACCAATACTATGCACTGTGAATGAGAGAACATCAGTTGTGTTTTGTGGCACTGATGGCAATAATTAGGCATCAATAGAAATCTTATGAATCATTAATAGGAAAACATGTTTGCTTACTAATAAATAATACTGTGTTTTTTATGTACAGTAGTTTGTTTATAATATGTGTACACTTTGGTAATAGATTTTTGGTTAAAAATCACAATTATACATATACACAATAATCATATACACAACAGAATCATACATTTTACATTTTATTGTTGATTCTAAAGAGAACCCTCTTATTCACACAAGAATATCATATAGCTTGAGTACAGGCTCAAACATACTAAAAACAAATTTCATTTGATGCATTTTTGTGCAACTTATATTAAACTTAATTCTCTCTGCTACTTTACATTAAAAACTTGGGTCATAATATATCTTCTTGGCTTTAAATAGCTTTTTTTTATTACTTTGCCTCTACTGTGAAAGAGAGAGAGTAAATCCGGGCAGGGCTGGCGGCAACCAAATAGCAGCATGGCGTCTGTGAGGCAGACTATTTCCATTAGCAAGCAGAGAACTGCATTTATTGTCCAATTAGATGTGAGCATGTTTACCTGTAATCACCTGGTTCAGGTGTGAGCCTCACTCTGGTGAACTGTCCATGGGAAGCCACTCATCGACTGTCAGAGTTCAGAGCTTTGATCTCAGTATTGTTCCTGTGAAATCCCTCAGGCCACTCTGGCTCCAAGACACTCATGTGCTCCAAACGCTAGAGATTTATTGCTTGCTGGACCACTTGAAGCACACAGACACACAAATATGCTCATGCACGCTACGTGTAGAAGACGCCTTTTCATTGGTGATTGATGATTTAGCAGACATGAGTCACCTGATTTATGTTGCAGTAGATGACAGAGACAGGGAGACTGTGAGGAGTGGTGCGGGAAATGACTTCCTTCGTTTGACATTGGTGCCTGCCAGAAAAACACGCTACTTAAGTTGTAAATGCAAAAGGCTAGACAGTTCCGACCCCAAGAGCAGGAAACTATATAATATGCCGTGTACAATATACCATGCTGACTACTGAAAGCTATTTAACTTTACACAAACATATTTACAAGTAAACCATACCAAAGAACTACAATATTGATTGAAGTTATGTTTTAATCTAAGCCAAAAGAATTTAATATTTACAGATGCAGACATCCAAACGATTAACTGTCTGTAGTTATTACTTTTTAATAAGGTATACAGGAACAATATAAACATTTTACACCAAATAAAGCTAAATATTTAGATATATTTAAATTTTAAATACAAACGTTTTACTGTAAACAGATGTTTTTGTCCTATTTGTTTCCACTGCTTTTTTCATAATCTAAATTTTCCTGATTCTCTTTTAAAACATGCAATTCTATTTCAGTTATTCACAATTGAAAAAACTATTCACACAATATCAGTGTGTTTACCATGTTTTGCCTAGGCCTTTTGTGACATTTGGATAAACTGGACCTTTTACTCAAGGAAAATGCTGTAAACATAGGAGACACTGCGGCGGCACATAATTCGGTATGAAGTCATTATTAAAGGAAGTGAAGTTGTTTCCTGCTGATGAGACCCAGATGAATCAATCACATCTAGGTAAATAGCTATGAGTTGCATCATGGATGCCAGTTTAAGTAAAAAAGTATTTAGTAGTTCCAGCTAAACTGTGAACTGTGTTCAACTGTGAGCAAATATTCAGTTTTATTTTAAGCTAGAACATGCTTTAAACCTGTCTGTTTTACAAAGCTGATTTTATTACCTGCCTAATGACGTTTTTATGTTAACCACAACCACTCGTTTAATAGTCACACACTAGGACTATTACAAATATGGAGTTCCCTTCCATTTAATCAAAAACAGGATAATTATTTTTTAATGTGATCATCCAAACAGTGAGTAATTTAAGAAAAAGCAAGTCAACATATTTTTTTTTCTGGATACTTGTCATTGTTGTTTGTATGTTTACTTTATTTACAAAAATGAATGATCAGATAGTCTGCAAATTATGAACTTAAAATAAAAAAAAATAATTCTGCATAATAATAAGTCTAAATAATATTTTGCCTAATAAGTAAAATACATATGTGATGGCGTACATCTGGATGGCTGTGTGCCACTGTAATGATGTGAACGCTTATATAAAATTGTTTGTGTTGTAGAGGAGTTTTGCTCACGGCATTGCTATGACTGGACTGGCACATTAATTTCTCTATAACGTTATCATTCTTGGAAGATCATCATAAATGCTTTGTCTGGAGGTGCCTTTGAAGGGCCTTTGTTTTTCTTGAAGTGTCCATACTAGTCATATTGTATTCTTTTTGTAGCTTGTGTCCAATGCCTGTGAAGAAAAAACTTAAAGGTAAGCTAGACATTAAACAGAACATCTGTGTACTTTTTAACTTGGAATTACCCAAATAAATGTATGTCTAATATTGAACTTACCATGTAATAAACTTCACACTAAATCTTCACACGAACAGTAATGAAAGATTCTAATAAAATGTTTTAATAAACTCACATACTGGTTTTTAAAGAAAAAAAAAAGTAAATCAAAAGAGAATATGTCCTGTGGTTGTATATTTATATGTTATAATGTCTGGGCAGTAACCTAGGATCAAATTGGAGAATATAGGTGTGAGAGAATAGAGGTAGGGTAAATGTACTGTGAATGGTAAATGTAGATATAGTGTCTGTGATTTAGTAGTGTTGTGTTGTGAAATCAAAATGACTTTGCATAGTAAATGAAGGGACAGATTGTTCAGTGTGAAAGTTTATGTGGTATAATATATATTAACAGGGTGTCTGTGGGTAAAAAGTTTAGAGACAAGGTGTAGTTTGAGAGGGCACGCTGATTTATGAGCAGGTAGCTAAGTGTGGAGAGTGTAGGGACAGGTTGGTTGGCAGTGTGGCCACAGAGTATCTGTGGGTAGAGAGTTCAAAAGAAGAACATCGATGGGTGGAGAGTTTTGGCGCAGAGTGGTTGTGGTCGGATAGTGTAGTTACTGGGTATCTGACTGGACAGTGCAGAAACAGAGTATCTGTGGTTAAAAGGTATAAAGTGTAGGGGCGGTTTGTCTCTCGTTGGGAGGAGTAGGGGAAGAGTACCTGTGTGTATCTGTGTGTGGAGAGTGTAAGGACAGAATTTCTGTGGGAGGTAAAAGAACATGTGGGTGAAGAATGTGTATACACATTCTGTCTGTGGGTGGGGAGTAAAATGAGCAGGTTATATGTGGGTTAAAGGTGTAAGTACAATATTTCTGTCTGTGAATAGTGTAAAAGAAGTGTATCTGAAAGTAAAGAGGGTAGAAAAGGGTGAAGGGTTCAAGAGTTTCTTTGGGTAGAAAGTGTATATGCAGGGTGTCTGTGGACATAGAATGAAGGGCTAGTGTGTCTATATGTGGAGAGAAAGAAGGCAGGGTACTTGTAGGGAAATAGTGTGGGGCAGGATGTCTTTGAATAAATTGCATAAAAGATGGTCACTCAGTGTGAAGAGTTGAGGGAGTGGGATGTGGACATTATATATGGCAGAGTGGCCTAGAATAGAGAGTGTATGGGCACAGTGTTGTTTGGAGAGTGCAAAGGTTGCATATAATCTCATCATCCTTCACTTAATCCTATACTAGGATCACTTGGGGGTGAGGTGGATGGGGTGTTCACCATGCCCATCCAGAAAAAACATTTTGGGTGCTAGACAGATACACCCAGGACAGTGCAACAATCTATTGCTTGGCACAAACTCACTCTCACACACACAGATACACACTACATAGGGGAAAACCCACACGGACATTGGAAGAACATGGAAACTCCACCCAAATCAGGATGTGAACCTGGATCTCCTGTGCTAAGAGGTCGATGTGCTAATCATTACGCCACTGAGCTGCCCCGTAGCATATAATATATAACAATTAAAAGTTATTTTAAACATATATTTCTGCATTCGTTTCTTACCATTTCCATACCGCATTGCCTTATGATAGAGTTAGAGCATTTCTCCAGGTGACCAGATCACTGTCATTTTCCCTTCCTGCTTGATGTGGTATACATTTCTGTAGCTTCAGATGGGCTTGCTGCAATAAAAATAGATCAAAAACATCAACCACATTGCCTCAGAATGATGACTAAATCCATCACAAACCAGACAGTATCTTCAGTGTCAGCACATATGCAGGTGAATGTGGTGAGGTTTGGCCCTACTCAGAAGAAGGTCCAAAATAATTGCAGTATGGAGCAGTTCAGCTTTTTATGAAAATGCAAATTAGCTCAACAAATAGCAGCTTGGTATGGCCAAAAGTACAAATGGAAAATGCCAACTCTGTGGCATGTGTTGGGGCTGGGTGGCATGTGGAGTGTGGAGGGTACTTAAGTAAGATGACAATAGCTTCCCTATACTAAATTCCTGTAACCAAGAATAAAATATGTAAATATATTAAGCTATTAAGCTTCGAGGATTAAGTAAGACTCCCCCTTTGCTCTCAGCATCATGCTGGGAGGGAAATCAAGGTCAAGGCAAAAGAATACTGCATAATATCCCAGCAAGCATGGATATAAAGCACTCAAATCAATATCAATCCACACAGTTGCTCTTGGTTGTCTTAAAAATAATAATGTATGTATCCCAAAAAAATTACAAACTTTCAACATTAACATGTATGGTACAGAGTCAAGCCAGTCTTTTAACTATAAACACAGATTATATTGCAGGCCAAACACAGAATATTAATATATTATAGTGAAAGATCAAAAGCCTACCTCCTTTCCGTTCTCTTGGGGACAGAGGCAAATGTTTCTTTTCATCCGAAGGCCAGTTCTGCAGAATAAACCCTGTTTGGGATTAGAGGTGAATGAAGAAGCAGCCATTAAAGAAGATGAAACAGCATATAAAAACAGCAGGATGTTGCTGTAATTATTTCCTAAATGCACGGCATGCTGATGCAGTGCTGAACAATGCTGCTCACTCTGCTACAGTATATAGGGACCAGAGACATAAAAGGATTGACATACAAAAACACAACACAATAATGTATTACATAAAAACAGCATATTGTCATCTGATTTATATAACTGTTAACATTGTTAATGGGAGTTCAAATACGTCACACTCACTAATATCTAAATAAATTAACCATGTTAAATACGAACCAATTAGACGATGCTTAATAATTAGAAAATACACATTGCCTGCTAATTTAATGCACTTAGCAATTTGTCAATTATCGTCAAAGTCCATTAAAAATTGGTTTAATATTTTATTTGGTTAACTTCTGTGTAAATGCATTTAATCTACGGGATGAATGTGTCAACCAATACAGTGCGCACTTTAACCTTGCAAACAGGTGGCCTAGAGCTGCTTTTTAATTGGTTGCTTGGTGTTATTTTTATGTTTTTCTTCCAGTGAAACTTAATAATTTCAGTGCTTTCTTTTGTCTTCTTGTCTGCTAGTGACATATAATGCCAACTGTCATTGTGCAACTCTACTGGCATTTCTCCACACCGACTCTTCCTGAGATTTTGACTGAGTTAAAACGTGGCAATAAATGACGATTCTGTTATTTCTGTAAAAATATAAACATTTTAAAGGTTCTTGGACTGGCCTGACACAGTTTAAAACTTCAACAGAATTTTGGTGAGCGAGTGCAAGTTTACCTGGGGTTTTAACTAATTTACATATGGCAAACATTATCTGGCTGTTTCAATGCCTTTTCTTGTTTTTATTACTATTGTTTGTCATTTTTAAGTAACAAAGCAATGTACATTATGACTCCATCTACCTACTCCCTCAACTACGTTATAATCTAGGGTGTCCTTTGGGTTACCAATAAATCAGTTCTTGCTCCCTCTCTTTTTAGTAAAGATTTCATTGATTTGCTTATTCAATTAAATTATTAAAACAACTGAATTGAAATTGAAATTAAATTTAGCTTCACTACAATTTAGATCTTTGCATCATGACAACATGCCACTGTGAGGTTTCAACTACCCCTTCTGCAGAAGAAAAACAAAGTTGATGAACATTTGGCATAGTGCAGCTAAAGCTGTTTGTATAAACCACAGGTGTATGTGAGCCCTGAAAGAGTCTGGAAGCAAGAATGGGTGGGAAATAGGGGAGGGAGCCAGTTATAAAATTTGCAGTAATGAAATTGAGCCTATTATTGTTGATGCAGCTCTATAGAAATTAGTGGAACACATTCTTTTTGTTCCTGTCAACTTAACCTCCCCCTTCGTAAAAAAGAACCCTCCTCCAGCCCCTGAAACAACCCTCTACCTCCTCTCTTCCCCTCCTCCATCCTCCCCTTTTGCTTCAGCTCTTGCCTGCACTTCACAGTCCCTCGTTCCTTTTGAAATGAAGAGGAAAAGAAGGCTGCTGCTGCTGCTGCCTCAATTACACAAAAGCTCAGTGATCCCCGGCTGGCTGCATTCACTTTCCCTTAGCCCTCTCTGCAGGAATTCTGAAAGACTTTTAGCCACGTGGGCTGAACATGGGCCACCCTCAGTCACTCTCTCTCTCTCGCTCTCACTGTCTCATTGCAAACTAGCTCACTCTCAGCTGATTTTTTTCTCTATTGCTCTCTTTCCCTCTAAGAGAAATTAATCATGTGTGAAATGGAAACAGCAAACTGGCGGTGACACAGGCTGAACCCGTGCCAGGTTGTGCTCATCAGCTAGCCGACACCACACAGCACTGCTCCAATAGGCAGGTGTTAATAAAGGACACACATCCTCATGCAAGCATACACTGAGGAACAACCTGCACATGCAAAACCACAAACAAACAGGCATATTAAACTCTAAATCTTGTGGGATTTAAGATGTTTTATTGTTTGTGAAAGACTAGCCCTCCACTGCTTGGTGGATCCAGGCTCTGAAACAAGGGATTTCTTTTGTTTTCTTTATTTCTCTCCTGTTATCTGTAATTGACTTGTATAAAAATAGAAATAGTGTGCAATTTGACTTTGAATACAGGCACCATTGTATATGGCTATAATTGTACATACTATAATAAAAGCCCATGAATGCATTATTAGCAGATTCAAGTTGATAATTAACGAATCAGCTCATGCCTCATTGAACACAATCAGCTCTTGACACTATGGGCTAGTTATACTTTTCAATCTCACTTATTAAAAACATGACAGAAGTAATGGCTGCAATCATTTTACACAGCTACCAGCTACTGTAGTACCATGTGCAACTGTTTGGTTCAAAAAGTTGTTGAAATAGATCAGAAATACATCAAATGTTCATCAATAATGAACATACGCAAGATTAGTAACCATTGAGACTGCCTCCTCATGCTAGGGAAGGTCTACGAAGGCAATGATGTAGATGATATGGAGGAAACAGTATAAAAGCCGTTCTCTGTTGCAGCCTTTTCATTTCTTCATAGATGCCAGTAAGCTGAATGTACTAAATCTCTCTTTCACTCTTTAAGGAATTAATCACTCCTTCTCCCCTTTCCTCCTAAACTGCCTTTGATGGGCCCTTTTCTTCAGCATCTAAAGAGGTCCTTCCATAGATTTCTATTGGCACCAAGCACACACAACATTCTGCAAAAAGTAATGTAGATCATTTTTATTCATTGCCTCAAATTGTCTGCAATTATGTGCGTCAGTGGCCACCTGCTTGTCCTGAATAGTGGCGGGTCTGGTGGAGTTTGTGTGTGTGTGAGTGTGTGTGTGTGTGTGTGTGTGTATCTACCCTGTGAGAGGAAGATTACACTAACAGGGGCTGTGCAGGGCCCCAGTTGCAGGTGAAATGGCCTTCTTGTTAGGATAATGAGCGGTCAGGGTCTGCGTGTGCCCAGTCTCAAATGGGGTGGCTGAAAAGCAGGATTAGCCCGCCCACCCCCACTCACACATGTTCCCTACTACCTTCTACAA
Organism: Corydoras sp. C115; assembly: GCA_019802505.1. NCBI lineage: Eukaryota > Metazoa > Chordata > Actinopteri > Siluriformes > Callichthyidae > Corydoras > Corydoras sp. C115. The sequence goes on along the minus strand of JAFMOC010000001.1, from coordinate 10,736,641 downwards.
ACGGGGTCACAGCAGAGACTGCCCTCGACATGGTCAACACGCGACCCAACACAGGCTGGTGTTTTTATCTCTGCATTTAAAAGACAAACTGGCTGTAGGCACACACACACACACACAACAAAAAAAGTCTATACTGGTTCATTACCTTTACTGTATTTGTTAGGTTGTTACAAAAATGACATAATAATAAATGGAGCCTTTATTAACTGGCCTTCTATACGTATTGCAAGACTAAAGCAGAAGGGATTGAGGACAGACAATAGCAGATCTCTGCCACAGAACACAGAAAACATTTACAGTATTAACATCTAGCATATGATTAAAGGTTAGCAATTGTATAGCCTTTTCAAAAAATGACACACATGCAGTGCTATGATTTCAGCATTAGTTTTGATAAAAAGCCACTGGTAGAAACACTTTCATTAGCGTAGTGCAGTGACCCAGGTTCAGCCACTGATTAAGTATCTCTCTATTAATGAATTCTGCAGCAGAAAACCCTATGACCTGCTGGTTCTTTCAATAGCTGCAGAAAAGAGAAGAAATGGGACAAGGGAGGGAGGAGGGTTAGCATAAGGAAAAGAGACGAGAAAAGGAAAGAGGAAAAAGAATAAAGAAAGTATATGCACATTTATCAGATTAACGCAGAAACAATTCAGGGATGGGATTGAAAAATATTTGGAGGCAGGATTAAGAAAAGCCTGCTGGGTCACTGAGTGGTTCAACTTTCTCTTTGACACACTCCAGAGGTAACCATGCATGGACATTTTAAGTATATGTTAAATTAACCATTTTTTTTATCCACAGTTACTGATATCCAAATATCATTTTGAAACATCACATTTTTAAGTTAGGATTCAGAAAGAAGTGCTTGTCTTACAATCACTAGATGAGCAAAATAAGCCAACAAGCATTATTATTAGTTTTAAGTGTACTATGTAAGTAAAAAAGTAAAAAATCTATTAACAAACATGATTACCTGATTTAAAAATTACATATTTGGCATTCACCATACCACACATAGACAAGCACCATCAGTAAATAAGCGCTATGTGTTTTACAAACTATTACAGCAAACTTTTGAAAAAAGCTTAACGTTTAAGATCTACATTTAAATTTTGATTTTGAGTTCTTCAAGGTGGTTTTATTGTTACAATGGATGATTACAGTTAGTGTTATCAGAGAAGTGCTACTATTTTACAGTTGGGTGACAGGCTATTGCTAGAATTTTCTATAAATGCCTAAGCAACTAAATTAAGCTCCACAGTTAATAAGCATGAAATGATGTGAAACCATTAACTCTTCTGCACAAAAATAAGTGCATAAGCACATAAGAATAACTCATCATTTAAAAGGTTTGGGTTTATCCCACAAATTAAACATTATTTACAAGTTAAAGAGACAATGTTTTAAAACCACAAACATTTTTGACTTTGTTAAGCCTTTATTACAGCATTAAAGAAATCTGTTTTTAAGTGTCAATTAATAGATTCCTTTTTATTCATTTGTGAAATTACATTAGTTTCTTTTTTTCCAGTTACTTCCTTCAGGTACTCAGTACCAAGTCTATTCATATTCCTAATTATGCTCCCTTTCAATATGTGACATACTTAGGATAAAACATAGGGCACTTTAGAGCACTAGGTACTGAATGAAATTAGATTCCTGCTTCAATGGATAAGCATTAATATAGTTCACTGATGAAATTAAACTTTTCTATGCTACTCTTATACCTGGTTTGATTTTACTCAATGTTGATATTCTCAGCGGTATGAAGACTTAGTGGACAATTTGTGCAAAAGTTCTGGACAAATCATGTTGTATACCGATTCAGTACAGCAGCAAAAAATCAAGCAGAAAAAAACTTTTACTTAGAGCAGTTTTTATACTTACATGCACTGTAATAAAAACACAGGTTTCCACTCAACAGCTCCTTTTTAATTGGACAAATAGTTTCTTGGAGTCATCATTAAATGTCACTTAAATGATTTCATTAAAATACCACACGTTTTAAAACAATTTCAGTTTTTAATGTTTTAAATTCCATTTTAAACTCAAGGAAGAAAAAAGGACTAATTAATTAACTAATTACAAAAGTCATGAAACAAAAATGATGTAGCAGTAGGGTCTATTCAATGTGTTACTAGTGACATGAAATAGTTCAAGATCTCATTAGTGTCCAAATAGACCTAAATAAAATGACTGGATGTGTTACAAACTCAATGGGTTACATTTTAAATTCCAATCTGTTTCACAGGAGTCACTTATGTACTATAGGTGTACACCGGTACAAAGAAAATATCTGACCCTTATAACTTTTGGGTGAGATGGCCATGACAAGTTTTCATTAAATGAATAAGTAATTACATAACTAGTTTACATTATGTGACACTCTATAGTAAAATTAGAAATTCAATTTATTAAGTTAATAAAACAGGATATTAGGCATTATCTTTACTGTGAGATGCTTAAATCCATACATAGATTAACTTAGATAAACACTAACTAATACTAATAAAAACAAATAGAATTATTTCTCATAAAGGCAAGTTTTCATAGTTTACATGTGTCTGGAAATATACTGGAAATATAGTACCATTCATAAATAGCATCATCAGCTAAAAGTACAGCCATATTAGAGCAAATAAAAAAGCAAAAAGCATAAAAAATAGAATCAAATGGATAAAAAATATTTTTTTAATCCTTTTCTTGATTGACGAAAGTGAAATATTAAGACGCTCAGTGTCTCCACTAACAAAATACATTGTATTTTATATTTATAATTACGTTTGGTGCCTTTAAAACAATCAAATAAACTTGAAGTGTGGCATGTGTACAATATTACATCAGCTTTCATTTAAATATTACTTTTTAATTAGAATAAATTACTTTTCATTGGAAGTGGAATGTTATTCATGCAGTATACCTGATTTAATTATATACTGGATGCTGTTGTCTGATTTTCCAATTATGATGGCCCATACATTTTCAATAGGAGACAATTCTGAACTGCAATCCAGTCAGCCAAACTGAGAATTTGACTATAAGCCACCAATTCTGGGTGGAAACCAGAAACCTGGAGAAAAGCCACACAGACATGGAGAGAACATGGAAACTCCGCTTAGATTGGGATTCAAACCTGGATCCATTGTGCTAATGTATTAAACACTACACCATCATGCCACACAAGATGTGACAGGTGAAATAAGAAAAAAATTACATTCATACTGTTCTAGGAGGTTGTAAAACCAAAACTTTGAGTTATTATTTTTTAATACAGTCAACAAAAGATATATGTAGGCATTTCTAATAGGAATTAAAGAATAAACATAATATATGATATGGATATGAAGGCAACCGCCTCTAATATTTGGTTGCACAAACATTTTTATAGCCATCTGTAAGCCAAATAACTAAATACAGTCAAAAGTATTTAGTATTGGAGTATTGGAGACACCTCCTTCTTGCTCCATTGTTTGTTTTCTCCACTTACCATAAAGATGAACTTTGTAGTTTTACAATTACAAACTATAGTACATTTGTTTTCTTTTGCTGTTAATGATACCATCACCATGTTTCACTGTTGGTATTGTTTTGGGCATTGATTGATGAACAGTGCCCAGTTTATTCCATACAAGGCTTGGAATTAACACCAAAAAGTTCAATCTTCATCTCATCAGACCAGAGAATCTTATTTTTCATAGCCCGGGAGTCCTTCATGTGTTTTTAGGCAAACTAAGTGGGCAAACTCTTTCATAGGTCTTGCACTGAGGAGAAGCTTCTGTCGGGCCTCTCTACCATAAAGCCGTGACTGGTGGAGGGCTGCAGTGATAGTTGACTTTGTGGAACTTCCTTCCATCTTTCTACTGCATCTCTGGAGCTCAGCCACATTGAACTTTGGGCTCTTCGCCCATGATTGCTCAGTTTGGCTGGATGGAAAAGTTCTGATTGTCCCAAACTTTTAATTTATTTATTAAAAGATTATTCAAGGATTATTGAGGCCACTGTGTTCGTAGGAGCCTTGAGTGCTGCAGAAATTATTTTGTAACCTTGGCCAGATCTGTGCCATACCACAATTCTGTCTCTTAGCTCCTTGGGCAGTTCCTACAATCCTATGATTCTCTTTTGCTCTGACATGCACTGTGAGCTGTGAGGTCTTATATAGACAGGTGTGTGCCTTTCCAAATGAAGTCCAATCAGTTTAATTAAACACAGAGCTACTCTGATGAAGTAGAACCATCTCAAGCAGAATCAGAAGAAATGGAATATGGACAGAAGAAATATATATATAAAAAATCTGCTTCTGCACCCACTGGTTTATTATTCTGGTAAAGATCATTAGTTGTTACTTTGTACTTTTATCTACACATATTACACATTATGTATTATATGCAGTAATTATATACATGTATAACATTGTGTGTTTGTATTATTTTCTTGGGTTTAAAAAATCACAAGTTATTGGACCAAGATAATGTATTATAACTCAATTATGTAAACAATGTAAACATATGTTTACAGTACTCTTCTAATCAGGGGGTGATTAAATAATTAAGCACTTAAACAATTAAGGTCTAATTTGCAAAAGCTGTAAGCAAAACATACATATGGTTTCATACAAATAGCAAATTGTATTTGTAGCAAATATATTTGACTGGCACAAAACATGCATTCTCAATCTCAAGGTCCCTTTTTGTATGATGTGGGGTAACTATGTAGTTTTAAGTAGAGCTAGTAACATGTGATTTTATTGAAACTTTACGATTAAGATGTGTAGGCTTTTATAATTGCTGTTAACATTATTATTAATGATAAATCTTGAATTATGTTTAAATTCTATTTGAATATCACCTCAGTAAGAAGGTCCTGGATTTTTCTGGACATGGTCCACCTGTGTGTTTCCATGTTCTCCTCATGTCTTAGTAGATTTCCTCTGGGTGCTCTAGTTTTCTCCCAAAGATTAAAAAAAACCATACCTATCATTACTAGGTAAACTGGCTATACCTAATTGTGCCTGGTATGACCGAGTGTGTTTGTCTGTACATCTACCCTGCTGTGACTGGGACCTGTCCAGAGTGTTTCCCCACCCTTTCTCCCATAAACACTGGAATAGCACTCCCTGTAAACCTGCTGAAGATAATCAAAATGGAAAATAAAAGAAATGATTGAATGAATAAATGAATGAGTCTGAAACTACTATTAAATTACTTAAGTTTAAACCTGCCACCATGTTCGACATAGTTTCTAATTACAATACACAACTGTCAAGCTTTTATTTAAAACCGAAAAAATCAATTATAATTTAAATCACATACATGATATGTATAATGATGTATAATAAAACTAATAATAATGAGCTTGATCATGTAAAATGAAACTACATACATATGAATTATTGTAACAATTGTACCATATTTTTTCACTTATTGTACATGTCCTATAACTTTCAATTTTAAAGGAAATGAGCAAGTATGTCTGACGCATCTTCACATGTCTTTGATAGTATATCTGAAAGGTTTGGTTGATGACAGTAGCATTGCAATACAGACTTACTCATTATTTGTCACTCATCGGTTGTCATGCTTTAGATCGCAAACATGTTTCTGCAATGATTCATTTGGAAACTGTTGATTATTTATGCTATGGTAACATAACTTAAGGAAAGTGGAAAGACTGTTTGAGCTGACACAATAAACATGACTCCACTTCTGTTGTGTATGCATGCTCTAAAAATACTGTTTTAAAGGTCTCGTTGCAGTAGTGAAGCATGGCTTAAAAATTAATCAAATCAATGTGTATCTACATTAGATACCTCTCAGGCTACAAATAAAATATAAAATGTTACGCCTTCTCATTTATGGTATCATAGAGCAGTAGGGCCATCAGCAATAATAATAACAGTAATAGAATAAAGAAAAGATGACTGAATTTTATGCGGGAGTGCTTTATTCTTTATTTATGTCATTTAAGGCTGTGCTCCCTGGAAAGAGCTGTCATCAGGCTCTTGGTCGTCTTACTAAAATGACGTTATCCAATTACTCTGTGCCTAATCAGCCTGTTTTGGTTGCTCTCATCTTTTTGAGGTACTCCACAGTATAAACAGTTCACTTACTGCTCACAGAAAGGGGCTAATCAAGGGAATTATTGTTTTGCTGCTCTAATTTGCTAGCTACGAGTTCAGCTCTGATTGGGATGAAAATGTGCTATTGTGTGCCCTGTTCATGCTTGAACTTCAGATGAAAATAATGCAATGTGAATCACTCCTGAGTGATAAGAGATGTAAGAATTAAAAACACCTTGCATTTTGGGCATGTCTTTTCCTTAAAATTCTTCCCCAGCACATTTTAGTTATGAGCCATAAGTGAGCAAAAGAGACACATGGAATAGTTTTTTTATACCCATATTAAAAAATGATAGTAAATATGTAAAAATAATCAAACAAGGTGATGGGAATGCTTGAAAGTTAAGACTCTGCCGGGCTATAATCCAATTGTTATAAAAATAATAATTAACAGGGGTCTTTCATTGGGTTAGGGCTTACACATTAGCCAAAAATAGAAGTCTGCATTAAGCATATAATCTAAAACACTAGGGTCAAAGTCAAGCATTTAAACACCCCATACAACATAACTACATTCACCTACAACATATCTACATTCACCTACATACAAGTACGTAGATTTCAAAGATAAAGGCCTTCTATGCACAACACACCATTAAAGAAGAGCAGTTTTTTTTATTCCATTGACTAAGATACATTTATAAACTAGCCTGTTTTAAATCACAGCAATAGAAGAATAAGAATTTTGAAAAGGTTTGTATAGGACTATTTCTTAAACCTGGTGATTATTCAGGCAGCCATTGAAAACGTTGCAAAAGGTCCATTGGATGATGTGCGAAGTGAGGTATGAGTAATTTTTCATCTTTGTGCTTTTTTGTGTTTTATTTTTATTTCTTGTTATACAGGATGCTGTTTAAGTTTCACTAAGTGTTTATATGTACAGAATTCTTGTGGCTGCATTTTACAAGCAGTGTGAGCACCCACATAAATAGTTTTATATAATGCAAGCATATAAGGTGGTTTACCCTTGTGTAATTAATTACTTTGTAATGTAATTACTTTAGAAATCAAAAGCTAGACTAAGCCTACTTACATAATGTTACCAAACTGCCTGTGTGTAAGGTATTCCATGACTGCTACTGTGCTTCTGACGAACCAAAGAATTCACCATGATGGAAAGATGACTGGGTGGTGGCAGGAGGCTTAGTGGTTAGCACGTTCACCTCTCAGCACTAGGGATTCCTGGTTCGAATCCCAATCTGGGTGGAGTTTCCATGTTCTCCCCGTGTCCGCGTGGGTTTCCTCCGGGTTCTCCGGTTTCCCCCCACAGTTTAAAAACATGGATCAAGTTCAATCTAATTCTCCAAATTACCCCATATAGAGTGTGTTTGTGTGAGTGAGTGTGTGCCCAGCGATTGATTGGCGCCCTGTCCTGGGTGTATCTGCCTAGTAGAGGATAAAGCGGAAGATTTTTGAACATACCTAAGAACTGTTTCAGCATGACCATAAACTGGAAAAATGATTGCCATGTTTCTCTCCCGACATTAAGGCTACTGCTTGTAAAGCTACTTAGGGGTAAAAGAAAAATAAACCTTTGTAGATTCTGAAAGCAGATACGACTATTTAGTTATTTATGTTTTGCAAGAAAAAGAAACAGCACTCCAATTATAATACAGCCAATCTTTTATGAAACATAGTAAAGGCAACGTATGTTATGGATTGGTTCTCTTCAGTATGGACCGGTATATGGCCAGGTTCAAAGGAAAAATAGATGTTGCAAAATACACCTACTTATATGGAATGCACAAGACCCTTTGTAATACTTCTGAGGGTGTCAGGCAGTGTACCTTCCAGTATGACAACCTCAACCATTGGCCACAAAACTGGCTTGTTCAGTAATTGCCGCTTATTATAAAATCTGACAGAACTTGAATTATTATGCAAGAAATAATGGCAAAGTATTCCCTAATCAAGATGTTCATAGTTGTTAGAGACTGATTAATCCAGACAGATTAATGCCTCTATTAGTACATAATTGAATTGTACTCTCTATGAAGTATCAAATTAGAAGTTATTTATATTTTGATTCTTTATTTGATATAATAATATGTTGCAATTCTCACAAGGAGTGGTGAAAATGGACACAATTAATAATGAGTTTATTAGAGGGACAACACTGGCATGGTGTTTTTGACAACAATGTAAAGGAGGTCCGATTAAGGTGATTTAGACATGTTCAGAGGAGAGGTGAGGATTATATTGGCAAAAGAATGCTAAGGATAGGGTCACCAGGCAGGAGGAGGAGAGGAAAGCCTTAGAGGATGTTTATAGAAGCAGTAAGGGAGGACATGATGCAGGTGTTGAAAAAAGAAACTCAGAAAAGGGCAAAAAAAAAAAAAAAAAGAACAAAGATGAAGTGTAGCAGCCCGAATTGGGAACAACTGAAATAAAAGATTAATTTTAAGAACAGTAAATTTCCCATTGCTTCAATGTTCTCTAGCAGCATGTGGAAATACACCTAAAGACTATTTAACAGGTTTTAATTTCAGGCTCTGTTAGAAATATTTTATAATGTGAGAAATATTATTATATTAACCTTTTAAAAGGCAGTGAAACCATCCAGACGTTAAATAGGGCTAATATACATCTAAGATTTTTGTGTTCTTGGTTGTGTTATTGTTTCAGGTCAGTATTGGAGTTACTGTTTACTGTTGTTCTTTTAAAACTCTTGGATAATCCATTTACAAAAAGATAGGACATTTTGTAAAATGAAAACATTTTTTATTTTTTAATTTAACCATTATTTAACTGACACAAACAATTTCAATTGTTGTGGCTAACGTGCCTCAGTGGTCTATTATCTAATTAGTCTCTTTAAAATGTCAGATATAATTTTAATAAGAGACAAATGTGGACTGTAGAAAAGGCAGTCTGTGTCCACACTGCACTGTTGTACCATAAGCAGAATGAGACCTGAAATAAATGCTGAAATAGAGCAGGACTTAAAAGGAAAAGATGTTTGACTTTATTTCTGGAATAGAGAATTCAATGTGCATTTTACAAAACAAATCAAGGGAATTGGAAACCAATGTTATTGTACTGACAAACTTTTACTCTCTTGCTCTCTATTGTTATTTCTCTCAATAACAAATATTTTATTTTCATTTTATGCCTCTCCAAACTTTCCTGTTATGTACTGCAGGCATAAAAGTGATCAAACAGTTAAAATAAAGCTTATAGCATCTTGTTATAACACTTCCTTAGCATGATAATGACATCTATGCACATTTACAGAGGATTATGACAAGTGCTATCAAGTTTTATGAATATCCCATACTGTATATGATTGCATTATGAAACATGGAAAGTGTTACCAAATGTTTATTTTAAAGCTGAAACTTTTAAACATTAAATTTAAAAGTTTTTAATTCAGTTTGAACTGTGAAAACACACAGTATGTTAAAATGTATTGAGGCATTTTATGCAATCACTGCACAACATATATACACATGCAATTTGCCTATTCTGACACAAGTAATTCATTCTGAAAGTGTGATGATGCAGAGAATGTGCAGCATGACTTAGTGTGCCCCTTATATTGCTACATTCTTGGCTAGCAAAAAAGAATTTCATTTGTGTAAACAACAATAAGCTATTTGTGCAGCTATTGTTTTATGCAGCTGACTCGGGCAGCTGGTCCTAAAAAAAACCTCCTTTTAGAAAGATGCTTAAAAACTAAACACAGATCAAATAATTTTGTCTCAATACCCTGCTTTCCCAATCTTATTTAAATTACTGAATGAATTCTGTTCTAATGCACTGTACTTTCCATTTCTAACTTTTTTTTTTTAGCTTCGTTTGCCTCTATCTTGTTGGTAGCATCACAAGAATACATAATTTATTGATTTTAATGATTATACAATCATGCATGTTAAATTTTTATTTATTTCTACTTCTACTGCATACAATTAAAGCAGTCTGATCATTGAATGCAGAAATATAGCCATTTACATTCTAAAAAAAATATTTTTAAAACCTGTTATATTAATTAATATATCTCTTTAGGGCAATTTTTACATTCAGGCTGAAATCATAAAGTTGGTCATTATCAGCATATCAAGGCATTATGCTTCCTAAAGACACCCAGGCCAGAACTAAAAGGAAAATCTCCACAATTAGTCCTGTAAGAGCAGGGCTGAATAGGCCCACTCTTATAAGCCTGCGGCGCCATGGCAAGCCACATGGAAGACTGTAAAACCAAGTGGGGGGGGGGGGGGGGGGGCTTTAGAAGTCAAGTCTATATACCATTTAACATTTTACTACAGTGTATTACTTACAGTATGTTTGGAAGTCACGTTAGTAGGTGTGTCTTCACTGTCTGACCTAACAAAGGACTTTATCTTACAAACTAGTTCATTTCCCTATAAAAACTGCTAGCAAGTAAGTGCAAGAAAGCAAACACAAGTAAAACAACACAAATTTGCAAGGTTTGATGTCTACCTTTGTTGTGTAAGTGCATATGACCTGCCACTGGTTGAAATGAACTATTCATGTTTTATTGTTTTATTTGATAAATAAAATGTATTTCTAATGGCAATTAATTAATAATTTACATGGATTTATTAAGTACATACGTAATGTAAACAATAATAATTTATATGTGCCCAACTCATGCACTTGCATATTTTGTAAATGCTTATTTTTATTGTACAAAATATACCTTTCATTTACTATTAAGATCAATTGATGAGACTAAAACCCTCAGGCAGATTTAGAAACTTGATTGGTTCATAGTGGAAGAAAGCAGACAACAATTTAAAGATTAACAGCAATAACTTTCTTGCAGATGATGGCTCAAAGATCACATGATCAACATTATTCACTTAAATTACAGTGCTCAGTGGCAGTCAACTTCCTTTGCAAGTTCTCACATGTAAGAAGGGAAGAGAACATCTACTTGAATTCCTGAGTTTGCTTTTAAGAGGTTCTACACAAATACACTGTTGCAATTGCTTTGGTATTCACAGCCATAAAAGCTACTTTATGAGTCTGTCAGGCGAAACCATTCAGCTCTGTCTTCAAGATGGGAATATAATCAGATAATGCACAACTATAATGGATTAAATAGGTTCATGCTGCAGTTAGGCATATATATATATGAGTCTTAAAACAAAATAAATAAAATGTCATGTCATTAATAACATTTAAAACAATTAATAACAAAATTTTCTCAATATGTTCATGAACGGGTTTAATACAGTCAATGAAACTTCTTAATCATATAATTCCATTTAATCCAAGATTATCACAAATTCATTTTTAAAATTCTTCAGTAAGATAGCATCAGAGTGAGGAAACAGTTGGAACTGGTTATTCACTAAGGTTCCATGGCCTTTGAAACGATGTTCACGATGTATGCAGGTAAAGAATAGCAAGATCAAGACAGGCCCGGATTTCATTAGCTTCGAGAGACAATTATGGTTTTCATTCCTCTTTCATTCAAGCCCACTCTGCCTTTCTCCAAACCTGGTGAGTCTGAGAGGAGCCTGATTGAAAGAAACCATCATATGCACATCACTGTTGCACCACATCATTCAGAGAACAAACCGTTTTAGAACCTTAACTACAGCAGCAGCGCTGATTGCTCAGGCACTGGCAATTTCCTAACCAACCACCACCTGAACAATGATGTGTTCAGCCCTCTTCTCCCCAGCCTTTCAGAGGAGGAATCATTTCACAGTTTGGAACGAGATCTCCATAGCAACTCCTCTTTGAGGGGTTTAGAATCACCATCCAGTAATTCTATGATCATCAGGCACAGCCATTCCCAACCGTTCTTTTCAGAGCGGACACAGAGGGATAGGGTGGGGTGGGGGATTTGTTGGGGGGGAGCTTGTGGGAGGGGGAGGTAGTGCTGAAATTCTACAGTCTATTTCAGGCAATTCATCTAGCCAGCCTCCATTAGAATTCAAAATATTTCGACCTTCAATCAAGGAGCGTTATGTGAAGCTGCTGCGATCTCCAGTCAAGACGAGCAAATGTTTTAGTCTAATCACCCAAGATGAGTGGAAGGCTGACAGAGCCTCCTCAATCGGAGAGTGAATCAAAATGCTCATTTTAAATGCTGACAATGTCTCAACACAAAACACAAACACACAGCACAGGATTTGGACCCCCTCTGCTCTTTCTGTCTGTCGGCAAATGGATCTTAAAATACTGTAGATTTGCTCAGTGTCTGTAATCACATTCCTCATTACCACTGCAGAGAGGGTAAATGCATCATTGTGTACTGTAAATTGGGCAGCTTTTCTTACCAACTGTCCAATGCCTAAAACAGCTCTGCCTGAAATTGCATCCACATAATACATGGCACATATGCCACCCATCCGATGGCATGGTGCCGGCTCAGTAGGTAATGCTCTGGACTTTTAGGCAGCCAGCTGTTAGTAAATAGCTTTGTGACGTATGCGAGGCCCTTAACTTCTGAACTCAGTTATTAGTGTCTGCCAAACATATCAATGTTTTAAAAAAAAACTCTGCCGCTACTTCTTCCTTATATTGTTCGATGATATTAATATAATATCTTTGTTCACTTTAAATGTTCTTTAAAATGTCATTTTTATATTGTAGTTTGCGTCTTTTCATCTCCATATAATCTGAGCAATTGGTTTATCTTGACAAACACTGTAGCCCCTGGTGCTCTGAAGTGCTGAATAGTGTTTCAGAGTGAAGCCAAGTGACAATTCTCTTAGGTAGTCAAGTTGATGAGCACTCAATGAGACTAAAGTGAAAACTGGGATTACAGCCTGACAACACTTTACATGACACACCAGCACAGTGCACTTGTTAACATTCATTTGAAACCACAGTACACAGGCACAATAAATAGTCTTCTTACGATAAGTAGGTACCCTGGCACTTTTGCAAGTCATGCAAAGAATTTTATCGTGACATGTTGTAATCATGCCAGAGATACATAAATATACCATTAAATTACTACAGCCACAATATTAAAAAAATATTCAGTAGACTTTATACTGCTAACTTTTTTAAGCGCTGAGGTGCCACTCATGGTAATTTGAACCATTGTGGTCATTCCTCAAATTAAAGACTCTCTATAACATAGAAAGGTTTCTCTATAACATCCAGTAGTCACTCATTGGAAAAACAGGATTTTCCTGATTGTCCAATATTATTTATGCAGCTTTGTTGGTTTTGAGATTTTAAAGCAACTATTCCATCTGCTTCTTCCTTTAAATTGTGTTATACAGGTGTAAGTGTCACTGGCTATTAGTGCATTGGAGGCTTTTTATGAGCCAAGCATAACAACAGCCGTTTAACTGATCGACCACATCCAAGCAATGAGAAAATGTGCAAGGCTATGACATCTTGGCTATTAAAGTTACTAAGCAAAAACAACAAGTCAAAAGGGAAAAAAGGGAAATATGTACCAGACTTAAGCAGCTGGGAAAGGATGAGATGGTTTCTCATTCAGACCAAGACAGGAAGTAAGGACTGGAGCAAAGCTGCAATTCTTGTCTGAACAAGAAATGCATCATAAGAGTAAGGGTAGAAACCTTCAGAATGGAATAGAACAAAATGAATTATTATATGTAAAGAAAGGCAACTACATTGTGTTTCTGAAGACGCGCACACAAACAAGTGCAGCCACACAAACACACATGTGCTGTATCATTCACTTGTGGTTTGTCTTTGCAGATACTTTGCCCTTCTGCAAGCTCTTAGAACATGAAGCACGCTGGGCATCAGCTTTCAGCATTTCTCCCTAATAGGTTTTGGAAGCATTCGCTGAAAATAAATCCACTGTTTACACAGACGTTTCAAAGTCATTAAACGGTGGACAAGGAAAAATAATATCTGCAGGACTGTTGTGTAACCACGGATTCTCTGACTTCAAACGACTGAACGTAAGGCTGCAGATCTAGTTTGACTGCTGCCTGGCTTCAATCAGACTGCTTATCCACCGGCTGTCTATGAAAAGGCTGCCATACAGTCACCTAAAACAACTTCAAGTACTATACAATGGCATACTGTTTACCAGAGAAGTTCTCACCTTTGCTGTGTGCCACAAATAATAGTTTCGACAATAACAGTTTACTTATCATGGTACAAAGTGCTCTTACATTTTTATAGTTGTTCTATTATAATGAATCATGCAAATATTTGACTGATTTATATTATTAACAATTCATTTATGATTGAATAAAAAAAAACAATGCCAAACACTGTTATGTGCAGAATTCACTTTTTGTTTTTTTTTGTACTATGCTCTGTGCATTTTAGCAACTGAAGCAAGAAAAAGTAATATGCTTCCACAACCATGTAATCAGACAATACAAAAGAATTCTCAGCAATGTGCAAACATGTACCCTGACACCGGATAAAACATTTCTGTAATCACAAAACAAAGAGTAGAATTGTTAATGCTAGCACTTAGTCTCCAACAAACTCAGTTTAGGAAAAACAATGGCAGGTCAAACCAGAGCATTTGAAATTCAAGTATCTGTGCTGGTATTTCACCACTATTCCCAAGAGGATGATGTTATTATTACTTTAATAAAGAACACAAACCATAAACAAAACATCAAAATATTGTGTTGCCCCCCCCCCCCCCCCCCCCCCAACACACACAGACCAAATGAGTGATTTGTGTCTAAAGTTAGAATGTGTCGTTTTACCTGTTACAGTGCATCTGTTGTAGTTCTTTGGATGGTAAAGTCTTTTCTGGCTATTAGGTTTACGTAAAATTTCCAAGAATTATGTCCCTTTACCAGCAGCCAACAAAGATATATTTTCAATTACTGTCATTTTCAACCTATAGAAATCTGAACACGTAAGATGCATTATCAAAGTCCTGACAGACTTCAGGTTGCACACTGGTCACATAGAGACAACTACTGCAGAATGGCTTGGGCCCTCCAATGACACCCTCATTACTGTGTCCAACAGAAAGCTTGGGTAGAGAGGCCCACAGAACAATAAGAGTAAATACTCTGTATTGTAACCCTTACCCGCTCTGCCTCACTCTCTGAACGCTGCACAGGCACTAATCAGTGCTCTTCTCATGTAATGGGAAAGTCAATAGCCGCATACAATCAGTAAACAAATTCTGATATTTTTAAAAAGTGCTTCAGTCTCAATTTTAAAGCTGGCAATTTAAATTATTCTACCGTGTAACACCTTAATTGTGTAAGACAAAGAAGATGTCGAGAGTACAAAGGAGTGGGGAGTGGAGCATGAGCCTCGTGTAATTTCTGCGCTGCCATGCAGAGATGACATGTGATAAGCATTCTGTTCAGCCAGTGGCCGTTTTGCTGGGTGCCAAATGACAGTTAGCACTTAGTCGCCATAATAAGGCTGAGAGTAAGTGTTTGTCTTAAAGTTATTGTAAACATCAGTCCCTTAATAAAGAGAAAGAAAGGCAGTTGTAGCATATCAAGCATAAACCATGTGTAATTGTGCTATTACATCATGTTATCGGCAGCTAAACAATCAGGTTTACTTTCAGCATTCAAACCCAAATGGCTGCCTTTCAGAGGTATTGATGGTTTCAAGTCACCTGCTGCTCGTCTGTTTCATTGAGAATATGCCACTGTGTGTTTACAAGTTGGATTTGTGCTTTATTAAGGATAGATTATTGTAGAAATCTACAAGGCACAGAGATGACAGACTGCAATAAGTGTCTTTTTTGAACCACCATACAAGGGATAGGCTTCTATGACTTGGACCACTTTGATATTATTAAGTCTGTCAGTTCCAATCCAAGTTTTCCAGTCAAAGAAATGTCAGACTTACCGTGATGGGACGCAAAACTGTGTATAATAACAGGCAACATTCGTCCTGAATGACAAAGACAGAGAAAAAGAACTGAAAATGTCAATGTTTGTTATTCAGGTGAGTGTGAATATAAAACAGGTACAGTCCTGATCTTGGCCAGACCAGACAGATGCTCATCAGCATGACTCAACATCAAACACACAGACACACACACACTCAAAAAACCCCATAAAACTATAGCGTGACTGAGAGCCCTTTACATGCCACACACACATACACACACACACACACGCCCTTTGCACATGAACTATCACATATATTAACACAACGTGCTGACACAATCCTTTATTTTAAGAATGAACCAGCGCCCAGCAACACAAACTACTACTGTCAGGTTATGACGAATGCGTAAGCCACAAACTTCCGATTTAACAAAAAAAAACGTCTCAAAAGTACGCCACCTATGGTTCTGTGTGACTCCTAATACTCATGCGCAAGTTGGAGCCTACAATTTGTCAAGTCCACGCAGATTCCACTGACCTAGACTCCTGGTTAAATGTAGATAGGAATTAGTGGTAATTTATTGAATGATTGCATTTTAAAGCCTAACGGTGCATTAAGGGATGCTGTAGAATCAGTGACTTCGCAGACTAAATCATGTGGAAAGCTTTCTTTGGGAAACACTTCATCATGTTCTCCAGTGACAGTTCACACACGCAATTTCAATATGCCTCAGTTATTTCCTTCTGTTTCGAAAGACACATTAAAGCTTTAAAGATTTGAACGGCAATTTAAGATGAAATATCTTTGGGTTATTTTATTTTATTTAGATTTTTTAATATTAGGTTTTTCTAGTATACATTTTTTTTATTTAGTAATGATGTCCGCAACTAAATTTATACAGCTGGATGAAGAGCTTAAACGAACCCTAACATTTTTACCAATTTCCCTCACCGGCTTACATTTCCGTGGTGCAAGTCTTTCAGATCAGTTTATTTGTTGTTTGTAAACATCAAGTGCAGACTTGTCATCAGGAGCATGAAGATGACGAAACGCGTCATCATGCCAATCAGGCTGGCTGTGATGAGCGGCGCGCGGAGCGACTTTATACTGACTTCAAACCTGCAAGCGCTTCACGTTCTCATGCACTGGCTGGTTGTGTTCAAACTATTTTAAAATTTAAGAATTAAATAACTGTATAATTGGTTGTTTAAGGTGGTTTAGTCCAAGTTAAGGTGGCATATCCTATCGTCTATATCCTATATCCTATAATAGAAGGAAACACAGAAAGACCTGTGGATTTTACGGATTTAAATTTAGACGGATTAGTTAATCATCCACAAATGCGCTTTTCCTCTTAAGGGTGGGGACAGATCAGTGCCAGAGGCATCAGACAAAAAATAGGCTTGTTGAAGACCCCCACCAGTCCGCATATTGACACACACGCAGAAAGATAGCGGGAGAGGGAGGAAGAGAATTTAAAACGAGAACGAAACCTTTTATAAAGGGCCACCTTAACGAATAGGTCCGGATTAATCATTTATCTTTAGCTGCTTAGAGCCTTGATGGATGTATACAGTCACTCAACCTCTACACAATAGATCTAGAGCGTTTTGTTCTTGCCAAATAAATCACCCGCATTGTTTAAGGTACATTGATCAGTCTAATGACTAGTAATAGGCTTCTAATTGCCACAGAAAGCTGCACGGCAGGTATATACGCCAGCCAGCCGGACGGGAATACTACTACTACAAATTATATATATATATATATATATATATATATATATATATATATATATATATATATATATATATATATATATATACGTGTGTCTACATATATACGTTTTTTGCCAATTTTTTTGCCAAAGATCCTACATTTTTGATTACACAAATGTTCATCTGAATGCTGTTGCGTTGTTTACCTGATTAACATTTCAAAATGTATCCATTCGTGATTATAAATGCTTTAATTATTACAAAGCGTTGGAAGGAACGGTTTACTGCTTCGAGTAAATAAACACAACCAGTTAAAGGCTCTACTTTGTGCTCAGGAAATCTCGATTAATTTCTGCGCCCTCAATTAAATAGAGAAAAATGAAACACAGACAACTGTAAAATATGAGCATACTGAAAGCTCCACAGGCACACCAATGTCTACAGCCAAATGTTTTATGCTTAACAGATATTTAATGGTGTTAATTGTTCCCTTGTCAATTTACTGCGATCGCAGAAATGAAGTCATTTTCTGGGCTCAGTCATGAGGATTTGAATAAACTTTTAGATTCCCCTCTCCATAGGAGGGATTTAAAGCGCAGCGCTTTGGAGCAAATTGCGGCCGGGCTGCTTGGCACCGCTCAGCCGCTATAATGGAGCATTATTTGGCAATTTTGAATACTGTAATGCACAGCTTTTGCCAAGACCATTTTAACGAAAATTGCTTTAACTTTTAAAGGGATGATTTACTATAAAACCAGACCATTGTTAAATTATGCCATTACCATCAAATGGTTTAACAAGTAAATAAACACATTTCTATAGATTAATGTTCATTAAAATATAACGAAATGAAACAAATTAACAATATTAATAAGATTGTTGTTTTCGTATAAGAAGGAGTCATTTAGGAGCAACTATTTTAAACAATCAGGACGGACTGGTGTGGTGTACTGCAATATTAAAGCTGGGTATATTGAAAACAAATCTTGAAAACAGTTTACAGCTTTCAACGAGTTTCTGATTTACGTACGAGACGAAACAGCGGAAAGTTGCGGTTTTATTGAAGGCATTTCACCTCTATCCTCATACCCCCCCCCCCCCCCACACACACACAAACACACACAAACACAAACAAACAAACACACACACATATACACACACACACACACACATACACACACACACACACACACCTGTTGTGGGATTTGTAATTCGGACCGTGGATCAGTCTGTTTAAACAAATAAAAATAAGTCCTCAAACATTCCACCCGTTCTTATATCAATGCAAAAACGAAAACTTAGAACAACGCATCGCTATCTACAACAAAATGCCACATTCATTTAAAACAAAGGCTGCAATGAAAATCAATGAAAGCTTTTAAGAGTTATGAAATAAAAAAACCGTATAAACGCAAACTTGTATCTAATACGACAGAAACATCCTTGTAAATCGGTTCTGTTCTGTTATTTCATTTCACCTGGATGCTGTCGGAAACGCAGTGCCACATATCCGTACATCATGCACAAAACAAGTAATTGGCTTACCCTACTGAAGACGCAGGCTTATTAAACAGCAATATGAGCTCAACCCTATTATGTGGGGAAGTACAGAACCTTGACAGCCATATAGCCTATAGATGTGTATTTTAAAAAACAATTTACAATGGCAGATCGCTTGACGCCTGACAGAGGGATCGGTATCCCGGTTATTGATTGACAGGCTACTTTAGTGTTTCCGTCGTGGAGGCGTTTCTTATTGGCTGAACCCGACTCGTCCCTTAAGTATCCGCTGCGCAGATTGGTCGAGTGTCCCAGGCAGCTGTACTTCAAAGAAGGCGCTCTCTACAACTAGGTAGAGTGTGAAGCCTCAGCCAAAGAGCGAGTGACCCAGCTCAGCGGACCCGACTTGTCCAAGTGAAAGTGGAACATAACAAACGTGCGAAGATTGCAAAAGTCCAACGCAGCATCGGCCACGGCTATGGCTACATCTATACTTGGGGTGAGTTATTTATTATTGGCTTATTTTTTTTATTTTAAGTTTACACAATTTGTCATGCTATTTCCTTAAGTGCACTGTGCTTTTAAGTTCATATTTTGCTTTCGTTTCGTCTAGCAACCAGATACAGTCCAGGTATAATGGCAGAAGTTCGTCCATGTCATTGTGCGTTAGGTGTAGTTTTTTTTTTTTTTTTTTTTTTTTTTTTTTTAAAAGCCATATGGTTTGGAGATGAATTTGGAATCGTAGGCAAGTTACGAGGCCACTTTGCAAGCACACCTGTCTTAGAAGTGAAACTGATTTAAAGTGTTTCCTCCTGTTTGGAGTTTGCTGTGTTAAAAGCAAACTTTTTGTTCGTGTGCAGGAAGAGCCGCGCTTCGGAACTACCCCTCTAGCCATGCTGGCTGCGACCTGTAACAAAATCGGCAACACCAGTCCTCTGACCACTTTGCCAGACTCCAGCGCCTTTTCCAAAGGTGGATTTCATCCGTGGAAACGATCCTCGTCCAGCTGCAACTTGGGCTCCAGCCTGCCGGGATTCAGCGTGGCGGCGGCGGCGGCAGCGACGAGCCGCAGCAGCTCGGGACTAACGACCAGCACGGGTTCCAGCAACAGCGCCTTCTGCCTGGCCTCCAGCTCGCCCACGTCGTCGGCCTTCTCCACAGAGTACAGCGGCTTGTTTTCCAACTCGGCCGGCGTGGCCTCGCAAGAATCCGGACAGTCTGCTTTTATTTCCAAAGTGCACACGTCGGCAGAGACTTTGTACCCGCGCGTCGGCATGGCGCATCCGTACGAGTCGTGGTACAAGTCCGGCTTCCACTCCACCATCTCGGGGGAGGTGGCGAACAGCGCGTCGTCGTGGTGGGACGTGCACACGAACCCGGGCTCCTGGCTGGAGGTGCAGAACCCGGCGGGGACGCTGCAGAGTTCGCTGCACTCGGGAACTCCGCAGGCCATCCACTCGCAGCTGAGCAGCTACAACCCCGACTTCAGCAGCCTCACACACTCCGCCTTCAGCTCGACTGGCATCAGCCCAACGGCGTCCCACCTCCTGTCCACCAGCCAGCACCTGTTAGCGCAGGACGGCTTCAAAACGGTGATCCCCACGTACACGGACAGTTCGGCGGCCAACGCCATCATATCCGGGGCCAGCTCGAGCATCGGCAGCTCCTCCAGATCGTCCAGGAGATACTCGGGCAGGGCGACGTGCGACTGCCCGAACTGTCAGGAGGCGGAGAGGCTGGGGCCTGCGGGGGCCAGCCTGCGGAGGAAAGGACTGCACAGCTGCCACATCCCAGGCTGTGGCAAAGTCTACGGCAAAACGTCTCACCTCAAAGCGCACCTCAGGTGGCACACCGGCGAGCGGCCCTTCGTGTGCAACTGGCTTTTTTGCGGCAAACGCTTCACCAGGTCCGACGAGCTGCAGCGGCACCTTCGCACCCACACCGGCGAGAAGCGCTTCGCCTGCCCGGTGTGCAACAAGCGCTTCATGAGGAGCGACCACCTGAGCAAGCACATCAAAACACACACAGCCGGAGGCGGAGGCAAGAAGGGCAGCGACAGCGACACCGACACCAGCAACCTGGAAACCCCCAGATCCGAGTCACCTGAACTTATCTTGGAGGGGGTAAATCCTCGAATAACGGTCAAAGAGCAGTCGCCTCACCACGAGTCCTGAGCGACCCCCCAAAACAAACTGTCACCAAAAACATGCCACCGAATCAGACAGCTATCCCGACAACTTTGCTCCTAACGAACTGGTAGGTTATTACTACATGAAACGGGTCATGAGTTTGGCTAAGCGGATAGACTTTTAAAAAAATAATAAAATAGGTGAGAAAGATATGAACTGACACTTCGGTTGGAGTAGAAATATTTAAAGTTAAACCCGCCTGTCGACGGCCGATAAAATGTTGTTTTACCAGACGACTCTTGGTTTTGATCGGCGGGCTAAACGGAAACTGCGACCTGTGTAGATATATTTGACAAACAACATGCTATTTTCCCTGTAAATGTTCCCTGTTATTGTTTACTTTTTGTGGTGGATCCTGAAATTCAGGGACTTTTCTTTACTTTCGACGCACTTTGTGGATGTCAGTATCTATGTAAACACAGCTATTTAAAATTCAGTTACTTCTTTCTTTGCCTTCCTAAAATATATAAATGTTGAATTGTATAAAAGTCTCGCGTATAAGGAGTTCATTTTGTAATTAAAGGGATTTAAAATCATTTTTTGGTTGTTTGTGATTTGACATACTACATAGTTATTTTGTTGTGCATCGAATGGAGGTGATAATTAAGCCATTTATAGAGCTACTCGGATTCCTCGAAATTCTGACGTACTGGGAGTTGAAGTCGAAAAACGAAAACACGTGTACATTTTAAAACGGGACGTCAATAATGTCGTTTTATAAACGTTCAAAGATAAAGGAACACACTTTCCCAGTGGGGGAAATAAATAGTTAATGCCCCGAAACGGGCATTTTCTGGCCAAATGAATATCTTGTTAAATAGTATTAATTATGACTTGGAGCACATTGCGGCCCCTTGTGTCTTGTATTCGCGATTAGGGACTCAGCGCTTATCAAATATCTAATTAATCTGCGAGACATCATTTATTCGTTCGCTCTTTAGCAGCGCTTTTCCGATGGGATTCGGTGACAAAGGGCCTTGAATATTTATTTTAATCGCTCAAATTAACTGCTTACATTTGCATGTCAAACGGAAAATATCCATTTAAGAAAAGACTGGAGTATAAAGCCACTTTTAGTCGCAATAAGCACTGCACTTGAGTCGGTGCGATGTAGGAAACTGCTATTCCCCCCTTTTTTGGACAGTGAAATAGCTATATGCAAATGAAGATTTTAAAATGCTCTTGTTGCGGGGCAGTCAAATGGTTGGTGGCGGTTATTTGAATATCAGTGGCCGCGCACTGAAAAGGTTCAAGGATGCTCTCTGACTCTTTTGTGTTTATCCAGTGCAGCGTCCGATGTGAAAGAAAAAGCCAGAGGAATAATTATGCCGCGGCTCAGCCTGGGAACCCGCCTGGTCCACACGTCTCAGCCAAAAAAAAGCGCCTTGTGGAGAGGAAGTTAAATTGACTAGAAGCAATAGACGAAAATTATTTTCATTTCCTATTGGAGACTACACGCTTGCTGGCAGGTCCCACCGGCAATAAACCAAGTGACAAAAAAAAATCAAAACAACAACTAGTCTAAAATAGGCCCGTAATTTTATTTACGCGAGATTCCGAGGTGCACGCTGTAAATATAAAAACAACAAAAACTGAATGCACGGCCCATCAAATGATGTTCGTTAAAATGTAGGCGTCTCACATTTAACAAAACGGCGTTCGGGAAATTAGAAGCCTCTGTTGGACTACAGGTGGCCGAGTTTTCATTTTCAGTCCTTTAAAACTTAATGTAGGATGTCCTATTGCCGTTTTATTGTCGACACTAGAAAACGTGTGCTGCGGAAATGAGCGCTGTTTGGGCGTAAAGGCATTCATAAGCACACTTTACAATTATATGGTCTCATTAAGATTTAGCAGCAGCAGCAGCGTCGACACGCTCGGGACTAAAGAGGAGCTGGGAAAGGTCGGGGAGGCGGCAGAGCGGCATCACTCACGGCTTTGTTACCGGTTTGCAGGAATGCGCTCTCGCTGCGACCGAGGCGAAAAGTCACGCTCTGTTTTGTGCGTCACAAAAGATCAAAGAGACGAGCGGCCTGCGCGGGACACGAACAGGACAAACCGCGTGTCACTGATCAAGAAGCTTAACGCCGTGTTCTGTTCAACAGGTGTGCATCAGAACGGGACTAATTAAAAACGATTTAATTGTTTAGAGGAAGCGCTGCAATAAAAAAAAAAAAAGAATCAATAGCACCGGTAAATAGTGTCTTTCAAAATAGGGAGAACCTGTTCTGTCTTCCCGTCATCATTCGCAAAGTGTTTCAATGCACATTGCAATACTGCAATTAAAACACAACAGGATTAAGTCAGTCATCGAACGGTTTCTATAATAAAGGCACAGAAAATTGCTTCATGGAGCAAAAATAAGCATGAACAGCTGCCTTAAAATAAATTTGCACAAAGCAAAAACTCTCTTCTAACCATTTTTTTCACCATACTTTTTGGCAATCCCTTAAAAGAACATTTTTACCGGAACGTTTCTTCATTTTTGGGCAGTAAAACACTCCTAATGATCAAAAATAAATTATTTTAACCATTTGATCCACTATTGATTCAATAAGGCACAACATTGTCATTAAAAGGTTTATGTAGACGATCCATCAAAAATGGTCATATTTGCCAAAACACAAGTTAAACAAACGTTCTGTATAAAAGATTCTTGAATAGCATCACTAATAAGCAATTACACCTGTAGTGCAAAACAATCCTGAATATAGGTAAACATGTTCAGGACAATTAAAACACGCTCGGCAAAATTCAATTAGCGTTCTCCTAATAGGGGGCATATTTGTAAATTAACAGAACGCGTGCATTATCGCTAGGAAGAGGTTTTCTCTTCAAAATGTTTATTCTTGCCCCAGAGCAAAAAGAACTTCATTCTATTCTATCCCATTCAACAAAAAAATATAAATTCAACAAAGTTATTAATAAAAAAAAACCCTGCGTATTATTCTGGTACAGATGACTTAATTTTAAAGGCTAATTAGCAAAGACTGATAAGTTCCAATTGAGGTTTCACACTTCAGATTGGTTTAAGCAATCACAAGTCATTATGTCAATTCACTTAGACAGATGAACTGTTCAGATCAGTTTAATGAAATAAGATATTTCAAATTAATTTAAATTATAAACTAATCATTTATGCAGATTGTTTACCCTCTCAATAACAGAACTGGTGGGTCTATGGATTCTCAGATTATGAGCCCAAATATATAATTGAACCATATAAACACTTTTGAGCTGGAAACTTTTGAAATACACAATAGTTGAGTGTAGATAAAAAAAAAGCATCTTAAACATAAAAATGCTGTGGAAAAGAAATCATAAAAAAGTCTTTGCACAATGGGGGTATTACTATTAACATTACACTTAATGTTTGGAAATTAATTCATATATTATTCGCAAATTATAATTATTGGCACATTTTCGGCATTCATACACAAAGTGGGCAATAAGCATCTGGAAGTTATGTGGTATCTGACAGCTAGGAAACAAGCTTTTGTTCAGAAGATAAAACTGGTTTGCAGGAGTTCCAGAGACCTGATTTTATATTCATGGGATAAACCAGAATGTGGAATGGGGTTCAACAAACTCATGAAGGTTTGATGGTAAAGTGTCAACATGGATTTGGTCATATGGAATAATAACGGCATACATTTCATTTTCAGTTAGTAGTAGCAGTATTAGTTGTAGTGGTTTGGCGCCCCCTTTTGAGAGAAAAAAGAAGATATTTAGAATCTTATGCAATCAACGCTTATGGTACAAGAGGTTCTGAAGTCTTGTGATTTCCTAGTTTAACACACTCATTTTTCTCCTTGATGACCAGATTTATATCCCATGTGATAAAAAAAAGCGGGCGGGGGATTCACCTTTTGATTTAACCATAGAGGTTGCAAAAAAAAAAAAAAAAAAAAAGGGATATTTTGACTAGCAACTCACAAAGTAGTAATAAAACATTTTTCTGAAGACATTTTTATAAGAATAAAACACATGGATGAATGTCTACAAAAGCTCATGCCAACACAGTATAATAAACATTACGTCCATGGTGGAATATGCAAATGTATTTGAAATCTTTATACTAGCCCTCTGTAATCATCATCCATGTCCCTTGTTCATGTTCCTAGTGCTCACTCCTCTAAACTGATTCTCCTTCAAACAACCTCTAGTACCGTCCTCTTTTATTTCGTTCAAAGCTGTAGCTCCTCTCCATTCTCTTCTCATTTTCTCGTCTATCTCGGCTTCGACTCCTACCCTCTTCATTTCTCCCACGATCGCCGCTTAATTTTTCAGTCCTTTCCTGCTCCCTTACCTTTTCATAATCCCTATCCCAACTTGTCTCCCTCCTACAACGTCCTCTTTCTCTGCTCAAACTTCTTTTTCTCTCACTGTCAAGGCTTGGTTCCTTTTTACTCCTACCTCTTTCATCATCTCTTCTTTGGGGACTTCTGCTGCGTTCATTATACCTATTTTCCCTCCTATTGCTCTTCGAGCTGTTCTTTCCTTGTGTTGACTCGTGAGTCTTTGCAGCTCTTTTGTGCTGTTCATCCGACCGCGTGAGTAAGCTTATATTGTCTCTGTGGTGCTTGGATTCAGGACTTTGTGTACGCTTTCTGTTGCTTGGCTCTCTGTTTTTAACTCTGCTTTTTCCAGCACTCTCACCGTCAGAATTGCTCTCACTGGACAAGTCCCTCTTCACTTTCTTTTGCTTCTTCCGTTCTTTCTTTGCTTTGTGTCTTTCAGGCTCAGAATCAGACTCAGAACTGCTGCTGCTGCTGTCTGTACTGCTGCTGGACGAAGTGTCAGACTTTTTTTTCTGCTTGCGTTTCTTCTTCTTTTTGTCTTTTTTAGACTTCTTTTTCTTATCTTTTTTCTTTTCTAAACGGTCAAGCTTTCTGTAAAAACAAACCATACCTTAACATTTTTTTTTATGTTTAAAAGCAAAGAACATAAATCAATTGATTATAAACTGACCACACTTTTCTACAGCATTAAATAATTTGCCTCACTCCATAAAAACAAAATCCACAATGTAGTTTCTTTGACCTTGTGAAACATATGAAAAAATCCACAATGTAGTTTCTTTGACCTTGTGAAACATATATATAAAGCAAAACAAATCTAATACATTTAGTAAAACATTCATGTAAATTTTTAAAAACACACCTCAGTAACTTCTGTTTCTGTTTTGTGGTTAAGGATTTAAGAAACTCAACTTCAGGATCATCCTCATCCTCACTGTCCACAAATGCCTGCATTAAAACCAGACAAGAGTTTTATTAGTTCTTTAAACATACTGTAATCATACAGTGGTAAATGAATTGAAGTCTGTGATCCCTTTAGCATGCTTTATTTCTGTATTAATATGATTTAAAACATAACATATTAATTTTATTAAAATGAAGCTCTCACAAATAATGACTTTAATCTATTTGTTTAATAATGAAAAACGTTACATAACATATCTGAATGACAAAACACCACAAACCTTTGCTTCCAATACCTAGTGTGACCCACCACTACTTTGTGCAGCAATTGCATCTAAATAGTTCCAGTAACTGTTGATCTGTGTAGGTATGTGAGTGGATTAAAACTAATCTCTGCTCTCAAACCGCTTACTTTAGAGACTTGCACATTGAATGACTCGTTAGCTAAAGGTCATTTTGCCCAACACAACTTTTCCCAAGATTCAGTTCATAAAATGACGTTCGTCTCATCCACCAGTTCCAACAGTTATCTAGTTTGTTCATGTAATCTATAATAGACTACACATGGGTGTCGATGATCAGTGGTCATCTTCTCACAGAACTGCCACACACATTACTGTTTTTCAGTTGTCCAACAGTAAATTCACGAACATTAACAGTAACCTAAGATTTTTGCTGCTTGGCTGACCACTTCTACTATAAGACAATTACCCCATATATCCTTTATTTGTAACTAATCTGTCTTTACTTTGAACTCCAAACATTTTACAGATGACTTAATTTTTAGCACATTACAAATGTTCTTTCTATAGTCCTCAGGAATCTTTTTATTTATGCCATAAATCATATTAACCATTATAAATCTTAAGAGTACCAACACGGGCTGAAAATGTATGTTTAAAAACCTATCACAGTTAGATCAGACAAGTACAGATGCAGAACTGATGTACAGTAGAACAGCACTGGAACTTTCCTCAAACATGCAGAACTCCGGTGTATGTGTTCTAATATAAAATCGGGTGTTTTGATGTTTTTATCTATTTGTAAAAACATCAATAGTTTAATATACTGTGTTGAGAATCCTTCTTTTGGAGACTTTTCAATTTCCTTTGGTTTTTCTTTTTTTTTTTTTTTTTTACTAGCAAATTGTAACATCTAATTCTGCAGTACACCACTAAATAAATGAGTTAACAGTTTTTTTTGTGTGTTTTTTTTAACTTTCACAATTTAAGATTTCTGTTCTGTTGATCTAATGTACTTTTTTTAAACCTACAAATTCCATCCATCCATTAACTTCTGCTTCATCATCTATTAGTTACCCATGCCCATCTAGGTGAGAACATCTCAGGTGCTGGGCACACACTCACTCACACAGATACACTCTATATGGGGCAATATGGAGAAATCAATTGACTTGATCCATGTTTTTGGACTGTGGGAGGAAACCGGAGAACCCGGAGGAAACCCATGCGGACACGGGGAGAACATGGAAACTCCACCCAGATTGGGATTCGAACCGGGAGTCCCTAGCACTGAGAGGCGAACATGCCAACCACTAAGCCCAACCTACAAATTTCTAATTCTGATGTTTACAAACTCTGACACTCACAGATTAGATCACCCTTCATAACATAATTGAAATATCTCACTTATTTAAAAAGTTTTTTTTTTAATGAAGCTGTAGAATTTGGTGAGAATTTTGAAGCAACACTGTATCTACAAACTTTTAAACAAAGAAGAAAATTCACTTGTGCTACATAAATGCACATTCCTAAGAAGCAGTAACAGCAACCGCCATGTAAGAGCCTGTAAACATGAGCGGCATAAGCTCTACAAAAGCTATAAAATAAGCGGTGTGTCTGCCACACTGCTTTTCCTATAATTTCAGCAGTTAGTCTCATCAACCCTGTGCTCTTGACTAAACTTGTACTGACTGGAATCGTTGTGCTGCCTGTCTGATAATTGGCCGTTTTGCTGCAATCAAACTCGCTCTTCAACTCGCCCGGCACCGGGCATGGATATCATTGGTCTTATTTGTGCCTGAGGGGGTCGGAGGGACCAGGAGATTACCTGTGCCGGATCACAAACAGTGTCGTTTCTCCCAAGGACGCATTTCTTCAGCGCAAACCCACTGTTCCGCATCTCTGCCATTAACTCGGAGGGGTGCATCGACGGGCCTGTTAGCACAAAACACAACATCACAGTCTCATTGATGTGTGTGTGCTTCCCCCTCAGAGGGGCGCTTAGCACTGGCTTTGTTAACAGAAAGGGACACCAAATCAACTCGCTCATACCCTGACTGGGCAAATCACACTGTATTATTCCACCAAAGCAATGGTTAGAGCAAATCAGAATACACAATAATTGCACTTTTTTCTGGGGACTCGGGAGGAGGGCCAGCCTGAGAACTTTTATGCTGGACTGAGGAGGAGTAAACACGATACTCTGATTACAGCACTCAGGACACACAACCAGCGCTTCTAGCACTGACCGGGACTCAACAGATGCTGGAGGTCTGACAAGGACAGCAATAGTTACACTGACATTGTAATATTTAATAATAAAATAAAATGAATAAATAAATAAGGGTGACGTTTTGTTGTTGATTTTACTGGGTGACACTTTACACATCACTGTGTTCATGTCCAACATTTCATGATGTGATCATGTAGTGAGAAAATGTATCTCTGAGAAAGGTTAATAGGAAAATGACTGACCAAGTGAAGTCATTGATGCATTCTAAAAAAGCAATGCTGCCATCTTTAGGGCTGTACAAGTGTCAGCATATTGTAGACTATTAGTTTACTTAAATAAGCATTACTTTTTTTAACCTATGGAAACAATAGAAATTGATGTTCCTTGTACAACAGTAAAATAAAAACTGGATTGCATTTACAAGGTAGTAATATGGGCAATCAGCAATTAAGATGAAGGTCATGCGTATACTTAAGTAGTGCATTTTGAGGTGGTAACGTTGATTAGTGTAGACTTCCTGCCAGCATGGCCATCAGTCTATCTCAAGTCCAGTCAATTAACAGAACTGCTGCCCATGGGTCACTTTTTTATTAATCTTTTCAGAGTTACTAACTAGACTGTTCCTTATAAGGTCTGAAAATCAACATCCTGAATGTGCCATTTCCAAATTTGACACCCTTATTTGCAATTAGTTACAGTTATTAATGCTTGAATTACACACCAAATATATCCCATATGCCGATACCATATGCGTATTATTCAAAAGTTTGTAGATACCTCCTTTTTCCACCACGTATTGTCCAGTTAATCAGTTTTACTTACCATAAAGATGGACTTTGTAGCTCTGAAATTACAGACTGTAGGTCATCTGTTTATGAACTACAGTACATAATGTGCTAGTCCCCTTTAATTTGTTCTCTAATGGTCAAGAGATCTCTACCCCAATAGTAGCACCACAGAACAGGAATTATTTGGCTGCACTCATTGCAGAAGTGTCACTGTGGTGTTTCAATGACACCTAGGATTGAAGTGGAGGTGCTTTGGGACAACTTTATGTTGTAAAATGTGTTAAATAAAAAAAATCAACTGGCAACTTTAAGGATTAAGAAGTCAGAGCTTTTTTACCACATTGAGAAAAAAAGTCAGATGTGGAAGCTGTGTAATTTGTTACAAAGACATTTAATTATGGCTGCCTGCAAATACAAACCTGCTACAAAAGACTGTAAACAGTCCTATGTTTCAAAAATAACAAACTAAAACACAATTGGGTCTACAGTCTGGACATCAGTAAGCTGTAGAACAAGCAATCTCTGCTTTGCTGTAAAAGTGGGACCCTTAACACTGTAACTGTTTATTTTATTGTCTTTGTGTAATGTTCAAAATGTACTGTGTAATATGAGTACATAACATTCATGAACAAACAAAAAAACATGTTCATCACTTACTCTCTTGTTTTTTTCACTTCATTGGTATATTAGGAAAATTGCTGACACTTTTCTTGTTGTGATGAGCTGAATGCTATTTCAAGTTTATATGGGCTTTATACCATATCAGCACATTTTGGCTATTTAATGGCAGTACACAAATCTTATGTGTACATCATTTAAAAAAAGATATACAAGGTGTTTCAAGTTCATGTGTAACAGAATATTCTGTATTTTCCCTGGGAATAATTCAAACAGGGTTTGTAAACTGTTTTCACCAAAATATTTTTTCTTACAGTGTTCAAGGCTGGACATTCCATTAGAGTGCATCAATGAGTAAAGGCTACTCTTACTAGCTTTAGACTGTAAAAGTGTGAATTTTAGAACCGGTGAAAAATCAAATGCATACCTGCTTCATCATTAGCTACAGTACTGGCGTTGATTCCTGACAGTCCATAGAGAGGACATTCCCGGTCTGTGTTCACATGACCCCACTTATGACATTTTATACAGCGCACATTTCGCACCTAGAACACACAATGAAAATAAACTCATACGATGTATGTATTATGTGAAGATAAAAACAAGCAGTGATTATTCTTTAGCTCAAATCTAAAAATACTGTGTATGAATAAAACACCTGGATGCCAAAGGGCTGATCTCTGATGTTCATGTCATCCTTAGCATATCTAAAAAACAAATATGAGCATCAAAATGGAAATGAGAAAACTGAAGCCAGATCTTATTTACTTCATGTTGACCTACTTCTCACGAGGAGCAACTTTCTGCCACTCAAACTTGCACTCAGCCTCTCCTTCCTGTTAAACACATATCAAATACTGCAATTCATTTATATTTTAATTAAGTCGTCTCAAGTAAAATTGTGTAAAACATGCATTAAGGAGATTTAACAATCAGAAAACTTTTATAAATTACCTCTTTGGTTTCCTCTTCAGTGCCGACAATCAGAAGGAGAAAGGCAGAATCAGAACATCAGTCAGTAAGAATAATTTCAGGAGCATGAAATTATACAGATTAACTAAGTAATTTATATGAAGTATAATAACCTTTAGATGCACCAGGTGGAGCTTCATACATGAAATTAAGGCCATTTTTCACTCGATCGTCACCCATCAGCAACCTAAAATTCAAAATATATGCTCCATTAACAAACATACAATGACCATTTAACAAAGAAAAAAAAATGTATATAAGAAAAATAAAAAAATTTAAAATTAAAATAAAAACACGGCACGGTGGCTTGAGCACGTTCGTCTCTCAGCACTAGGGATTCCCGGTTCGAATTCCCATCTGGGTGGAGTTTCCATGTTCTCCCCGTGTCCGCGTGGGTTTCCTCTGGGTTCTCCGGTTTCCTCCCACAGTCCAAAAACATGGATCAAGTCAATTGGATCAAATCCAAATTGCCCCATGTATAGTGTGTTTGTGTGCGTGTCTGTGTGAGTGTGTGGCCAGCGATAGACTGGCGCCCTGTCCTGGGTGTATCTGCCCAGCACCTGAAACGTTCTCCCCTGGATGGGCATGGGGAACCCCCCGGCGACCATAATATAGGATAAAGCGGAAGATAATGAATTAATGAAAAACACTTATGTAAGATATCCAAACTACCAACTCTGTTTTGTAATGTTAATAATTGGTAAAACATATTAAGACTAGTTTTAGATATCAATACTTATAATAATATAAGTAATAATAAAATAATATAAATAATTCCTGGACCATACTGACATATTAGTGTTATAGTTGTTAAATTATATTCTAAGTGAAGATTTGGCAGTTGCTGTGATTGTAATTTGTTACATGCCCTGCTCAGTGTAACCACAGCCTCCAAAATGAACATTTTGACATTATTGAATGCATCTTTTGTTATATAGTATGTCTTCAGGTTTATATTATTATAGAATTTTACAACTTTTTTTGGATTAGCTTGATTAAGGATTTCTGTTAATGACTTGGGTAGATGCATTTGGTTTATTTCTATGTTGTATTTTGGGCATTTTGTCAGGATGTGTTTTATGGTGATCGGTGTGTGGCGGTCCTTGCATAATAATCTATCTGCTGTATTTTGCTCGATTTACGCATTTTCCTTGTCACATTTTTAGTTTATTCCCCATATTGGGGAATATGAAATGTAGCTTGTTTCCGCTTTCAGTGTTCCAATTTACAAGTTCCAAAATTCAGTGTTGTAATTGCCCTTTATTTTTACCACCCGTATATTAGCTTCATCTGTGTGTCTGTGAGTCTGGTAAAAAGTTTGCAAATGCTATTTCACCCACTTCCCATTATCCAATTAAGCTGTAGTTTGAGGCTGATGTTTTTTCTTGGGTTCATTCTCTTGCCAATTGGTCAGCTCATTGATTTCCCTTAATTCCGCTCAAGTTGGCATTGGCTTTAAACACATCTGCCAGAAATTATTTATTAATTAGGTTGTTATTTGAATTGGGTGTAGGAGTGACAGTATGCAAAGCCATGAATCTAGCAGACTATGGATAAAATCTTGTGCATAGATGCTGCTACTGCCACCTTATGGCAACACTGCGAAAAGTATCAAAGGCGTCAACTTAGATTAAAAGCAGACAGGCAGGCAGGCAGACAGATGTTGAACTAAAGGGCCTGGCTCGGAATCGCTGTTTTAGTTTATCCAATAGGTGTTAAACGAGGTTTAGGTCAGGGTTCTGTGCAAGTCAGTCAGGGTCTTCTATAGCAATAAATAAATAAATAAATAAAAACTCACCCAACCATATCTTTATGGTTCATAGTTTGTACACAGTAAGGATAAAGTTCCTTCCCCAAACTGTCCCCACAAAGTTGAAAATATGCAGTGTCCAAATGCATGGCTAGGTGCTTAATTTTGTGGTAATAGTACTAAATTCAGTAATTAAAAAGGTGTCTCCCCAAACATTTCTTTATCATAATCAGAATACTTTTTTAAAATTGCAGTTTTTACAGATGCTCCATTTGTCATGATTATATATACAGAAGTAGAATGAAATGCTATGAACTGGCCTGTTGTTGTAGGTATCCTGTTCCTTCAGGTACGCCTGCATTAGATCCTCTTGCTTCTTCTTGTCGAAGGTTATTTTCTGTTCTGCCATCCATACCTAAAATAAAATGATTATTAACCCCTATGAATTCTGTTGCTCCTGAAGAAAAAAAAATCAGCCTTCAAAACAAATACAAAACATTCCACCCCATACAATTGTCCATTGTATGCTAATAAGAAGGGAAAAAAAAGTCAAAAGTATTACAGAATACTGACTTTTATCATGTTTTCCTGCACATACGCACATCAACCACTGCAAAGGACATAATTTCTATATGTTTATAATAGTTTACTGTTTATAGATCTTAATTATAATAACAACACATTTATAAAGATCTTAATGATCTACTGTTTAGGATGTTATTTAGTTATTAAAACATTTAAACTGCGCTTCATGCTGTCCGCTAAATTACAGAAGTAAAGCTAGGTGGTGGATGGTGATCTAGTTTTTTTTTTTTTAATTATCCAAATAAATGACAAAATATGATCATTATAAATATTATAATTGTTGAATGAGAATATGCATATTTCTTAAAAATGGATGAACTTATATACTCAGTTTTTAGAGAGTGAATGATTGAATAATAATAATAGATTTATTATGACAGCTACTAATATACAGTATGTACACTGCGCTAGTGCAATATTAAACTGCAAATATACCGATATTTTGAATCAATAATGCAGCATCATAGAATAAATTGCATTGTGTATTTAAAATGATGAGACTAAAGTGACTGTGAGGGGTTCAGTAAAGTCAAAGCTTCAGGGGAAACGCTCAGTTGGTGCGGGACTCAGAAGTGGAGGCTCCTGTAATATCTACCACATAATAGGAGATTGAAAAGTCCATAGATTGGATGAGAAACGTCCTTAATAACACTCCTCGCCCTACAAGCTTACGCTAGATGCACTAATCTGTGGATGACTGAGTGCCACCTGCTGGAGCATCTTGCACTCTGATGCAGAGCAGTTACAGTAAAACACCGTTTTTTTTTACCATGTTATTCTAACTGTGGCTTTCACGACAGGAAATGGTATTTTATACTTTCTATATACCAGTTTTCAGATTTTACATTACTAAGGAATTTGATCATTTCTGGATTTTATAATACACTAAAATGCAGTCTCAACATCATTAAATCAATATCGGGGTCAAGTTTTTTTTGACAGTTTAATTAGATTTTTGATGAACAGGTAGATGCCTTGACATTTTTAAATATGTCGATTTACAATACAATATTTTTTAATTCTACACCGTACAACCAAACCGTAAGGCAAATACTGACGTGATTTATCGACGCACAGTTTATAAGTTTTAATAAGTCAGTAAATAACATCTTAAAAACAGTAAATTGTTCATATTACTACAAATAAGGTCTATAAACAGTAAACCATTTAGGACGTTAAGAGAAACATATAGAAAGCATGTAATTTATGTTGATCTATATGTGTATAAGGGTGGCACGGTGGCTTAGTGGTTAGCACGTTCGCCTGTCAGCACTAGGGATTCCTGGTACGAATCTGCATCTGGGTGGAGTTTCCATGTTCTTCCCGTGTCCGCGTGGGTTTCCTCCGGTTTCCTCCCACAGTTCAAAAACATGGATCATAAAAAGAATAAAGTGCACTGTGTATTTAAAATGATGAGACTAAAGTGACTGTGAGGGGTTCAGTAAAGTCACAGCTTCAGGGGAAACGCTCAGTTGGTGCGGGACTCAGAAGTGGAGGCTCCTGTAATATCTACCACATAATAGGAGATTGAAAAGTCCATAGATTGGATGAGAAACGTCCTTAATAACAAGGTCAATTGAATTCTCCAAATTGCCCCAGATAGAGTGTGTGTGAGTGTGCCCAGCGATAGATTGGCACCCTGTCCTGGGTGTATCTGCCCAGCGCCCAAAACGTTCTCCCCTGGATGGGCATAGGGAACCCCACCGCCACCCTAGTAGAGGATAAAGCGGAAGATAATGGATGTATATTTGCATGTGCAGTGTGACATGATATGAAGTCAGAATTATGAGTTACTACAAAGTTACTAAGATCTGGATTATAAAGTTAGAAACCTGAGATAAAAAGTCGGAATTCTGAGATTATAAAATTGGAATTCTGACATTATGAAGTCGGAATTGTGAGATTATAAAATCGGAATTCTGAGATACTTTTGCCTGTTTTGGATTCTTAGTGGCTCTTGATTCTTAGTAGGCTTCGATAATTAGTAATGATAACAGCATTGTCCACATCCCCCCGTTAACATTTCTGCGCATTTGCCTTCCTATATATACAGTAATTGGCACTACGTAATTAACGAAATTAAGCTATATCATATAAGATTTGATTGTGATGACAGTTAGTAGTTATTGGAACTCGCTATAGTTAGCTCTGTGGTGTAACTAGCTCTATAGCGGCTAGCAGCAACACGAAGTTTCTGTATTTGGCCCTTACCTTTTTTATATTAGCTTTCGACGCTGGATGAAAATCCTTCTTACACATGAAATTGGCAAACGACTTC
This sequence comes from Corydoras sp. C115, assembly GCA_019802505.1. Classification (NCBI taxonomy): domain Eukaryota; kingdom Metazoa; phylum Chordata; class Actinopteri; order Siluriformes; family Callichthyidae; genus Corydoras; species Corydoras sp. C115. The sequence continues at coordinate 10,700,705 of JAFMOC010000001.1, read as the reverse complement.
CCCATTGTTTTATTCGATTAAATAATCGCAACGCGCTGAAAACGAATCAAACCGCGGCCTCCTCCTGCTGTTTACACTGTACTTCAGCTCGCCGCCTATTAGTGCGCATGCGCGACAACACAGTAGATCTCTAACTCATGCACCAAGCCAGCGCTACGCTGTAGGCCTTTCACACGCGCACACTCCACCTGATTACGTATCAGATGGTCTAAAAACGTCATCAGTGACGTGTTACGCCATCTTCGCGTGGAGAAGGTAGTACGATTACAAATGTTACATTCTAAAAAAAAACTTTTTAGGTTAATAAACCTTTCTGATAACTCATCCTATGCACGAGCGTTAGTGGTTTTAGTCGTAAACAATAACATGTCATTCTTTTTTAATAATATTAAGTAGAGCAACAGTGCAGCCTAAACCCCTTTAATAAAACGTAAACAGGAAATAAGAAATCACATCTAATATTGTTTTATTTGCAAAGAATGCGTGCGTCATACGTTTTATAAATACAGTAAATCCGTAGTCCCACTTGAATCAATGTCGGTTTTAAAGTCAACGTCAAGTTTTTTTCGCCCAGTGTTGGTAAATGGAAACAGAAAGTCTACCAAATGACCTCGAAACAGAAATCCCAGCTTTACAGTTTTTAACTTTCTTATTATTTTAAGATTATTCTTAAACTAAAAACTAGGTCGTTACGGTTGTAGGCGAGTAAACGAGTTTCGTGGTGTTAAAACGGCTCTATAATTTATAAAACAGTGCTTTCAAAAATAGTGCTAAGCAACAATTAATAGGGCTTCTCGGTTCGAATCCCCATCTGGTTGGAGTTTCCATGTTCTCCCCGTGTCCGCGTGGGTTTCCTCCCACAGTCTAAAAACATGGATCAAGTCAATTGAGTTCTCCAAATTACCCCATATAGTGTGAGTGACTGAGTGTGTGCGCAGTGATGGATTGGCGTCCTGTCCTGGGTGTATCTGCCCAGCTCCCGAAACGTTCTCCCCTGGATGGGGAAACCCCGACCCTAATATAGGATAAAACGGAAGAGGATGGATGGATGGATATATATATTATATATATATATGTGTGTATGTATGTATGTATAGTGCAGTTGGCTCTGGTGTATCTGGACTTTACCAGGGGTATTTACAATATCAGATGTCAAATACATATTAAAATGACATTAATATTAAGCATTAAACTGTAATGTTGGATGATAAAAATGGGGTTTCATTGTCCAGGATGACACCATCCTCCTGTGATACCTTTGTGGCTTTGCCTCCATCAACAAAAGGCCAGCGCATAATTTTTGGCAAGAACTCAGATAGACCCTGCGATGAAGTTCAAGAGGTTCTCTACTTCCCCCCTAAAGACTACAGCCCAGGCGAAAAAGTTGAGGTAACAGTTTCATATCCAATATCATACTCATCTAACAGTATTAGAGATACTCAGATGGTTAAATATGAAAAGACACCATTAAAATGGTATAAGGTTCGAGATCATTTTAGGTTAACTAAGTACTAAGAAAAAGATAGTAATATTAATAAGAAACATTTAGTACATTTTTATTTACTGATTGTAAAACCATTTGTTTCTATTTGTATTGATTTCCTCATGTAAGCTATTTAGTGAAAATAATACAATTGCCTAGATGTGTAAAGATACATGTACTATGAGAATATTAAATAAGCTAACAATAAAAGAATTTGTAAAAAATATTTAAATAAATGTTGTAACAGATATTTTATTATAAATAGTTTACTGCCTGACTGTTTTTAGCATCACATTTCCAGTAGGATTGTACCAAAAGATTTGTGCAATATCACATTTATTTCCATCCAGAGTTTGATCTTTTCTAAATGTTTTGAAAAGTTTAGGCCTCTGTGGTGGACTTTTGTAATAAATACCAACATAATTCAGGTTTCAAAATAAGGGTCTTTCTTGTTTTGTTTTTTTTCCCTCCTGGACAGTGTACGTATTTAGAAATAGAGCAGGCTGCCCACACCTATGCCGTTGTGTTAAGTAGGCCAGCGTGGCTTTGGGGAGCTGAAATGGGAGCCAATGAGCACCAGGTCTGCATTGGAAATGAGGCTGTGTGGGGAAGAGAGAGTGCTGATGAGAATGAGGCTTTACTGGGCATGGATCTAGTCAGGTGACAACCAAATTCTTAAAACACTATTCTACACAATTACCATAGTACTTACTCTTAAACCTGACACTGGCTTTACATTAGGGATTGAAAATTCAGGTTTTTGGTAGTTATGCTACTCTAAAATTAAACATCACTTGAAATAATTATTTTTGGTCTGTTTTGCTTTTAGATTGGCCCTGGAAAGAGCAAACACCGCTGAAAAGGCTGTAGATGTAATAGTGGAGCTGCTGGATAAATATGGACAGGGGGGCAACTGCATGGAGGATGAGTGCACCTTTACATATCATAACAGCTTTCTTGTATGTGACCGCACAGAGGCTTGGGTGTTGGAGACTGCTGGGAAATACTGGGCAGCAGAGAGAGTAAAGAGTAATTAGTCATTGTTTGCTATTTTAAAAAAAATCATTGATTAATAAATGTAAAATGTCATTTATTCATTATAGTCTCTGCTTTAGTCCGCAGAAAGACTGGAAAAGATACTGGGTTTATATTTATTTCTGTTTGCATGGGCTTAATGTATAAATTGTGTGCTGCTACATGTAAATTTGTGTTTTCCCTACCAATAGACTGGTGCCCTGTCCAGGGTGTTTCTCCACATTTCATCGTAATGTTGCAGAAATAGACAAAGCTCCCCTTTATTCTTTGCTCATTTGCAAAAGTCAGATGTAGCTTCCGTTTTCGTTTCAGATTTTAGTGCTATTGATTTCACAGATGAAATACTCAAGTCTAGCTGATGTTTTACTACAATGAAAACTAGCCCCTATAGTATGCAAACACAGAAAGCATTTTATGAAACCTGTGTATAATTAGAGCATTGTGAATATTTGGTATGATGCACCATAAAACATCCCAGTGTTTCTTGTTTCAGATGGATACCGAAATATTTCTAACCAGTATTCTATCACTACAAAGATTGACAAGGAGCACCCAAGAATGCGGGAGTATGCACAGGAACAGGGTTGGTGGGATGGCAGGGAGGAATTTAGTTTTGCACAGGTTTATTCCTTTATGACCACAGCACGCCTAGAGGTCGCAGGGGAGCGCTACTGTGAAGGACGCAGACTGTTGGAGAAAAGCAATGGTCAGTAGGTTTAGCTTTTAAAAGAAATTTGCTGTGATTAAGATCTGTTTTTACTGCAGCTCTGTGCATATATCACATACATGTGCTGCAGCTGAAGGTACTTGGTATAAAAAAATGTAAGCACATTTTTCAGTGCCAACCATTAACATTTAAAATTAGCCCAATTTACCATTCATTGACCATACCATTGAACCTGCAGACTTTTTGCTTTAAGGCAGTTGTGCTAACCACTGCACAACTGTGCCATCTAGAATAATGTAATAATAATGATAAGAGTATGTGTGAATTAACAGTCCCTGTCTTAAAGTCACAAGTTTATTAGAGTTGAGAAAGCATAAAGGTATTGTTCATGCAGAAGAAAGAAAATGATCTAAAGAACCTTTTATGTCAGCTTCATTATAAAAGTATTAGTTATCAGAGTGTTTTTTGTTGTTAATTAGGACCAGTCATAAAGAAGGATGAGACTAGTTCTGAGTTCTGATTTTATACTTTCTATATCTACTAAATACTAAAAGTATTTTGTATAAATCTAGATTAATTCCGTTAAATTACAACTACTGCTGATTTGTTTACAGGTCAAATTACAGCTGAGACCATGATGAACATTCTGAGAGATAAAGAGAGTGGCATTAATATGGAAGGAATGTTCATGACAACAGGAAGTATGGTGTCCGTACTTCCTATAGATCCATTTTTGCCTGGAGTTCACTACCTTACTGCAACTCCTGATCCAGTAAGGCAAGTTTGTTTTATACATTTAAGCATACAGTTTTAAAATAGGCAGGAATGAACCTTGTTCACTAGTGAAGGACTGAGCTTCCTGCAGCAACACAGCTGGTTTCTACTTAAATTTGACCTAAAACATTATCAGATTTTCAAACAGGTCTTAAAAGTGGATAAACAGAACCAAAAGTAATCTTTGCTCATTTAATTTTTGAGGAAAATGATCCAATATTCCATACTCCATATCTGTGAGTGTGTGTCAACTATGTCAAAGTTCCAGGTTGGCAGATAATTTAAAGGTGGAATTTGTGTTTTCAATCAATTAGAAGACAACTGAGTGAGTGCATGCCATAATTGACTTGAATAACAGGGAACTATCATTATTCATATGATTTTTACAACACAATTGGCAAAGTCTATCCTAATCCTGGGGACATTAGAAGTTATTGATGTTCATCAAGCAGAAATAGGTTTTAGAATCATAGATAGATACTCTCTCTTTCTCTCTCTCTCTTTCTCTCTATCTTTGTATTTATAATTAAGACAGGTACAGTCTACTTAATTTTCTGAATCACCCCTTATGGGTTCCCACTTGTAAAGGCAATATATTTAGTTCTACTCTTTTTCAAACCCGTTTCTTTTCTGTCTAATATTTTTGCTTCTAGGTCTGTTTTTAAGCCATTTGTCTTTGTAATTGACATAAAGCAGCTGAAAAACACATGTTCTCCTTGTTTTGGGGAAGATGATCCTGTGAAAAAAAAACCTCGCTTTCAGAGTAAACCTGATCGTAAACACCCTCTGTATAAAAAGCATGAGGTTGTGTCTGCCATAATAGAAAGCACAAAGGTAAGATCATTACAACTTACATTGTGCAGATTTCTCCTACTCACTTTGACATCTTTCACATCGGTGAGCTTTTATCTGGAAGAGGTTGAACTTAGTTTATGTGGCTTAAAGAACTGCATGCTAGTCATCAGATTTCATGTTTGGTGGCCTAAAATTAGAAAACAGAAAGTAATTTGAATGTAGGGCAGGAAAACAATAGAAATGCAAAAAAACACCATAATCTGTGTTCATGTATTGATCAAGCAGCAAATGATGATTGTGGCATCAATGTAGTGCATAAATATAGATGCATGCTCATTTTCACAAATGTGATGTTGCCAAATGAGGCTACCACAAAACAACTTTCAGTACAATGTTTAATTTTGTTTGGCTGTGCTTCAAAACATTAACCTCTAAACTTAAACTTAACAAATTAAAAAGACATGCAACTTTGTTTTCTAGGAAAAACTAGTCATAGGAGCCATCTATCTGAAGGCTGCCACTTACTCTGGTTTAAATTACCCAGAATTATCTGTACGAGAGCTTCTTTGAAGGCTGCCTCAAATTCAGTCCCATTGTAGCAAATGTTTGATCGAAAATGATCTAATTTTGTTAGCTCAAAGAACCGATGTACCTCAATGCAAAGTCAGCACAGTTGCTTTTATGAGTATAAATTGTATGTTTTATCACATTTATCATTATTTCATTGGCAAATATGTCCTCTTCCTTTTTGATTAGGAGAGAGGCCAAAGATTTGTTCAGAAAATGCGTGCATTGGAGAGTCAGAAAGTGTCAGAAATGGAGAAGTACCTGACAGAAGGCATAGAAGACTCTACTCTGCTGGTTCACATGTTTTCTAATACAGTTGCAGAAGAGCTAAGCATTTACAGCAAAACTTGAACCAGGACTTCTTCATTCAGCCACTACCATTAGGGGTTTGAAAAACAGATCATCATTCTCCATCATGCTCGATCCTGAATATCCTAAAACCTGACACAGGACAGAAGGCTGAATTTTAAATTGTTATACAGTCATTGTTATGCTTAGACCTAAAAACACACTGTATACTGTAGAATTGCAAAATATCAACACTGGTGAAAGATATTGATTCTTACATGAATCAGACCAGACTAAACAACTACAAAATGCTAAATGAGAATAAAATTGTACATTTTTGAACACAAAATGTTTGTTTTGCTGATTTCCTGCAGGATTTGCACATTTAAATCAACCACCTACATAAGTGAGCACTTTAAAAATGTCTTTATTTGAAAATGAGATTCACTTTATTACCATTACACAGCCACATGTTTTTTTTTTTTTTTTACCATTTATGGCCCTAGATTTTATTGAAGATATGTTCGGCTTTATGTATTTGCCTTTTTTTTCTAAGTAGGTAAAAAGTTAGAACCACTATATAGTATAAGTACAAGTCCCTAATTTTAAAATTAGACATTGTGTAGTCTGTTACACTACTTTTAGACAGTTCCTTTTGTCTCCTTTGGGGGTAACAAAGAGAGAATTACACATATTCTTCTGTGTTAGAAGAAAGAGAAGGCATGTGCTGAAGAAAACAAAAGCTGTTTGCTACGGTTTGTTTGCTGTTTTTTCGTGCCTCCAGATCTTTTTTCGGAATACAAAGTTTTTTTTCTAACAAAGAATAAAACGGCAATTCTCTCTATTACCCCCCTAACGGATATAAAAGGAACCGTCTACCCTAATAGTGTCCACATGCCTGTTAAAAGTAGAATTGACATTAATATACACCTACTAATCTACATAAAATAATATAAATGCAGGTGTTAAACATCCAGCAGACCTAAGCCCTGCCCATTGGTTAAGCACCGCACAATTTTAAACAAAATTTCCCATGCGATGCCATGTAAATGTTGCTAATCAGTGAATATGGAACATACAGAAACCACAATTCATGGCTACATGACAACATTGGAGGTAGAAATAAATCCTCCTGGAGGGAAAGGATTAATAAAAAATAAAATAAATTTGGCAACATCTCTGTATATTAGTTAATTTAATAGCTTTCACAATTTGGCAGTTATATACAGTTAAGTTGGCTGGACAGAGCTGGTGTGAAGTGCACTGAAAATTTGCAAATTGTGTCTCATTCAAAAAAAAAAAAAAGAAAATTGAATTATTGTAGCAAATTATTGTCCCAAAACCACTTTGAGAAAAGAAAATTTTATTACCTAAATGGCTATAAATAAACATATTTCAGAGGTTAGTACATTTGTAAATGTAATACAATTGCATTTGTAAAGAAAAAAAATGTATTACAGCATTGTTCAGCTACTGGCCATTTAAACTCCTAGAGCTTATAATTATTATTCAGTGCATAAATACCCAATGCATACTGTTTTTTTTTTTGTTTCAAGTCATTTTAGCAGTACATTGTTAATATCATATATTTGTCTTCTGATAGTTTCAGATCACCCATCAGCTCACATGAGCCTGTTGTAATACAGATTTTATTATCATTTTATTATAAGTTTTATATCATGTCTGTTAATAACCTTAAACCAGCATCAGTTATCTGCAAGTGCTGGTGTTGTTTAGCTGTATGCATCAGCCAAAAGTCAATCAGTGAAACAGTAGTGCAGGTTGTTGTCTTCGAAATTATAGTCATAAGAGATGTGATGAATGACTCCACCATCCAGAAGGCGGGAGCCGTACTGCAGTGCCCCCCCCTGGTCAGTGGCCAAGCCCACATTCTGCAGCCACTGTACCATTTCAGTGCCAAGGAATGTGTGCACTACACTGTTCTCTCCACACCTGCACAGAGCAAAACCACAAAGATGTTGTTAAAACCGGAAATTTAAAAAATATCTTGCTTTTATTTATGCAAAAATAGATACCAAGAGTGAAAGCTAGCTGTGCCAAAGAACAGATAAATGAGGAAGTCTGAAAAGATCAAAAGTCAAGTCTAAAAGATAATTAATCTTTATTACATGATTAAGGGCACAACTGTCTGTGACCAGGAATGTCTGTGACTGAAGTGAGCTTCAGTGCCGTAGTTTGTTCGTGAGGTGGATGTATTGTTACTAGTGGTAACTTGTATAAACAAACTGAAGAAAGCAGTGCTCCTACAGAACTCTCTAGCTTCAGTGTGGATTTTAATGCATAGGGACAGGTGGGTCCGGAGGGTGTTTTAAGTTTGTGTTGCTTAGCAAAATTTCTGTCCATATTGCTTTACTATATACAAGCAATTAGATGAACTTTTGAGCCATTGTATACAATCCTCTTTTCTGGTCTCCAAAATTACCTTCCATGGTGCTAGATTAAGTAAAGCATTAAAATATACTGGATGTTCAACTATAACCAATAAATGTTTTAGTTACAACAAGAAAGCCTGAGGTGTGTTTACCTTTTTTTGCGGACAATGTCACGTAAACACTGTTCTTTATGATACTTAAGAAACTGAATACACGTCAGTCTGATCTCTTCAGGCATGGTGGAAGAGCCAGCTGCTTCCTGATTCAGAGACTTCCACAGACTCACCAACCTAAATAAAATCACCAATTACCAACTAGTACAGCAGGTTGAAAATCATCTGCAAAAGTCTCAAACTCAATAAGCATACTTCTTTTTAAATGGCACAATGAGGAAATGTTTGTCAAGACCAAAAATCCCAAAGGAAACGAAACCCTAAAAATAGAGAGTCTGGAGTTACAATCAAATAAATACTTATAAATAGTTATGTAGCTATTTATGAACTTAAATTTAAAAACATACCTGGCCAAAGTTGACCACAGCACAGAAAAATTGTAGTTCTACATAAAGTCTACCTGGAACTCTGCTACAGAGCCACCAGATGCAGCTGGAGAGGTTCTATAACACACAGAGTTTGGGACAAATCAGACATTTTAATAGAGAAAACAAATTGCAACAAGGAAAAGAAAGTCTATAAAAAAAGTGTAAAGGTAAAAATTACGAATTGGTGTATATCCATTAAATTAACATTTAAGATAAATGTTGTACGAGTTCGAAGTCTTAATTTGAACATGGTCCATCTTAAAAGCTTCTCGGATTTAATACAAAGTTTTTTCATTACAAATCAAAACGAACATGAAATCATTCAAACAAGTGCATAAAGAGATTCACAGAATCTTCCATAAACTTGGCCTTAGTCATTTGAACTGCGTTCAGCATTTTTGAATCATGTAATTTTGAGAGGCAAGCATTCAGGAAAAGCTTCTCTCTTTTTTAAAAAAAAAATATTTTTAATCATGTTTGTTTGTTAAAAGAGTTTATTGTCTAAATATCATCAATGCCTTTAACTGATCTTTTACACGTGATCGTGTTTTGAAGAAACCAATATTGCCCCACTTCACTCATCAGCAAGTATTTGGAATGTAGGAGGTCCTGAAGTAAAAACACACGGGGCCCTGGAGGACCTTATGACTTCAAAGAAAGGACCTTTATTCACATAAACCTATAATTGAACCTTCCTGACATGAGATGGAAGCACAGTGTGCTTAGTGAAACTACATGGTCAATCACCCATCCATCTTCCGCTTTATCCTCTATTAGGCTAGGGTGCTGGGCAGATACACCCAGGACAGGGCGCCAATTTATCGCTGGACACACACTCACAGACACACTCTATATGGGGCAATTTGGAGAATTCAGTTGACTTGATCCATGTTTTTGGATTGTGGGAGGAAACAAGGAGAACATGGAAACCCCGCCCATTGTTAATCATTTGGATGTTAAATAAAGACCCAAAGTATGAAAGTTTTTCATGCCCCAAAATACAGGACACAACAGCCACCATATGTGCTATATGTATTATACAGTCATTGCTCGTATAAAGGAACACCTCCATATAAAATGCTTGTTGGAAAATTTGAGCACAAAAATTAAGACAAGTCATCTAATGCATGATTAATATACTGTCTCACACAAATGCACTTCAGGGCATATGATCTGGATTGGTTAGAGTATATTTAGTAACAGGTTAAAGTTGGGCAGTATGTCATGTTTTTATTTTTTTTTATATAATCAGCATGAAAACCTGCAAAATTCAACTGGTAAGTTTAAAAATAAATAAATAAATAAATAAATAAAACTACAGCTAATATCACCATATAATTACCCATCTTGACATATCCTGTTGACACAGAAAATTGTACTTACGGCTAAGACACTAACAGATAGCAGCAGACACAGCAGTAAGTGTCTGGCCACCTGTTTGTCTGCACTCTGCTGCTTTTGTTCTTCTTTAACCAACAAACAATTTGAAGATTCACAGCAATTCCTGCACCCTCCTGTAGATGAAATCATATTCAATATACCCTTAAAGAGTGGCCAGTATAGAAAAACCTATCCTGAGTTTATTAATTAGCTATATATATATATATATATATATATATATATATATATATATATATATATATATATATATATATATATATATATATATATATATATATATATATATATAAAATAAGATGAGCAGTGGGGACTGGAGCAGTTTTTAAATTTGGTTACAGATTACCTAGTGGTGTAGACGGTGTGTCCATATCATCACAGTTAAGAATCCTACTAGGCACCGACTGAATAGTTGTACAATCACATTCACAGTCCTGACACCCTGAACACACAATTAAATAAATCAATTAGAATAGTGGTTTGAATAGATAACTACCAAAATCAGGCCAATCACATTACCAGATTTAGCTTTTGAACTGCAGTAGCAAGGTACATCACCTGCTTCATCAGTCTCACTGACTGACTGCTCAATTGTGCTCTGGGTTTGTGCACCATTATCAATCCTCAAGTCCACAGTAGTGCCATTTATTGACTCCTTTTTAAGGCGCTGATAGTCATGTGAGTCTCTGCTGAGCAACAGGAGAGAAATTCCAGCTATAGATAAACTCATGCACAGCACTATAGCTGTGCATGCTACCTGAAACACAAACAAAGAAATGAAAACAAATCACATTATTCCACATGAAACTTAAATGTGCATAACCTAATATTGGGCTGTACTTGTGATTACATGATGATCCATGGGTTTATTGATATCCTGGACATAAATATAAAACCTGCTTTGATTATAGAATTGGTCCTTCTATTATAGTATGTACATCATTGGTGTATTAAATAAGTTGCATGAGTCAACAATGTCTAAAAAATGCCACTAGACAGGTCATATGCAAATATGCAAAACATTTCCACTTCCACAAAAACAAGCTTCAACAAGCTTCAAGTGCATAAAATATTAAACTTGTGCAATTGAGCATTACATTTTATTTTTTACATTTTAACACATTGTTTTGTGTTATTTTCACACATTTGTTGGTTTGTAAGTAATAAATAAAAGTTTATGGTACGAGTGTTTTTGGTAGTTCACAAAACGTAGATTATATTGTTATACAAATAGACTACACCTGTGTAAAATAATCTATAAACATAAAATATGAAGGGAAAAAGAAAAAAAACACTTGCTTTTCCAAATCAGGAGCATATGTGAAGAACTTACTTACCATTTAAAAAAAAAAAAAAAAAAAAAAAAAGGTCACCAATCACTCATCTGTGTGGTTAACTATACATTTTGCTAGATGGGTATATGGGTCATTCACCTGGGACGTTCCATAAAAGAATGCAGAGTCAGTAGTATCCGACATCTTCTCTCCCACCATGAGTAGAACACTTACAATCCCCACTGGTACTCTGTAAGAGTTATGACCAAACTACACATATTAAGTTACATCTCATCCTCAAAAGCTTAATTTTAAACAGACTGTACAAGTTCACAAAAGTTAAGATACCCTGCTACAGTTAGAAACTCTGAGCTTTCAGAAATAACACTATTGATTTTCACAGACTGAAATTAGATTTTTAGAGATTACTGAACTAGATTTAATCTGCATATAAATTAGTCTTTAACCTCACACACTTATCAAACTTGAGGGAGGCCAGTAAAATAAGAGTCTGGCTTCTGAATACTTTTTCAATCTTCAGTACAGTTGTTTGGTCATTGATATTGTATTCCTTACTAGCAGGAACGGTTCACCACCTTTCTACTCTGGCTTTCTGCTCCTCTGCTTCTTAAACATTTTTTTTAACTCCAAACATGGTTTGTGATCATGTTCAAATAAACCCGAACCTAAATATACCTAATCTACATCATGACCACCTCAACAATACTATTTTCTTCCACAAAAAGAAAAAAAAAAAAAAAAAAAGAAAAACACCTTTAGTTCTTTTAAATTTTATTTTTCTTTACATATTCAAGAATTGTATTTACCAGGGGTAATTAATTACTAAAAATAAAATTGTTCATAATTGCCAGTTTGAAATTAATTTTTTATTTACATTTAATTATTAGTATCTGCTTTGAAGTAACCAGAAACAGGAACTTACAAAAGACAGGACTTACCCCCAACCAGTTAGAATTAAGACACCAGGTCGCACCCTTAGCTCATCATCTTTCCTCAACAAGTACAAAGAGAAAGCTATAAGACCTTAAACAGGAAAAAGGATGCAAATTTCATTATTAGGAGACAAATAAGTAATTAAAAAAAATAATAATTTAAAACTTGATTGTATAAAGTAAAGATATCATGCAGAACCCTATTAGAAAAAAAAACAACTCTTGATTTATAAACATAAGAACTCAAAATACAATTCTGGACAGACGTGATAGTCAGTATATATGGTAGCTTTATACTAGACTCATTATGTCTATTATTTCCACAAGCTTAAGCAATCATCTATGGCTTAAGTAATAAGTCTGTGAACAAAAGAGTAAAATTATATTATAGACCTTGTGTTGCGCAAAAAAAAATAAAACAAAAAAAATTCTGAAGTGACAAAGGGTCTGTTGCTGTTAAGATGAAAGTTAACAACATTAACATGTGTATTCAATAGGATTAATGAACTTACTTCTAACCCTAAACACAAGGGTCTTACTCTGTAAGGTATGTTCATATCAAATGTAAATAAACTATTTTGTAATAAGAAACATGTGTGGATAGAATTTTACCTGGCCAAATATATGTGCTATAGAGACAGCCATAAAGCAGAGTGAAGATCACAATCTGACTAATGAAGTTTTCAGTAACCACCACAAAATTCCAAGCAATCATTCCTACACATACCCCCAACTATTAATAAGGAAGAAAAAAGGGACATTAAAATATATATATATATATATATATATATATATATATATATATATATATATATATATCACATGATTGTATCCAATACATAGCAATTTGAAGTAAACTTGCCTCACCTGTGCCAAAAACAGATTAACAGTAAACATATGGGGAACCCTGGAAAACTTCTTACTCATTATATTGACGGCAACACACCAAACCTGCAATATAAAGGAAAAAAAATCCAAATATTAGTAGCTATTAAACAGATAATACACAACTGAACATTAATCAACATCTATAATTAAGCCACTGGAATAAGTTGAATAGTCACTTTAGTAGCATTGATGCACCTTTAAGAGTCACTTATAAGTAAGAAAATAAACCATTGTGCTGTGTGTAAAGTGTTAGTTTAGTTTTAAAATGGCTTCTCATTTCCCAGTTTCTATTTCCTGGTTGTGCTTGGAGCTTTAGAGCATTACAAAGAGGAAGGAAGTTACTCTAATTCAGCAAAGCAGGCATTCGATTAGAAAGCAGTAAAAACTGAAACCTAGGTCACCTTACTTTCTACGGTCATTTGTTTTAAACTTTTCTTAATTTGCAGTGGACATACCTTTAGGCTTCATCACTTATCACTATGACTTAACTAGTTCGTAATCGCACAAATGCAGCACAAGCATGACAATTTATGGTTTGGAGTACACCAAGTTATTTATATTTGTAATAACACACACAACGTAATCCTATAATAGACTAGGATAAAGAACCATAAAGTCCATGTTTGCTGTTACACTCACCAGGGCAACCAGACAGATGATGCTGATGTTAAAACTGATGCTTTGAAGTGCAGACTGAAGTAGTTTGGGGTCCATCAAGGGGATAGTAAGCAACCACGCAGAGATGTACATGATGGGTGCTGAAAGAAATGTGCTGATCACCATGCCTGCTGTTACCTGAGAAATTAATTTATTGTTTTATCCCAGACATTAATACACACAGATTGTATTGCGATTAAAGTGTAGCTACAACAAAATGGTCAGTCAGCTGCTTTTACAATAATTTTGTAAACACCATGAGAACTTTATTAGGAATGTCTTCACACCTACTTATTACAATGCATACATTTATTCAACTAGTCAATCTCAGGACTTAAGTTCTATGTTCAAATAAGCTTCGGGTAATATTTACATCAACAATCCTTGAAAAAAGTGTAAGCACAGTTAATTTGACTGTGGCACAGTTGCCGATGCCAGATGGACTGATTTGATTTTAACCTAAAGAAATACATGAAGCAGTAAATTAACAGAATTAAATTTCCTGCTAAATTAGGTCAATATGGATTGAACAGTTTTTGAGCCAATATGTCAATAAAACTTGGAAAGAATGCTTGTATTACCAGATAAAACAAGCAAGTCAACAAGTTTTCTTGGTTTTAATAAGTATTTGTTTGCTGTTTAGCCAACATCACATCAAAATGACTACTTACCACCTGTAGCTCCATGTTGTAGTGAGCCGCATATATGGCCACGCTGGGGGCAGTGGGAAAGCCACCATACAAAAATGCATAGTTAGAAAGACTGCTGTGGTTTAGCGAGCTGGTGTTTTCATTATTCCAAACCTCCACCATACCTCTACAAATCAACGGCATCACAAGTCTGAAACGGTGACAAAACACAAACCAACATGACATTGTGTACACTGAGATTTTACATTACATTTACATACAAGGTACTATTTTTTATCTATTGTTAGTAAAAAAGTTAATAATTTAATTAATAAAGTGTTGTGCATTTTTCATATTAAGTTGTTTCCTGCTTGTCTCTGCAAAACCCGTCATCCTCAGACAGATTACTACACCAGTGTGGCAATTACAGCTCAAAGACCACGCCCTGCTGTGCTTAACTTGTGCTTATCATGAAAATCCATATTGTGATGATGAAACGACAAACTGTGCCAACACATTATGCTAGAAATGAGCATATAGCAACTTTGCAATACTACAACGATCTGTGTTCTACTTCTGTCATTATAACCACTATATATGTGTTTTATATATATATATATATATATATATATATATATATATATATATATATATATATATATATATATGTGTGTGTGTGTGTGTGTGTGTGTGTGTGTGTAATATATATATATAGTTTTAAAGTAACTGTCTGAACTATAAAAACTTTAATATCAACAGACATGTAATCTAGCAAACAGAGTTACAGTGCATCTCCCAACAATTGCTCATCGGAGACAGAATAACAACAAAATCACCACTGGCATAACACAGATACGACAGCTATTTATACCCAAAAACAAAATTTATCTGTATTTCACAAATTTGAGTAGGACACTTATGAAGGGCCTACTGTTTAAGGGTCTGGACCTTTTATTTGTTGTGTAATGTAATGTAAAGTTGTACAATACAAAGGCAAGGAACTCGCACCACTACAGTTTGAACATTTAGAATTAGGTAAGCTATAGCTTGTTGAAACTTGAACACAAGTGCACAAAATTAAAAGAAAGTATTAAAGCTTGCAATACAATTACAACCATTGATGCATCTGCATTGATGCACTGCATTCTAAATTTCTATTCATTTACTTTACACTTTCCTTTCAACCAAACTGCCATGTCTGTTCCCCTATCGCTACCCACACAAATATTTGAATAAAAATTCAATTTCTATGTCAGTTTACCCTCTACTTCCACATGTCTTGGGTAAAATCTAACAACTCAACACTAAATATGATAAGCAAATTACTAAACAGACAAATTTCAAATTTTATCAACAACTAACACTCACAGTTTGGCAGTGATGAGCAGTATAAGAGCCACCACAGTAGACCTGGTCAGATTCTTCAGTTGTCCCACCATGGTTAAACCCAGATAAAAGAGAGCCGCTCCACCAAAAGTGTTGGCCAAACCATCCACAAACTCCTGCATGAATGCAGGGATACATGCACCCAGGACAAAATGAAAGGCAAGTCCAATGACCACCATGAAGACCATGGGGTTTTGAAGAACATGAAGAATGGCCACCCTGACTGCATGAAGTTTGCTTTGCAGCTGCCCTTGCTCCTGATGCCACTTCTGGACCTCACAGAATGCAAAACCAATGGGGTTTAGCACCATAAGTGAGACTGGAGCCACCAGATAGATGTACTGAAGGTACTCTGGATGAGTGTTTTTATACAGAGCTTCAACTGTGAAAGACAAAGTTTGTCTTTAGTACAAAAAAAAAAAAAAAAGTAACGTGTACATCATTAGCTTACATAGCTGGAATTTTTTTTTTTTTAACGTTTGTAGTCCAAGACTTCTGTCCTAGTAGCAAAAAATAACTCTGACCCGTGTGCTGTTCTTGCAACATCCCGTCTTGTGCAGTTCCAGTTAATCTGTTTACTAACTTGTTTTTCTGATTCATGGGTAATAAGTATGTGGACACCCAAACAAAGAGTAAATATTTGTAATGAAACATGGACATTTATCAGTTGCATGTTTCATTACAAATATTTACTCTTAGTTTGGGTGTTCACATACTTAGTACCCATGAATCAACCATTAGTAAACAGATTAACTACAACTGCACAAGACGGGATGTTGCAAGAACAGCACATGGGTCAGTGTTATTTTTTGCTACTTGGACAGAAGACAGACTACAAATGTTAACAAAAAAAATAAGTGAAATTGCAGTCACTGTAAAGAAACAGTCTTTGTCTTGCATTCTGTTTTTATGCATAATGCATGCTCTACATAGACTTCCACACATTCTGCTGACTTACACATTAATACTTTTATCCTAACCATAGAACATAATTTACTTTAAAACTGAATGATTAACATTGTGGAGACAAGATTGTGGTCCCCATAATTACATGAGATCTCCCCACAGACAACTGTTTATAAACAGGTTATGGTTAAATAAACATTTCCAAACATACAGCTATGGAATTATGATCATAATAGTTATAATTGTTTGGATTTAAGTAACTTTAAACAAAACAATGTTAGCTAATGATACAAAATCTGGCATCAAACAACTGATGTTTAATTTACCACCTCATTATTGTTCAGGTTTAGGAATTTTTTAAAAAACAAAAAGGGAGCATTTGCAAAGTTCAAATAAAACACTTGATGTTATATTTAGAATTTACTAAAATCACAAACTGTCAGATTCACATTAAACCCTTACAAAAAACAAGTCTTACCTATAGGGTATCCCAGGGCAAAGTCATTACTCTGTGTGGCAAATATGGAGAAAAGACCTGCTTTGGCATATCTGCCTTCCCTGTTGGCTACAAGCAACGTTAACAGGCAAACTATGAAGAACAGAGTTATTTTGGCCACAAGAATGCCCCAGAGAAATGGCCAGATGACATCACTAAAGTCTAGCAGCACCATGTTTTTAAACAAAAGTGCTGGCAGGGCAAATTTTGACACAAAGTTCCCCAGGCCTTTGGCTTGCGTGGCAGTGATGATGTTAGACCGACCGGCAACATAACCACAGAGGATGATCCCAAAACACTCCAGTAGAGCAGGGAAGAGTTTATCAATAGACATGGCAGGAGAAGGGACTGACAAAGGACCCTTTCCGAATGTGTGATCAAAGGTGGACAAGGAGGCTGAATGCTTCTCCATCATGACCTGAGGGAATTGATGATTATGCAGGTTTCATTAAGTCTGAAAGGAGAACAAAGACAACCCCTTAGACACTTAACTTTTTAGCTTTTACTTACTACATGCAATTACCAATGTTTAAATATAAAGACTATAAATCATAAAAGTAACTTCCAACGTTTCATTCGGAATCATTCTAAGAGAGTTTACCATTGACTGAATTAGAGGACTTTGAGATTTTTGCACGGATTTAATGAAAGGCTTTAATGAAATCACGAACAACTAATATTTTCTGTAAATTGTGCACACTGATCCCATAAGAGCTAAAACAAAACAAACATTCATAACAAATTAAACACAACTTGAAAACGATTGCTGAACCTTACAGAGCAGCAATAGAAAACGAAATAGACCGATTATAGATAAATGTTTTCAATTAAGGATATTTTGAGGGAGCCAAGGTGACTTTGACCCCAAAATGGCGAAGAAAAAAAGTATAAATCGTAAAAACGTTCATTATAAACTGAGAGCACATTAGTTTAAAAGACTTGAGTATGTGAGTGATTGTCTCCTCCTCACCTGCTCACAGCGCAGCGCTGAAGCCGCTCAGTGTTAGCAACGTCTCTCCAACCTAAAACAGCAACGAAGAGCCACGTGGCGACCAAACAACAACGATAACGCACGTCTTGTCATGTTCTAATCACTTCCACGCTCTATAAACAGGGGACAAATGTCTTTGCAGTATACACTAAGTTTGCCAACAGAAGCCGTTCTTAAAGCAACACTGACACCGTTTCTGTGCTTCCTGCACTGCGCTCTTATTATAGACTTTCCTGTCCCGCCCCTTATGGCCTACAGCCATTATCCAGCCAATCACAGGGTCACGGGGGCGGGACCACATGCCTGTACGCGAATATCTACTCACGTGGTATACGAAATAAAAAAAACAAGCTAAAACCAGATTTAAGTTACTTATAACTCTTTTTCACACGTAAAAGACATTAAGTACATACTGTACTTAATACAGTATATAGTGCAAATACATAATGCAAAATACGTTTGTTGCCTTTTCAAAAAGTTAAAACAAGCTTTATTTGAATATAATTAAATAAACAATTAACATAAACAAGCATTTGATTAATTGTGGTGCTGTGGAAAGCGCTTTAAATGGTTCCGTTCTAAAGAATGGAGTTTCCTTTTATGTGAGGTTTGCATGTTTTTCCATATGTGCATTAATTTCTTCTCAGAACATCCCCCTATAGTTGAAACATGCAGAGATAAACAGGTAATTTGGGGCTGAACTTGACTTAATGGTGTTTTCATGTTCACCCCATGTCCACGTGAGCTTCCTCTGGGTTCTCCGGTTTCCTCCCACAGTACAAAAACATGGATTCAAGGTAAACTGACTGCTCTAAATTTCCCCTGTATAGTGTGTGTTTGTGTGTCTGAGTGAGTGTGCTATCACTAGGCACATAAAACACTAGCATGTTTTTGAGCCTGTGAGTGAAAAGTTTCCTAATGAAACCCACAGAGACATGAAGAGAACATACAAACTCCACACAGAAAGAACATTCCAAAAATAAACACAGGCCTTTGTCATTTGTAGGTAGAAGTGCTCACCACCACACCAATGTGCTCCAATGCAAATGAATGTATAATCAGTTATGACCTAAAAAATAGCATTTGAACACAATTAAGTATAAACCGAGGCAGTTTCATGTATTCTACAACATAATGATTTTTAAAAATATATAAGACATTACATTTTTTATTATTTTGGTAAATTATATAATTATGTAATTAATTTATCATCCAAGAGGTTCTGTGCAATTTTTAGCTGTAATTACAATTTGCAATACTGTATCTTTTTACACATCATATTATTCATAAAAATACTTCTTATAAAACACTTGCTTAAGTATGCTAAATTGTTCTATAATAATACAATATTTTTTAAATAAAACTAACATTCGACAAAGTTCTATATATTGCATTTTTATTTGTCACATAAAAATGCCAATTTTAACTACTCTCCAAAATGTTATACAATACTTTATCTTCATTAACATTCAAAAAACATGATTATTTATTGTTTGTGTGTGTGTGTGTGTGTGTGTGTGTGTGTGTGCATGCATAAGACATGAAAACATTAAAAAAAAAAAAAAAAAAAAAAAAAAAAAAAGGAAACTGTGCTTAAAAAAAAAAAAATCAACCTTCTTTCATAATTCTGCAGTGGAATGTTTAACAACTCTTCATCTTGGTACAGGGGGCAGTGGAGGAGCTCCTCTATCCTTCTGTACCATTCCTATTGAAAACAAACAAGTTATAATATTATTACTGACCTCATAATTTAGTTTAAGGTATAAACTTTCCAAATTCAATAAGTGGCTACCTAATCTTCATTGAAAAAAAATTGCGGACAAAATACAAATTCTGTGTTACAGTCAGAAAAGTAATTATTACCCAAAAGAATGAAAAAATATTGAATCGTCACTCTCAAAGGATGTTCATCCAATAGTCAAAAAAAAAAAAAAAAAAAAAAAGAAAGAAACTACAATTAGAACAATTTTTGTTTACAAATAATCATTTGATTTGATTGATTTTAAATGATTTGTTTATTTATGAGAAAATAGTTGAAAAAGATTAATTGTATTTTGTCAGCTGTATTAAAAATGTGCTAAGTATAAAAGAAATTGGAAAGGTCATAAAAGCTAAACATATAGGTAGAACAAGGAAAAGAGCAAAGAATCAGGAAAGGAAACATCCCAGCAATATCCCATGATGCTCACAAATGGTTGGACAGGTGCAGGAGGAGCTTAATAAATACATGACATTGACATAGCTTAAAGTCGTCAATACTCACATTGCCCCTGAGACTACTATGTGCTACAATATTTAATTTAGTAAATGTGCATTGATTTGTTGTATTTCTTTGTTGTATTTTGTTTTTTGTTGTACTTTGTTGTATTGACGCCCTGTCCTGGGTGTATCTGCCCAGTGCCCGAAACGGAAGATAAAGCGGAAGATAATGTATATATATATACATAAATGCTCACCTTTGATGTCACTTTTACCAGATTTGCTGGGGTATGTCTTGGGGAAGCTAACGTACGGTTCTGGTGGTGGTAGCTCAGTCAGTGAATGGAAAGAAAATCTCATCTCCCACTCATCTGGAAAACAGTGAAAGAAAATTGCTTAGAAATTTTAAATAACATCAAAATCTCTCTCTAAGATTTACTTTGCCTTTATTTCTTTGTTGACATACTAAGATCCAGATTACAAAATCCCTTTAACTTATATAAATATAAAGTTTTATCTATTTTGTCTATTTTAAAATAAGATCATGTAATATTACAATGTTTGATGTAAAGGTTTATTTGCAATTCACTTAAAACTGTATATTGTAACTACATATGATTTTACACGGGCGGCACCGTGGCTTAGTGGTTAGCATGTTCGCCCCTCAGCACTGGGGATTCCTGGTTCGAATCCCAATCATGGAGTTTCCATGTTCTCCCCGTGTCCACGTGGGTTTCATCCGGGTTCTCCTTGTTTCCTCCCACAGTCCAAAAACATGGATCAAGGTCAACTGAATTCTCCAAATTGCCCCATTAAGAGTTTGTTTGTGTGTGTGTGTGTGTGTGTGTGTGTGTGTGTGTGTGTGTGTGTGTGTGTGTGAGAGAGAGAGAGAGAGAGAGAGAGAGAGAGTGAGTGTCCACCCAGCGATGGATTGGCACCCTGTCCTGGGTGTATCCTTGGTGTAACTCACAGGTTCAACATATTTGATTGTTGTAAGTAGGTCTAGTCATGTCATGTGACTAATTTATACATTACATGTCAGAAATACAATGTAATCCTTTTAATTACAAAACATTAAAATAGTAAACCATAGTAAGTTTGCTTATTACACAGATCAACTCTTTATAAGACTTTACATATTAGTTAATGGTTGATACATATGAAAGCGAATGGGTTTTTTTTTATATTTTTATTTTTATAATATATTTGACTCATCAAAAATGCATCAAATCCTTATTGAACTTACAATTTGGGTTTTTTTTTTTATCATAAATCCTTTGCTATTTTGCTATTTTGAGGAGCACTCTGATAGCCATTTCCTATGGTTGAGGGAGGTGGGGCGGGAAAGCCTCCTGCCCCAGCTCTGTCTGGAGGTGGGGGAGGTCTGCCGCCTCCTCGGCCAGGATGATTAGAAGGAGGTGGTGGTGGAGCACCTCCTCTGGAATTGTCCCCTGCAGGGGGAGGAGGAAGAGGACCTGTAGAAACAGATTGTAATATACTAAGCATGGAGAAAAAAAAAAAAAGAATGTAGACATAAAAAAACATGAGGATTGGGATTACTAGATCGTATAGATGGAGGTCTTCCTGATTGCATTGATCTTGCATTGGGTGGAGGTGGTGGTGGGCCAGAACCTCCCATTCGTGTGCTTGGAGGTAATGGAGGCAGATCACCTCTTCCTGAAGGAACAGGCGGTGGAGTGTTACCCATAGGCCTTGCACTTGGTGGAGCAGGTGGTTTACTTCCTGATGGAGGTGGAGGAGGAAAAGAAGGTCCATCACTAATTATTGGTGCTCTACTCTCTTGTACATTAGGTGGTGGAGGAGGAAAACTATCAGAACATCCTGAAGGAATAGAAGGAAGTTGTGGACGACCAGTAGGAGGAACTGGAGGTGATGAAAAGGATTCTCGTCGTCCCCCTGAGTGTGGCGGTGGAGGAGGAAAGGCATCTGAAGAAGCTGAAGGCCCTGAAGAGGAATAGGGACGGGAACTAGAGGGGGCTGGTGGTGGGGGAAAAGATCCCCTATTCCCTCCATTTGCAGGTGGTGGAGGAGGAAAATCATTTGACTGAAAAGATGGACGAGCACTTGAGGGAACAGGAGGTGGGCCAGATGATTGACGGCCAGAAGGAACTGGAGTTGGAGGTATGCTGGGGCGTCGACCTGTTGATGGGACTTGTGTAACAGAAGAAGAGGCTGATGGTCGACCTCCTGGTAAAGGTGGTGGACCACCACTTGGTGAATTGCGCATAGAAGGTGACGCAGATGAAGGTACAGGCGGAGCACCGCCTCTGCCCATGTTTGGACGTGCAGGAGTGTGAGGGAGTCTAGGAGCACCTCCACTTGATGTCGGTGATCTCCCCACTGTAGGTGGCATAGGTGGCCTTGCTATTTACAGATAAGCAAATAATAAGAGTTCAGACATAAAAAGCAATAATACAATAATTTAACATTTAATAAACAGTTGTGATTGTTTAGTTAAAAGGTAAATTACCAGAGCTACCGCCAGCTGATTTCAATTTTGGCATTCCTCCTGAGAACAAACCCCCTAAACCACCTGAAGCACCACCTCCTAACCCACCCCCACTTCCACCACCTCCTCCACCTCCTCCACCTCCTTTAGGTTCTGTAAAAAGAAACAGTTTATTTAAAACTTTTATAAATTGACTGCAGACATGTTTGTGCACATTGAAACCAGTAAGCTTTGCTCAAAGGGAATGCATCTACACACAGGGCTTTCAAATAAATAAACAAATGCCCAGTCAGTCTAGTCTTCTTCATGTCAATAGTAGGGCACATTGCAATTTTGCTAATTACAAAATGAATGTGTATATATATATATATATATATATATATATATATATATATATACATATATATATATACACACGGTGGCTTAGTGGTTAGCATGTTCGCCTCTCAGCGCTAGGGATTCCCGGTTCGAATCCCCATCTGGGTGGAGTTTCCATGTTCTCCACGTGTCTGCGTGGGTTTCCTCCGGGTTCTCCGGTTTCCTCCCACTGTCCAAAAACATGGATCAAGTCAATTGCATTCTCAAAATTGCCCCATATAGAGTGTGTCTGTGTGAATGAGTGTGTGCCCAGTGATGGATTGGCACCCTGTCCTGGGTCTATCTGCCCAGCGCCCGAGACGTTCTCCCCTGGATGGGCATGGGGAACCCCACCGCAACCCTAATAGAGGATAAAGTGGGAGATAATGAATGAATGAATATATCTGTTATATAATATATATATATATATATATATATATAAAACTTATGCTTCTAGTAAATTGAAGTTTACATTGTGTGTCTTGTTGTGTACTGTATTTAAAGAACCCTAGAGAGTGTACTGGTTAGCTTGTTTATTTTATGTATTTATTAATCATTTTATTAACATGATCATTAAGCTGTGCTTTATGATTAAAAACAGAAATATATGGTTGACTGTGTAATACGTGCTATAGATCAATAGATCACTCACTATCAAACACCGGAGCACTGCGGTCATTAGTGACAGTTTTCTTCAGACGGGCTCCTTTAGAGATATCAGTCAGTAAAGCATTTCTTCCCTGCTGCTCAGACCTGTTCAGGCTAGGTTTTTCTGTATTTGCCTGCAAAACAACACATTTTGAGTCTGACTGTGTTAATCAACCACTAGATGGTGCCATTCTCACATATGTTCTGCACAACATATCAAGTTTGCATGAAAATGCATCACACCAATCTATATAAACAAAAGTATTGAGACACATACACATCATACCAACGGGAACACAAGTTGGTTCCTATCTTGCGGCTATGTCGTTTATCTCTTTATCCATAAGAGAATTTGTGAGGTTAAACACTATATTTGGCTGGGCCTGACTTTCAATTTCTCTTCTAGTTAATCTAAAAGTTGTTCACTGGGATTGAGAATCAGTCAGGTACAAACACATATTTACTCAACCATGTCTTTATAGACCTTGCTTATTGCATTGGGGCTGAGTCATGATTAAACAATAAAGCCCTTCCCTAAACTATAATTACTAAGATACACCACTAACAATGAAACTGACCGGATTTCAGTTTATACAATGATTAACAGGTGCATCCCAATATGATTATCTATACAATTTATGCTAAATATGTCAGCTATCTCTCCATCCTGGCTCTCAAACTTGCTGGTGTGAACGAAGTCGTTGACTTACCAAGGCTAAGGTTGGAGGTGGTGGTGGAGGTGGAGGTGGAGGACCAGGCATGTTCTCTGTCTAGATATCCTACTCAACTTACACCAGAATTTCCACAATTATCCCTGGAAAAAGAAAGAATGTTACAGTAAACCACTCCAAACTCTCTCCCCAAATGTTCCTGCCATAAAGTGGCCATGACCATGATCGCATAATTGCATTACTGTGGTCCATCACTAAGTCCATCTAAAACATTAGCACTGAAAAGCTGATCATATAAAAAAGTATGTACAAAGTAAAGAAACTCATGAACCCATAACATTGAAGCCTCAAACATAAATATACAAAATAAGCTTTAAAATGGCGTGGTACCTCTAAGCATTGGGGATCCAGGTTTTAGTCCTAATCTGGTTAAAAATACAAATCATACCTCTATGACCATTTTCTGTTATATAGTTTCAAATAAAAAATACAAAATAGCTTTCCTCTACTTTATTCCACATTTTGACTTGTAGCATTCAAGTGATACAAAAATAGCAAATGATTCCTACAACTAAATTACAGTAAAATGAACAAGAATGAGATTAACAGGTCGGCAAAAGTAATCAGCCTTTCAATTACATTACCATATTTTCTGTAGGATTTATGTAACGGTTCTAACTTGGCCCATTTTAACCACAGCACTTTTTCTTTGTGTTTAGGATCACCATTGTTTTAAAATGATAAACATCCTCTCCTATCTTTTGTAGTAAGGTAAACACCAAAATGAACTTTTTGGACTGAACGAAGTGGAATGTTTGGCAAGCACAGTAACACAACCAAATGTTGTGATAACATTATTTTTAGGTTGCTATTATTTAAATGGAACCAGTTAAATTGTCATAATTCAAGTAAACGCTCATGGAAAATATGTGAAGAAACATGCATTGCCACTCACCAAAAAACTCCAGTAAACTCAAGAATTTCTGAAGAAAGAACTGGCATTTTCCCCAATGTGTATTTTTAAATTCATTTTAAGCAGTGTTTCATTTTTTCTCATTACTTGTTGTTTCAGGCTGAAAGAGGAGCTTTAGATGAGCATGAAAATTATTATAGATAAATGTATAGATGACAGCATTCACCAGTGCTGTAAAAATAAAATAAGTTTGCAGTAAAAATGTTTTTTCTTTTACAAAATCACTTATTAGATAAATAGCCTAGTTGTGGTGATATTTTAATAGTTCTTTAAAATCGTTTATTACCATAGCAGCATAAATACCTAGTTTGTCAGCCAAATGAGCACAGCTACAGACCAACATGTGCTGCAGAAGTGGTGACAGCTACTTCCTGATACATGAAACACTAATAAAAGCCTCTCTCACACTTTACAAAGTGTGTATCACCATTTCCTCTACAGTTGAAGTGCACTAAGCCACAGCCCCAGCCTGAGTGACTTTTAACAGTCTGCATGATAATAACTGGTTGAGCAAACAGCTGCAACACAGAGGATATCATGAAAAGCAGGTCAGGAAATCCTTGCTGTTTGCATTTTGAAGTTCTAAAAAAGTGGAACCAAAACCTTAAAGTGATATTAGGAACTGTGAGCTTCCTTATGCAATAACAATGTTTCTGTAAGCATGCGAGTCTACTGCAAGCTTTAGCTAATCAGTTATTCAGCATTAACTTACAGGAAGTGTCCATGGAGGCTTCATAAATTTTTAGTAGTTTTAGACATCAGCAAAATAAAAGAAAAACTAGGTCAAAGCTAATATTCATTTTGTTCACAAATCCTATCCAGCAATGTAAGCAAAATTATGATTTGGAATAAATAAAAAATGGCAAATAAGTACATTGTATCTCAGAGCTTCAAACAACAGGAAGAATGAAAAAACACTCCTACAAAGCGCCATTAAAAATATATTATTTTCTACTTTTAAATCTTTTTCATATATAAAAAGACCTACCCCTCTGCCTTTAACAATGTTCCTTTTCTTATAAAGTCTGTTGTCTGTTAAGTATTTTCCTAACTCTGACTTGTCATAGACTCACCTAAATATGAAGTGAAGAGAAGACAGTATTACTGTTGTGCACACTGCAATTGTGCACTTCCTCACTTAGATGCAGCAGACCAATCAGTAAGTATTTCCAGGTAGTCGGCTTGTCTGTAAGAAACACAGCATGCAAACAGGCACAACACTTTCTCACTCTTGCACTCTGTGGGTTTGATAACAGAACTATATATGTGGGTATATTTAGAATGAGACATGAACAGAAACAGGAACAAAGTAACTTGTAAGGATGGAATTATAATAGATTAAAAGTTTGCAAACATTATTTTTACTTATATATTTTTAAACAAATAAGATATGCAAAACATATTTGTGCAAAACTGTTTTAGTTGATCGCATTACTGTGCTATCTTCAGCTGCACTTTGTTATTGATCTGTGGCTGAGGCAGCAAGATTCAGTTTAAAATTGAAACCATACACCTCATGCTTTTGAAAAAAATTCTGTCTATTCCTTAAAAAGATTTTACTTTCAGCATGCTGCTAAATGTTAGAATACAAACAGAATGCCAAGCAAATCGATGTGATTTGTGATTGACACACCGACAAACAAAATGGTGTTGAACTCGGATTTATGGTGCATTGTTTGTGTTTTTTGACTAGGTTATGTAATACTGTATGAAACAGTATTCCTACAATTTTCCACCATTTTTAATTGGATACATACCATTCTATTAGGCTTTGTAATAACAACTTCTTGTTCTGAATGATTTGCTTAGCATAATCAGCTATTTTCAGCGGCACAGTGTTTAGCATGTTTGCCTCTCAGCGCTGGGGATTCAGGTTCAGTGTGAAGATTCATGTTCTCCCTGTGTCTGCGTGGGTTTCCTCCAGGATCTCCTGTTTCCTCCCACTATCCAAAAACGTGGATTCAAGTTAAATGAAATTCTCTAAATTGCCATATGGGGTGTGTGTGTGTGTGTGTGTGTATATATATATATATATATATATATATATATATATATATATATATATATATATATATATATATATATATATGTATGTATGTATGTATGTGTCTGTGACCATAGCACCCATAGTGTTATATGTTTTATTGTAGATACATTCTGCATAGTTTGTTGTAGATTGTAGATAGATTCATTCATTCATTATCTTCCGCTTTATCCTATATTAGGGTCGCGGGGGGGGGGGTCACCATGCCCATCCAGGGGAGAACGTTTCGGGCGCTGGGCAGATAGACCCAGGACAGGGCGCCAATCTATCGCTGGGCACACACTCACTCACACAGACACACACTATATGGGGCAATTTGGAGAACTCAATTTACTTGATCCATGTTTTTGGACTGTGGGAGGAAACCGGAGAACCTGGAGGACATGGGGAGAAAATGAAAACTCCACCCAGATGGGGATTTGAACTGGGAATCCCTAGTGCTGAGAGGCGAACGTGCTAACCACTAAGCCACCGTGCCGCCCTGTAGATAGATTGTTTCACCAAATAACTTGAATAAAGTAAACACAGCAATCGTAGTAAAAAAAAACACTAGAGGACATTACAGTGGGTAGAGATTTGTTCTTCCTCATTAAATTACATTGGAGGGCGGGGTTAGAAGTCTTTACACATAAACACATGCACGCACGTATGCATGTACGCACCCATACACACACTGTTAATAAAGCAAAATTTAGGAATCATGCTATGTTTTAGTGTTTGTACTGTTTGTAAAAGAAAATCCTTAAACTGCCAAATTGCAGTATATGCACATATAAAGTTGGCCTAACAACAATCAAACAGAAAAGAAGCAGTTCCTATTTAGGCAGCTACATTTGAAATGAATGTGTCTTTCACTACTTCATGTTCAAGTTAAAGTAAACTACAGCATGTGTATAAGGGAACTCTAAAGAATAACATTAAGAGAACTTTATGAACCTTATATGGTTTTTAAAACATGCTGTTGAGATTAAACAGTAAAAATTCAGAAATAGTGAGACCCTGCTTGTGAAAATGAGCCCTTAAAAAACTTTAATATTGAAACTTTTGCCTGAAAGAAAAAGAGAAACAAACTTCTTCTTCTTCAGGTCTGCTTATGGAACTACTTTTTTTTTTGCCTTATAAGGAAAAAGGGCTGCAACAAAATGTGCTGGCCCTTTATTTTTTCCACGTGTACTCATGCAAAGTCTGGATTAAGCTGTACTTTACATTTCTGTTTAAAAAGTAATATCACAGAAATTTTAATCAACAGATTTTATTAATGTAAGAGATTTTATTAATTTAATTTAGTTCATTATGAAACACCAAGCTCACACTTAATTATTTCTCATGACCAATTATTTTTATCCCTGCTCCCTTTTTCCTCACATTGATTAATTAATACCCAATACATGCTTAAAACAAAATGATTCTCTTTTATTCTGCACATAAATGAATCTGTAAACTCCACTGGAAAATAATTATACCTTATTGCAGTGGACCATTAACTTAGGGTTAATTGCTGTCTTGTATGCTATTTAGCTGTTTATAAGTCCATTAATATTTAAAAATAACATAACACTTTAAAATGAATAAAAAAAAAATTAGTTAACCCATAATATTTAGTAAATTTGTGTCAGAAAGCCTACCACAACCAGTAAAAATTTAACTGAATTGCATTGATCGCTAATTGAATATTTTTTGTTACATGTCAAGTATTATCAGTTAAACATGTTTTAAAGCATTGAAAGAACCTTAGGACAATGTGCAGACTGTAATAAACTTTCCTCCACAATCACTTGGCTTCATTGAGCATTTCCCGGACACAAACTACATTAAGTTAGTACCATAAGAGTAATAGTTTAGCTACTGAATAATAAGAATCATTGGATAAAATAATCATAATGTGATTACATGAGCTTCCGAAATCAATTAAACCTAATGTGGGGTGTGGACAGGATGATACTGAATCCTAACAAACTGTACAATTATATGTATTTAAACAACTTACATTTTGACTTAAATTATTCCTCTAATGACTTGCAAAAATAACTGCATAACTGTTTCCTATCAAGCTATATTTTATGAATTTACATGCATTTTATCACTCCACAGGTCCCTTATGTATTGATATATAATATAATAGCCAGATTACAACTGACTGAGTTCAATAAGTCGACCAGCAAAGACTGCCAGTGTACCAATTATACACACTGCCATAAAAACACATAGAAGAATATGGTCCAGAACCATAGCCACAAATTTCCACTCTTCACAAGCCTGCAGAAAAAGACAGAGAGAGTAAAAACATAGATGACCTAAAAAGAATGCAAGTGTGCAACATTTTTTTAACTTTGTATGATCTTACATTGTTAGATTCCTCATCTGATTTCATTGTCTCTGCAATATATTTGACCCCCTCTATAGCACTGCGCACATCTGGGTTCTTGGTAATGGGTGACTGATAGGGCACAGCAGTAGGTGTGGGCTTTCCAGAGATATCAGAGATGTCCAGATCAGGAACAAAAATATTCTTATTGTGTTTTTCTCCTGTTGGTCTTTTCATAGTTGAGAAGAACATCCATTTGGGGATAGTTTCTATAAAAATCTGAATCAGGAGAATCAAAAGGCAACTGTCAGATATTTTCTTGTTTTTTAGAATAAAGGATAATGTTAAATGAACAAATGGCATTAAAGAAAATAGAAGCTGTGGAGATGTTCCTTAATGTTTTATATAAATCATGCTATTTTCCAAAATAAAGGTAAGCTTACCCCAGGATACAATATTTTCAAGAATCAGCAATTATATTAAATAAATTTTAGTTGGGATATGTCGATTTGGGTGAATGTCAGACAAGAATAATACACTAGGTGGCATCACTGGGTCAGGTATGAATAATAGCCAAAAATATTAACAAATCTGTGCTTTAAACTGTTATTTAACAGAAATGTTACAAAATATTGTTTCAAACTATAAACTTTGCAGGAGTATATTTCAGTTGTATATTTATTGTTTGTGGATTATTTTCAGTTCGGCGGTGTTTAAAAGTGAGTAAACATTCAATATTTTGTTGAATCCTCTCATACCTTCATAACACATACCCGTAACCAAATAGCACCTAAAATGTGATGCTTTGGGGTGGGTCGGTCAGTTTGTCTGTCATGCTGCCTAACTATCTAGCTAGCTTTATTTATTCATTAATAGGCCGGTACATACCTTGCGAACCCAAGAAGGCATGGTGTGTGTGCTAGGGGAGCGGTGGTGTGTGTTGATTACAATGACTGTGATGATGATGGAGGCAATGACAAAAACCATGGTGAAGAGCATGTATTTGCCAATAAGAGGAACAGCACTTGAAGTAGATGGAATCAGTTCAACAATCACCAGCAGGAACACAGTCAGAGACAACAAAACGGAGATACTGAGGGTCATCTTTTCACCTAAACACACATATGATTAACTTGTATTTGTGTAATCCTGCTTAGACATACCATTGTTCACTAATTTTCTGATACTGTGCAGAATATTAAGATCCATTAGACATTAAAACAAAATAGATTGGAGTAATTATTATGAAACCATGAATTGCAATATATCAACCTTCCTTTTAGCCCCCATCTTATTTCACATCTGTAGAATTCTATGAGCATGAGATATGTGAGATAATGAATCTGTGCCTTTATCATGCTCCACTGAAAACGAAGACTGTTATTTAAGGTGATGAATCAACACTGACCCTAACATTGTGTGTCTACTGCCCTTTTCAAATGTTGCCATGTCACTGAAGCACCTGTATACCAGTACACAATCTGAAAACTTGCTAAAATGATTCATCTATTAATACTAATGATTACTTAAGTAAATTTTTAGACCAAATTTGAACCTTCATATTAAATAGCAACAAATAACACTTTTAATATATATATATATATATATATATATATATATATATATATATACAAACATTTAGTTATTCATACATCTATAAATTCATTTATAAATCTTTCACTCTGAAATTTTAAATTTGCATTTAGTTTGTACCTGAATCTGTGGGCAGGTAGAAGACCAGGCCAGTTAAAAATGAGAAGAGAATGCAAGGAATGATCACATTAACAATAAAGTACAGTGGCAGTCTCAACAAAAGAAAATGGTAGGTGATGTCCAAGTATGGAGTGTCTTGGCAGCAGGCATAATATACCCAGTGTTTCCAGCTCCTATAATCTTTCATCACCCACTCACCACTCTCCATAAAATTACTCAGGTCTGGCCGATCACTGTCCTGATAGACAAGAAGGATAAAGTACATTAGAGGCACCAGAAACAAGATAATTCAATGTTAAAATCAATACACAGACATGGTGCAAACATTAACTGTTTTGAGATTCAGTTAATGTTGATTACAACTTTACTCAATAATTTTACCCCCACCCCCCACCCCCACAGACGTGTGTGGATGAGAAATCACAATTTTAAAAAGCAATTTATTACTTCCTTTTTTAAATCATTAGTTTTATGATAGGTAAATTCATAAATAAATACACATACGACATCCGTGAGCAGCAAAATTATGTGAACCCATGCGTAGTAATAACTGCAGCTACACATTTATGGATTACTCTGGCACATTGATTTGTAGAAAGTTTAGCCCGTTTTCTTCCACTAAACAGCTACAACTCTATTATGCTGGTGGATGTTCTCCCATGAATGCCTTGCTTCATGTCCTAACACATTTATTTTTCTTTAATCATTATTTGGTAGAAAGACTTTAATGCTTAGGGTCATAATCTTGCTGAATGACCCACATTCCAGATCTAAGATAGATGTCCTGACATCTTAGTTTACATTTTAGTTTACTTTTACCTTATTTTTTTTCTTAATAAACAAAATACCACATTGCGTACATTTTTGTCTTAATTGTTTGATTTGTTTATTTTATTATACTTTTAGTACTTAAAAATTAAAAAAAATATCATATAGTTTTATTTTTATGTCATTCAAAAAATAAAGAAATTTCTAATGTTGTGAGCTTTTATACACCACACATACACTGTCTTGCATGTTATGAAACTGGGAGATACATACACGCCTATTTATAATTAAGAAATAATTCCCCATTACAATAGTGGAATTGAATGGTATGTTTGCTTACAATAATGTTATGTTTTTACCGGATTTATAACAACAAGATTTCCATCAAATGTCCATGTTCCAAGCTTCATGCTGCAGTTCTGAAGATCAAAGGGAAAATGTAACACAATAATCTCACAGTAGCTCTTAAAGATGGCTGGTGGGTTCCATGTAATCATTCCTGTATGTTCGAGCAGAACTTTGGTCTCGTGGACAATGGCAAAGTCACCATCTGCACTTTGTGTTAAAGAGATGATAAAAGAAAAACAACATTGCCAAGTGTTACAAACACTAAAACACTTAGTTATAACAAATACTGATACTAGCAATGCAAACAAGCATATTTCTGTCTTTTAGCATTACCACAAAGATCACGTCATCAAAAGCTATACACATTTTAAAAAGGAAAGTCTTTGTAATTTATAACTAATACAAGCAGATAAATATAGACAGGATTTTGATAGCCCCCACAATTTACTTTAAGGTTGATGCGACTGTAACTTTTGTTTTTCTTTCATAATTTAATTTTATTAACCAGCTATGAAAATGTCCCCCTACATTTTATATCTTAAATAATTTTTTTTGATGGTTTCCTTAAATTAAAAGATTGCAGGTTTTAACTGGGTCAGTGGAAAATCAATAAATAAATAATAATTTGTGTTAAAATAATTATTATTTGTCAAAGAAAAGCATTGCTCTGGTTATTGTATGTGTTTAAATTCAGGATAAGAGAGGAGCAATCATACTTGTTATAAAGAACAAGATCAGGTCTCCAGATGTCAGTGGAGGGTACTCGGATTTTTCTTATTCCTCCGTACTCCTCTGGGTTCCACTGTAGGTTCACATCTTTCCATTGCTGAATGACATGAGATTGTTTTCACAAAAAGAATGGATATATGTAAAATATTTTTATAACATTATTTTAATATTTTACATTTATTATGGAAGAAACATTACATTATTTGGAAAAACAAAATAATACAAGTACCTGTTTTAAACGTACATTTGTTGTTACAATCTGATTTACTTCATCCTGTCAGAGATCAAGTCACATGTTTACTGTTCATGTTTATATTGTGAGTGTGTGTGTGTGTGTGTGTGTGTTTAATATATACATTATATTGCCAAAAGTATTTGTTCATCCAAATGATCAGAATCAGGTGTTCCAATAACTTCCATGGCCACAGGTGTAAAAAACAAGCACCTAGGCATACAGACTGCTTTTACAAACATTTGTGAAAGAATGGGTCGCTCTCAGGAGCTCGGTAAATTCCAGTGTGTAGCTGTAATAAGATGCTACCGGTGCAACAAATCCAGTCGTAAACTTTTCTCGCTTCCTACATATTCCACAGTCAACTGTCAGCTGTATTATAAGAAATGGAAGAGTTTGGGGATGACAGCAACTCAGCCACGAAGTGGTAGGCCATTTAAACTGATGGAGCAGGTTCAGCTGATGCTGGCATGCATAGTGCAAAGAGGTGGCCAACTTTCTGCAGAGTCAATCAGTACAGAACTCCAAACTTCATGTGGCCTTCAGATTAGCTCACGAACTGTGAGCAGAGAGCTTCATGGAATGGGTTTCCATTTTCGAGCAGTAGCATTCAAACCATACATCACCAAATGTAATGCAAAATGTCGGATGCAGTGGTGTAAAGCACTCCACCCCTGGACTGTAGACCAGTGGACACACGTTCTCTGGAATAAGGAATACGCTTTTCCACTCACACAGACACACTCTATATGGGGCAATTTGGAGAATTCAAATGATTCTCCATGTCTCCTTGATCCATGTTTTTGACTGTGGGAGAAAACCGGAGAACCCGGAAGAAACCCATGCGGACACGGGGAAAATATGGAAACTCCACCCAGATTGGGATTCGAACCGGGAATCCCTAGTGCTGCGAAGCGAACGTGCTAACCACTAAGCCACCGTGCCGCCCGTATATATACTATGTGTATATATGTGTGTGTGTGTGTGTGTGTGTGTGTGTGTGTGTGTGTATGTAAGTCTTACCACACTGATGAGCTGAATTAACTGTAGCCCAACAGTGACCACAACTGCATCCTTAAAATGATTGACAGGTCTGACCACTTTATTGTAGCCAGTAAAGAGTTTTTTTACTAGCTGGGTCTCAACTTCTGAACAGCACACCAGTCCTGCTCAGCATATTAAACACAAGGTTTACATTCTAAAATACACTAACATTACACCTTAATATTACCTTAGTAGTTTTTTTCACTTTAGAGCATTATAATACTCAAGCTTGAGGCTTGTCTCTTCAACATGCATTCCTATAACTATAAACATTTTTGATGTTAGTGTTTTCCAGCATTCTGACTGAGTTTATTGCATATCTAATGGTAAATTCATAAAACAATAACCTTAATATTGTATTTAATGTGAGAGAAACCCAAAATAAGAACAAAGATGATTATGAATGAGTGTTATGATCTCACATAGACTGCATGCCTTCTCACACTGTTGGAGAGCAGCCCTAAATCTATGGATTGAAAATTCCATCAGGACTCAAGTTACCAGAAAACCACTCTGAGTTTCCAATGGTATATCCTGTCCTCATTCCAAAAATAATTTAATATTAAAGCTCTGGTTGAAATTCTTTTAAAATATTATACATACTTAAGTCCAATATATAATATAAAAACACCAGTTATGTCATTTTTCAATATTATTATAATGCATCTTTAAGAATTCAGTGTCAAATTTCAGAATATACAAGGGCAGTAAAGAAAGTCTCCCAGAGTCACCCACACATCTGAAGCTGTCAATCATACAGTAGGCTATAAACAGAGCGATATTCAATCTCTAAAACATTATTTTTCTAAGATCTCTTGGTTCATGTAAGTGTTGTAAGTGTAAAAGCACTTGGGTTCTATAGGAAATGTTTTGATAGCATTTGTCTAAACAATTAATTTTATTTAATCATGAAAAATAAAATGTGTCTGTTAAACAAGGCTGTAAAAAATCTACAAATGTGTTATGAAGTGTGTAAAAACAACAGTCATGCATAGTTAATAATTAAATATGGCTGAGGAGCAAGACAATATTTTTATATATAAAATATAAAGTTAGAAAGTTCTAAAAATAAAATATTTTAAGTAATATAATATTAGTAACATTACAACAACTACATTTTACTTGTATTTTATTACTAAAAAAGAAGTACCCTTTACTTTTAAAATGCAGAGAAACTAATATATGCTTTTATAAAATATATGACATTTTATAAAATTGCTTTAATGTATTCATGGCATGGTTCAAATTCCTGCAGCTAAAGTTTTACATTAAAGATTTTAATATCAGTCCGGTTTTATCAGAGTCCATTACAAAATTTTACTGAAAACATATTAGGCACAACATGGTCTAATGCCCAGATATTTAAGTGATCTGAATGTGTTGTATAAGTTGGTGCATGTGCTCAGCTCAGAAGATAATGGTATTTTTAATCCCTATATTTAACAGGGTCACTTCTGGAAGAAGAACATTCTCCTTGGTTTTTAAATAACATTCCTGCTTCGGTTTCTACATTTTTAAATCTTGTCTAAAAACATGTTTATTTGCTCCTTCTATTGATTCTTAGACTTTTTTTTCAACTACACTGTGTATATAACTTGATCATGTCAGTTTTAGTTAGTCTTACTTTACTGATGATTTTATTGTTTCTAGGTATGTTTACTGTCTGTAGTTTGCTCATCAGCGACCTGTTTATGATTTTATTTAATGCAAAGTGGTTTTGCAAGAATTCTTGATTGTAAAAAGTGCAACAAAAAATAACACCCATAAATTAAAGCTTAATTACAAAAAAATGAGACAGAATGTGTTAGAAACATGCTGTTAAAGTAGCATGCCTATAAGCACAAGGTAAGAGCAAACCTGTAAAGACAGTCAGGAGCAGAAGAACCAAATGAAGCCACTTCATTTCACTGGTTTTTATGCAGAAACTGACTTCTCAACGAAGTAGAAATAAACAATTTAGTTATTTTCAGTTGAGTCCTGATTATACATGTTTGGCCTCATTGGATTAATTTTCAGAACAGTTGTTCCTCTTATTCTCCAGCTGCCTCTCACTGAGCAGTTTGCTTTGCAGATTGTCATTGCAAGTTGAGACATGACTCCAGAGCCATGTGTCACATGAAACCAGAGACAAAAACCTCTCTCTAATCTGATCTTCTGCCACTCACTCACACTCTCTCACACACAAATAAAACAATTCTAAAAGAGCTAAAAGTAACCAAAAAGTTATTTGTAACCAATCACAAAGTACATTACAAATATGGTATTTTAAACCATATTGACCATATGGTCATTTACAGAATTAGTAGGTTCATGTTTACATTAATCTGATTTTTAGAAGTATTCTGAATTGTATAGATAAACAAACTATTTTAATTTTAATCTAAAAATGCAACATAGATACACAGTTTATGAACTCAATATAATAAAAGATGTTTATTTTAGTGTGTTTTTGTTTGGTGTTGATAATTTTGTAAAACAACATATAATGTATTATTTTTTTCCCCTAGAGTGGATTTATCCCTCGCCCCCAGTATTTCTGGGTTAAAAACAATAGTGGTGCAACCATAAATAAAAAAATAAATAAATTAGATAGATTAGTAAAACCAAAAAGATGTTTCTCTGCTTTCTGTTAGAAACTAAGTAAGTTCCAGGGTGCCCAAGAGTCTGTTTTGTTGTAGATTATAGATTTACTTTTACATTTGGCAATAGCTGTTTTATGTGCACTAATAAACATGAAAAAATGTGAACAGAGAACATTGCATCAACATAAACAGTCCATCTTGCACCGAGACTCAGTCAGCAAGGGCATTTCATATTAAATCAAGGTTCACTTTATCATCTTCACAAGCTGGTGCTGAGGGGCCACAGCTTTAGATTTGACTTTTCCAGATGGCTAAGCCTGACGCCATTGTGCCTTTTCTCAGTTTCACACCTGCCTTACCCACAAATTTAATGCCCCTTCCTTTCCTACAGTTCTGATGCCTCCACAAGGATTTGATTCTATATCTATTTAGATTACAGCCTTATTTTCAAGCAGACGATCTTGTGTCTAGGGTATGACTGAGTGGATTTTCAGCACTTGCATATATTGGACAGCCTTTTCTTTAGCTTATATGCTGTCCATGTGCTTACAAATGCTCCCCATCTACTGACAGAAATAATTTCCCCCACAAACACCCCCTACCTGCACCACTGCTTTGGCAGACCTCATTTCCCCCTCCTCCTACCTCCAATACTCATTTACTCAC
The DNA here is from genome assembly GCA_019802505.1 of Corydoras sp. C115. NCBI lineage: Eukaryota > Metazoa > Chordata > Actinopteri > Siluriformes > Callichthyidae > Corydoras > Corydoras sp. C115. The sequence goes on along the minus strand of JAFMOC010000001.1, from coordinate 10,662,835 downwards.
ATCCCTGCGTCATTCATCTTATTTAGAGACAGACAGATCTGGCAACTGGTGAATTAAGAGAGATCAGTATCCCATCCACCCAATCCCAGTCACACACTGAATACATGGGCAACCTGAATCTTGCATGTGTAGTCTTGCATGTGTGTTCTGCCAGGACAAAATTCGTATGACCTTGACCAAGAGGAGAAAGCAACATTCCAAATACGCAGCCATGCTGAGGGTGTGCAAATGCTATTCTTTCAATAGCAAGCTTTTTCAGGGCAGTAGGAGTCCTGAATTCTGCTTTTTAGTTCAGGATGATGTGGGATTAACTCCCTGTAAAGCTCACAAATCACATGCTATATTTGTTGTGCAAGGTGCCCCACATGGAGTCATCCTGGGACCTCTGCTGTTTATGTCTATGCTATGACTTGAGTTTTTTTACACAGCAGTATGATTTACAATTGGAAACTTATGTGGGTGGTAGTAGAATACACCTCAAATTGTGACCTACATAATTTACTGCCCTTTCTTTAATATAATAATAATAATAATAATAATAATAATAATAATAATAAAATAAAAGAATAATAAAAATAATAAAGGTAAATGCCATTTTTAATAAAATGGATAGAAGACTAATTTATAGGTGACTGCACATTTCCTATTTAAAATGAGTTGGCAACTCATGCTGGTACAATCCAAAGCTGTTTTATCGGTGTTCATAATTAATTTTTTTTTCTTCAACACTTATTTTTTGACTGGAGTCATAAGAATGCTTTGCACCATGTTGATTTTTTTTTTACTTTTTGAAACAATAACAAGAAATCAAGGAAACTGACAAACAAGTCTGCTAAATACAACTGTGTACCATGGCTGTCAAACAGCTTCATCAAACAGCAATGATGACTTGTCAAAATACAGCTGTAGGACATTTCTTAATTAAGTAGATGAACCTATACACATTATTTTATGTCTCAGACACAATAACAATACTGGAGCTACTGTTTGGTTTAGAAAGAGTATTTGAAGAGCAAATAAAATTATTTTAGAGGTGCACCACTCTGTATAGGTTTCTGTCCAAAACTGGCCAAATTAAGCTTATGAAAGAAAAAAAAACAAGCTGAGATGATTCAAAGAAACAGCTAAATTGTATAATTTTTGTATTTTTAAGTATTTCTTTATTGGTTTAGAATAATTGATTACATCAAATGCATAATGATGACAAAATGTGTTTATATTTGACATAAAAATTGGAATGAATCCATATTTCTCTATTATAATTATAAATACATGAAAAATTTAGGGGGAGGTGCACTAATGGTTTTAAATAAAAGAAAATGACAATCAATTGAACTGCCAAATTACAGTGTGTGCTACTTTTAACTCTACTAAACATTATAATAATGCCCTAAAGGACAGACATTTTTAAATGCTAATTGTTTTTTATTCATTTGACCTAGAAAGGTCACTTCTTTCACATCATGCAGGGGCTTTACAGTTCATTAGTGTAAAAAGGCACAGGCGATGTGTTCTTAAAACATGTCTGGCACAGAGTTTAGGCACTGAGGCATTCACAAGGACAACCCTAAACTGCAACAGAATTAAAACAGGACTGAGAAGGAGCTATATTTTAAAACCGACAGGCTAGATTAAGGTAGTGTTTGACCGCAGGGTAAACTCCAGGGAATGAATATAAACGAAATAAATAGTGTGGGGAAAAAAAATTGAAAATAGATTTTCATTATTTCTGTGTCTAATAATTATACATTATAATATGGCTTCTAGCATTTTACCATTTACTTTAATATATTGAGTTTGAACGACTAAATAAAGAAGTGTAGTGTTTTAGGTGAACAAGCTTCATTCGTGCTGAGAAAATTGCCTACAGCCTTACCAAATAGCTGCTTAAACCCTGGACTGGTGTGGACAAAAATGATGGACATGGTTCCGATGAAATAGGAAAGGTCAGGGCAGGCTACGCTTCACAGCTTTTAATAACCCAACCTAGACTGGTGCTCTCCTGATAAACTGAGAGAACAATGCAGGATAATTAAATAGGATTTCATAGCAAATTAAGACTTCACAGCTGCCAAGACAGACATGAACGACGAGGGTGCTTTCCACCAAACTAAATCTATATCAGCCCTAACAGCATGTGAGCACTGATAAGAAAAATCTGAAGAAAGAACCACACAGCATTTATTTTGCTAAAATGAAAAAAAGAAAGCAATGAATGGATAGAATTGTTAAGCAGGCGTTATAATTTATGACTGTATTTTCTGCTGTCACAAGGTGACTGGGTCATTCTTTCAAGAATAATTAAAAACCAAACATGTGAATCCTCCCACACGTGGTTTGTGTATGCAGAATGAAAGGATGATTTGGGGGATGGATGCTGCCAGAGGTCTTGTAGGTTCTTTGCTAATCTCTAAACAAATCAGTATGATTGAAATGGGTCCGCAGGGCTTGTTGGGTGAAAGCACAAAGGTTGTCAGATGCTGTTTCACGTTCACTGTAAACGTGACACGTGCACTAACTTTTACCAAGGTCACTTATGACGAGGCTGATTACAGGTTTCAACATGGTATGTAATTAAAATTGTTTCAAGGAAAAAAAAATCTGTGTTATGCATTTTTATTATGTTATGTTTTATTGTTATGCAGTTTTATACCAATACCTTTATTCTACAAACAAATACGAAGTGGAAGCATAAATAAAGCACTGCCATTAATTTTAAATAAGTGACTGCCGTGTGCCCATCGACCTGAGACAGTCTGAATGGAATGTCAGTCATCCGTATCGATGCTGAGTGAGATAGAGGAGAAATTCATTGTGGCTGTCAGCAATCATCCACAGCTGCACAATTTGGCAAAATGATTTGTCCTTCAGTAATGCTGCTTTCCATAATCATTCATTATTATATTTAACATTGTTTTACCAAACTAAATTTAGCCCCACTAAATCTGGCATTAGTATTCCAGCATTTAAAGTGTTACTATTTGAAGCACTATCATATATTATGTAATTGTTTGCAGTTAGTCAGTCTGACTAATAATTCCTGACAGATGGCACTCTGGATAAAGCTGTCGCTGCACAGCAGTGAGGTTCTGTTCTTAGATCCCTTTAGTGTGAATTTTGCCATTTCTCTCTGCGTTTGGTGTAAATCATGTTATTAATCACGTTAAAATCATTATTTTAACACTGGTAGTTACCAGTGAGGTCATTTGGCACAGGTGGTGTTGCTGACGCCTCACTGCAATAGGGTGGCTTGTTGGATTCTTTAATGGGAAGGTCGGTTCTGAATTTGCATGTTGTAGCCATGTCAGTGAGGATTTCCTTTAGAAGCTCAGTTTTTCTAATCTAAAATTCAGTGGCGTCATGGTGGCGTAGTGGTTAGCACTACTGGGTGGAGATTCCATGTTCTCTCAGTGTCGACGTGAGTTTTCTCTGGTTTTCTCACAGTCTAAAAACATGGGTTCAAGGTGAATTGGCAGCTCTAAATTGCCCCCATCAAGATCGTTGGTCTTATTACTGAGTGTCAGCCTAATGATAGGTTGGTGCCCTGTCCTGGGTGTATCTGCCCAGTGACCAAAATTTTCTCCCCTGGGTGGATATAGAAGCTATTATAGGATTAAGCAGAAGATAATGAGCTTATAATGAGCTTAATGAGATGAGATAAATCTAAAGTCAAGTCAATTTTGAGCTACTAAACTGACCTCAAGTCTGAATGTGTTTGGCGATATTTGTGCAGGGTGTTTTGCCTTTTTCTAAAAAGAGCTACTAGGCTCCAGTTCCCCTGTGACCCTAATTCAGAAAAGTGGTTTTCACTATTAACACATGGATGGATAGTTTTAGCCAGTTGACCTACAGAAATTCAGAAAGGCAGACCAATAAACCTTCAACCATTTGCTAAAAATTCTGTAGAATAAAAAGCTGACAACATGCATCAAAAGGGCAAGAACCAAAATTGGAAAAATGACATTTAATAAATTAATTTCAGTGAGCAAACAAAATACAAAAACATCACAACAGAGTATCAGCCAGCTCTTCTAAGAGTGCAAAAGACTTTTGGAAAGAACAAACTACTGTAACAAACTAAGAGATGTAGATAGATCGTATTGTCCTTCTTCACTAGAGCTGATCGGCTCTGAGGAAGAAAACTGCATGTAAAAGGTAGATATGAGGCAAAATACCCAAATGACGCAAATCACAGGCTTTTAAAATGATGATGACAATGATGACACTTTACCTGAAAAAAAACAACAACTAAATGTTTCATTAAACAACACAGAATCATAAAACTAATATTGTACAGTTAGCATCTTTGTGGCTTTTTGTGCACTCAGAAACACAGCAGCAACTGATGCACTTTTACCAGCAAGTCTGTTTCCCTGATGTACAGAATATGATTTACTGCCACTTAAATAACAGTTGGATTGTGGTAACCTGTGTACATACATGCAGGAGTTTAAAAAAGTCAGGGATGAATCAACATTAAAACATCATCTGTTAAAGCTCCTGGAGCCTGTACCATCCAAGTAAAGTGTCACCAGAACTGATCACATTTACAATGTCTAACCAAACATACAAAAACCTGCTGGCATGTAGAACCTAGTTTACTTACACAGGAAAGTACAGTTACAATATGTTATACTTCACAAGCTTCATCACATGCTGCGGGAAAAGAATGAGGCTATACCTGGATCACTTACTCAGCCTCATAACCTTTCCTCTGTGAAAAAAAAAAACCCAAACCTCCTCACTCACACTGGAGAGTTCCACCTCTCATTTACATTTACCCCGACAAAAATGGGGATGAAAACATGCAAAAATAAGGTAAGCAATCCATGTCCATTAAATGAGGAAGAACAGAATGTTAGACTAACAATACTGCTCCAATGGACATTGACAAAAAACTTTTATACAAAGAGTTCTTCATTTGAATTTCAAGTCTCTTCTCAAAATGAAATACAAAATGTAATCAGGAGTCCTCAATAAAAAAACTAATTTGGAATGGTGGTGAGGCTAGAAAAGGATATCCTCATTTTTTATCAGCGATTCCACCACCTGCCTCTGGTAGCGGATGTCATTCAGTGCCGTCATGGCATCGAGGTCTGGGGCTCGCATTAGAGTGGGACCAAACACAATGCCCAGATTCTCTGCATTCATCAGGTTATCCTTTTCATTCTGAGTCACTCTGTCAACACAGACAGAACAAACATGAATAAGGGACGATTAAAAGATGATTAAATTCCCAGTAAAGAGTGCATCATATTATTACACTGATTTCACATTAAATCACTTACAAAGTGTCGCAAAAAGCAGCAAAGATCAACCTTCAAGTCATTCCTTTTTATTTATCCAATCCTAAATAACATGTATTAAACTGGAGTTTACCACTTTGTTGAAAAATCTACAGCCTCCAGTCTTTAGTGGATTCTTCTCTATAAGATTTAAGTCAGTGTATATACAAATTTGCTAAAATAAAATTACATATAAATTGTCAAATAGATGATTGTTAATAAATAATTATTTATTTTTCATCATGTTCCTTTTTACACAGGTTACCCCTAAGAAAAAAAAAAACATCAGTGGAGGATGGGATGTCTTTATATGTGCTACCATTTCTGAGATAAAATCACATATTTTTGCATTTTACTTGTATTGGCATGTTTACTTCAATAAATAAAACCCACTCATTCTTAACATGACCATGTAGTGTGTATTTAGTCAATATCGGTTCTGGTTCAAAGCACATTTATTGCCTGAGACACCAATGTTACAATACATTACTTCAAGTATTAAGCTTTTTTGAAAAACTCTCTTTAATCTTTGATGAAATGCATGAACTCACTAAGGCTGCTTGAAATAAGGATGGCTGTTTTGAAATATTAGGGTATAAAAAATAATGGACTTCTGACCTTTTTAAGTGCGCCATCAGATAGCGCAATGTTTCGCAGTGGGCAGGGGGCAGGAGCTTCAGAGCTTCATGAAGTGCCTCAAGACGCTCATCTGGGTCAGTCAGCTCTGTGACCACAAACAGACTTTGAATTACTGCGTTATCACATGTTGTTTATACGACAAATAAAACGAGTAGAAACAGGCCACAAAAACAAACAGGAATTAAACTCTCAAACTGAATGTGTAAATGACTTTAGTACAGTTACTATTGTACATTTGTGGTTAGTATAAAACAACTAAACAGCTACATTATACCAGCAACTGCAGAAGTGGTAAATATTTTTCAAAATTCCTTGCTAAATGAAAATGTTTTTAATACCCACACCAACTTTTCATTCATTCATTATCTCCCGCTTTATCCTCTATTAGGGTCGCGGGGGGGTTCCCCATGCCCATCCAGGGGAGAACATCTCGGGCGCTGGGCAGATAGACCCAGGACAGGGCGCCAATCCATCGCTGGGCATTTGATCCACTCACACAGACACACTCTATATGGGGCAATTTTTGAGAATTCAATTAATTTGATCCATGTTTTTGGACTGTGGAAGGAAACCGGAGAACCCGGAGGAAACCCGCACAGACATGGGGAGAACATGGAAACTCCACCCACATTGCGATTCGAACCGGGAATCCGTACTGCTGAGAGGCGAACGTGCTAACCACTAAGCCACCGTGCCGCCCACACCAACTTTTTATAGATGTAATCCTTTTTACATTGGTGTTAGTGGCACTTTAAACAGCTACAATCATATTTCAGTATTTAAATTTAATTCTGTTATTTGTAAGTCGCTTTGGATAAAAGCATCTGCCAAATGACTAAATGTAAATGTAAATAGTCTCAGCTCCTCTCTGTGTTAAGCTCTCACAATGATGAAATGCCCACAAAGAACTACATTTTTGGGAGCTTTGATTTAGTGGTAAGTCAGTTAGAAGGAATGGGGAAGAGAAGTTTAGGGAATTTTGAGGATTTTTGTATATGTATTACTTTGTGTTATAGTTAACTGCATGATCTGTTTGACTGGATTAGGTTAGATCAGCTGACAAAAATCCCCAGACATAGTGGCATTAAAAGGTTCGCTTTTCAAGACTATTTTAATCAGATAAATCGGACTAAATCTTAAAAAACAGAAAAAAAATCCAACATAAAATAAATATACAAATCTGGACTTTGTAAAGTCTGGACTTTGTTACAGATGTTTATCATTTTCACGCCATGGTAACAATCTCTAGGTTTTTATGATAACATGCTAAATGAATGTAGCTTTGCTCTGATGCTGATTTGCATAGATTTATGCTGAACAATTTTAAGCTCTGTGCTTCTGTAATTACTTAAGAGGGTTGGGTAACTTATTGCTGAGTCAAGTAGTGCAGTGGAAGCCAACAAAATCAGTACCGGGGTAAGTACAAACTGCATTCTTAAATCTTGCATTTTCCACATTGAGTAGAAAATACATTTTTAATACATTATTAGTGTTTTTCTCTACTGACTTTTTAGAAGACAGTAAAATATGTTTATAATTATAAATAAGCATTAACAGAAATGCATACATTTATGAATCCTTACTAATGACTAGGGAGCAGACAATTCATCGTTTTTGCAATTAATCATGATTAAAAGTGTTGCAATTGATTGTGAGTGTCTTTTGTCATGACAATGTTCATAAGAAAAATAGGTTTAGACTAAGTGGCTCAACTCAAACAAAACAAAAATAGTTACACTTGCAGCAAACTTGTCTGTTTACTTTGTCCTTCCATGAAAAGAAAATATTTTTCTTTTAATATTTTGTGTTAATATTCAGCAAAAGCCCTGTAATCCTCTCATTCCTACCACTGACACAGTCTAGAATCAACATGAAGATATATATATATATAAATATATAAAGTGAGCACATGAATCTGTGTTGATGAGGGTGAGAGAAAGAGACTGAAACTTACTGGCAACCTCGATGAAACGTGGGTATGCATCATAAGTGATCACAGGAATAGGCAATTCCCTGAAGTAGAGTTTAAGTGCCCCCGTGATGATGTTGATATCTTCATAAGCGTTCACTGAGATGTCTGCCTTCTCCCCATCTACACTCAGGGCAAGAGAGAGAGCAGTGAAGCATTCATCATCAAGAGCTTACTGAGGAGCAATGGTTTTCCCTCAAATATGGCTAGCTAGATAAGAAAAAGCCATGCGCTTTGGAGCCTGGATGGCTTTCAGTCATGCATGGCTTCGTTTGAAGTCACAAAGCACTGAAGTAAATGGGTAGCACTACTAGGCCTTGCTGGATTTCAGGGTTGTCTGTCAATTTTGATGACTTCTGGCCTTTCAGTACAAAGCTAGAAGGCAGGCTGATGCTCTTGGGTGGGTTGCACCCAACTCACTTCACATTCCACTAACCCAATTCCATCTGTCTCTTTTCCTTATTCTTCTTCCTCAAAGACCTCCCTTAACTTGTTCAAGTCTGTCTCTCCCACTACATTTCAGATTTTTCCCCTCCTATTCTGACCTGACTGACATTTGTCTCAAATCTCTGCTACAGGCTCATCCTCACTAGGGAAACATCCTAAAATTTCCTCTCTTATTTGGAACATTTATCTTGGCATGTCCCTTTCTCTCGGTTTCACTCTCTCTCTTGCAGTGAAGGCTAATCCTTCTCTGACATTGTCCATTTGTCCTAAATGTGTATGTGTGTCTAATGCCAATTCAGGGCCTCCTGGGGACATGTTGCCTCTGTGCATATAGGGTGTAATCCTTGCACAAATGAACCACTTTCACATTAAAGCAGACTCAAGCTGCTCTGACAATAGCAACACACATGGTGTTCACACTTTTGGATAAGACATAACCTGAGAAGCAGGACTGGGAATGCAATGAGATATTTAATGCTTCGATTACCAGTTCTTATAGCGTGCCAGAATGGAGAGTTCCAAATGTGATTTAAAATGAAATAAAAATAAAAAAAAACATGATGAAGACAAGGATGTCACATGCACGGCAAGGGAATACCATACCTCTGTCAAAGGACAGCTTGACATCCTCGATTAATTCACTGAAGCCAGACACTCTATAGAGACCCTCCGACTTCAGACCTGAAACAGACACCAAGTCACCATTAAAACCAGAGATGCGTTTATCCAGAAATTAATGAGCATTTGTTGTACCTTAGAGAAAAACTGTACATTACTTAACATATGGTGCCACTAATTGAGCAATTCTTATGAAGTGTAAACTAAAAACATAAAACAATTAACCATCTGTTTAATTAGACTTATTAACACAGTGTGCTGCTGAGCTACTGATGGGGAAAAAATGGTTTTCTTTTTTTTAATTATTTTTTTCATGAAATTGTGTATAAAGACTCTTTAACAGATATACACTTTTTACAGTATCAGCAAACTTAATAATCACACCTTATTACCCTCATTGGATATTTAATTTGAAAACCATTAACCCTATTTTGGGATTTTGGGCAAGTAAATATATTCCATTAAATATTGTAGCACTTCTCTTTGCATGTTTATAATGCAGATTTGCTTTTGCAGCTCAGGTGAAGACTCCGAAACATGTGGCAGTAATATTAAGTCAACTTATCACATTAACAAACTGAACCAAGTTATTTCATTATTAAAAATACATTTTTATGGTTTGTGAAATAACAATTGGTGTGTACATATACCATACGTTATAACAACTTAAATTCTTTAAAGGATTTTAAAGATATAATCTGTTTATATGTGCTCAATTTGTCTGACTGAATTCAAAGGATGAGAGCTGACCTCGTGATTCGATCTCCCGTATGCACATGTCCACCACCATTGGTCGTTTGGAGTTATGGGCCTTTACGAGAGTGGTGAGATCACAACTGTATACTTTTTTTACATGCTTCAGGTCTGGCTTGCAGTCATTTGGCACCATCTTGGAGCACTGCTTGTGAACATTTAAGCCACAGTCTGAAAATGCAGGAAAAATGTATATGTTAAGGATTTGCATAAAAAAGCCCTCAATATATTCAACAAAACAGGAGTTCACTCAAGGTTAAAGGCAAGTTTGTTTATAATTGGTAAATTAATGTGTTCAGGAGAAACAAGGGCTAATAAAGGTAATAAAAGGTAATATTAAAAAAACACCAATATGTTTAATACTTAGCAAGAATAACATCGAAAAGCAAACAGATATGAATCTTTAGTTAAATGAGGTATCAATTTCACGTTCAAACCATGAAGGCGATTACAAAAACCTTCACTGGTACAAAATTTATGTCATTCCACTATGGTCAGCTTTATAAAAGAGTTTATCCAATTTGGGTTTAGAGGAAAGACTACTAGAATATTTTGACTGATAGAGACTGGAAAGTGCTCATCTATGACTCCACTACCCAAGAATAAACAAGCAGTCATAAACACAAGGATCCCAACTGGCGTATGCTAATTTACAGCAATCTTCTCTGAGTTACAAGCACTAAAGAGTTTGTAGAGCACAGCAGTTTAAAGTTAACACTATTATTGATTACCCATATCCTTTGTCTAGTACAGATTGAGTTAATCTCAACCAGTTTGCTGAGGTTTCAACCTTATAAATCAATAACTGCCTAAACCATCAAGGACTGGTGGTCTCAAACATCACTTTCTGAATAGATGATCATATCCTGTTGGTGTCACCTTGAAGACACATGCCAAGACTACAAATGACACTTAATACAAAATTCATGAGCTATCCAACCAGCTCTGGGCTATAAAAGCACAAAGGTAGCTACAGTTCACAAGAGGGCATCGAAGATCTTTTATAAAAACACAAAAGATGGTGAAGAAAACAATCTATCTTGGTCAAAATTGTTTAAATATAAATCACACAAACTGTTTGAATCATCAGGCCATTCGTTTGGTATTTTTTTATTTCTAGTTTTCATGAAGCATCATGAAGCATCATGAAGAGTCACCGTTTTAAAGAAATCCATAAAAACACAGCAGACAATTTCTTATTTTTCATTAAAAAAAAAAAAAAAAAACGAAGCTCATGGAAAGAAAAAGATTTTTAAGTAGAAAAGCAGAAAATAATGCAGATGCCACATAAAGAACAAGCTGTATCACTTCTGGGCCACCAGATATTTGGACTTATGCAAATACAGGCAAATCAGCTCATTAATATATAATGTCTGGCTCCTTAACCAGGCCAGATGCTCTAGAGCAGGTACCATGTGGAGGATGGGAGAGATGAAAAGCAAAAATAGAGGGAAGTGAGAGCCAGAGTAGTAGTGTGACTGGAGCCGGGGGCCAAGAAAAAACCTTTGTTGCTTTGTGTGTGCAAAGCTCTGGGAGAATTAGGGAATTACAGTTATGCTGGAAACAAAGAGGCTTTAAGGATAAGAAGACAGCGCATGACCGAGAGGGAAGTGAGTGTGAGAGAGATAGAGAGGTAGGGACACCAGTGCCCACCACTCTCCTCCAAATCTGTACTTGCACAATAACAGAGAAGGAAGATATTCTCAGTGCTGCAGGGTACACTAGACCTCATTTCTATATTCAAATGGGGACACATTCTCAAAGCACTTATCTTCACCCCTCTCAGTCTGACTAATATTTTTAGGCAGCTTAAATACACTTAATATCTCTTAACAATGTTTTATATACTTATTTTGGAACATTCTAAGGCCAATTAATGTTCTATTTACTGTTGAGCCGAGAACTCATCAAATGAACGGAAGTGCTAAAGTGTTTTTTCCTAATAAATCGCTCACAAAATACAAACAGTCTTGGATACTTCAGGGTAAATGGAGTTAGGACTTCCTGTTTAAAATAGTCAAAGTTCGAAGCTCAGTAAGAAATTTGTTTGTTTATGACCAAATTGAGAATTGATTGGAAATTGTGATTTCATGTGTTCCATCAAGTCCAGCTCCACACAAACAATAACCCTTATAATAGATAATAAGTAGATAAATAGATAGAGAAAAGATGGGAACACATCTGAGCTACCATTGTTTGCTGCATGTGTCAAAGGGCAACTCTAGGAAATGTTTGTACTTGATTCTTTAGATATTATTCACTGCTTACATGTGGAAACAGCCAAACTAAAGCTGGTAGCATTATACCACTAGAAAATAAACCATCAATCTCAATTTACATTCTAAATAAATTTTAACAAAAAAAGGTACTTAAAACCTTCTTATTTCCACTTTAACCACAGGATAGTGAATCACCAGTCACCTATGATATGATTACCCTGCTCCCTTTCATCTAATGCAACAATGTAGAGATGATTAAATTAAACCTCCTGCTGGTTGCCTTTTTACACAGGTGACAGCGAAAGCAGGTCTTCCACCCGTTAATGCTTGTAATTACACTGACAATATTTTACACATTTATTCAAAACAAACTCCCGAATATGGCACAGGAGCAGCACTTCTGAAGACTGATTAAAACTCGCCCCTTGAGAAATGGTGCCTTCATTGAAATTCATTGACGGAAAAATGTAATTACTTCATGAAAGAGAGTGAGTGATCTCTTAAGAGCTGGAGACAGGCACAGTAATAGAGGGCACTAGCAAATAGATTCACTCTGTTCTCTAAGGTCTGCTGATCTTGTGTTCTGAGGGCTAGATGACCCTTAGATCCCAGGTGGGGGAAAAGAGGTCTCTGAAAGTGCCGGTCAAGGAATAATTTTTAACCTGTCATCTGTGCATGTGTGGCATTATCCTTTTAGTGATAGTACCGAAACTCATAAGTGGCCATGTAAAAACTCTTAGGTGAATCTTTGATGACAATAACTAACCTGGAAAAAATTTCTACATTTACTACAAAAGGTATATTTTATAAAACAAATTAATCTACATTATACAATGCAACTAGATGACTTTCTTCTTCACTAAGTCATAAATATTCATAGACTCACTCAGATTCTTTCTAACATAACAAAAAACGAAATAAAGACTAAACATACAATCACTCTTAAATAGTTACGGTTGAATGCAGATCAAGGTTTCAGTGGACGTCTCTCAGGGTTCTCATGCACTTGATTCATTATAAAGACTTGCCAGCTTTGTTTAGCACTGTGCCATGTTGCCATGGGCTTTTGTGAAAAGGGGGGGCTAGATGCCTGATGAAGCAATGTGGCGAAACAAACAGATACAAGGGTTGGCACACTGGCATTCAACCAAACACACACTTGCAGTAAAAAAAACGGGGGCACTGAAGAATGCAAATTTCAACATCAAATGAGACTTCACTGTCCTACTTCCTAGCAGCATCACTGAGAGGAAACAGTAGACAGAAAGGCACACACACACAAAAAGGAAAGAGGACTACAAAAGCACATAACAGAATCTCAACATAACGGCTTGGAATAGAAACGGCTTTTACAACCAGTTCATGTATTATTCATCACGTCACTTCTCAAAACATGCATGTAGCACACTTTGGATTATAAATGAAACATTTAAAAAAAACGCTAGCATATTATCATTGACCAACTATCCAAAATGTGTATAAAAGTACAAAACATGTACACTATAAAATAAATAGAACAAAAGTCCTTATTTAGGTTACTCTAATGAGCAGGAGGAACTGTCCCAAATCAAGAGTGCTACATATCAGAACTGGCTTTGCATTCTCACTAAAAACAAGATAACATTTTATGTACATTTCTTGAAAATTAATATGAAAAAATTAGTGCCCATGCTTGGCAAAGTATAAGAACAAAATTAGAATTTAAACATTTTTTTATGCATTATTTGCAACTTGCTTTATTTTTTTAAATGTGTCAACAATTCAGAGGAATCTCTTTGGTTGTGTGATTGAATACAAATCAGATTTAATAAATAAACACGAAACAGTTCAGTCAGCATCCATAATCAAGCTTTTTTTTTTTTTTTTTTTTTTTTTTTTTTTTTTTTACAGACAGCAGTGAGCTTTGCCTTTCCTTTATTTATAATGCATGTCCCTTTTATCCAATCACATCATTTTCTGCCCCAAACGTGCTCTGATAGGCTCAGGCTGTCTCTGTGTATGCATATGTGCAGAATGCCCTCATAACTGTTTGTTTATCATATGGAAATTATTATAATTTTATTAATAATTTGAACATCTACTTACAAAAGAAATTAAAAATTAGATAGAAAACTATTAAAAATGTATTTTATTCTTGTAAATATTGTATACCACTAGCTTATAGTCTTTTACACATGATGGGCTGTTAATAACATACACTAAATGCTGTTACTGATGAAAGGGGTCTTGGCATTTAACATAAATTATTATTATTATTATTATATACTCAAGAAAGCAATTTTACTACAGAAATTCAGATGTGTTATCACTCGGTTATTAATAAAGAAATATGAAATCCACACTGCATATAGCATTTCTGTCAGCCACTACACATAATCCCACATATGTACAGTGACCTACATAAGCAGCAGCTACAGAACTACCACAGGCCATTATGTAAGTTCCATTCCATTGCATGGCTGCTTAATTTGTCAAGACAGGCTTTTCCGGCATCACCATTAAACAATGAACTATAATATAATGTCTATTAAAAAAATGGGGAAAAAATGGTGTTTAAAAACTATGCCTCCATTTTACTTTTTAGAATAAGATAAAACTCAAAGCTGAAACTCTTTCCTTTCAACAGTTTTAGTGCATTACTCTGTATTTTTCTATTGTATCTAATTAATACCAGGAACAATTTAAAGCAATTTATATGCATTTTTTTTATTTTATTTTTAAGATAAATATGCTATTCATTCAAAGGACTTTCAGGAGAGAGGTTTTCAACTGGAACGTTATGAATGAACGTTATGAAAAAGGGACGAAACTGCATTATTTACCTTCATTTTTAATAAAGGTGCAAGGTCATTATTGGTACTACACAGCTGGAAATTGAAAAGTAGGAAAAACATCTTAATATTTGAGGCCATGTTGTTTTGTATGCATTTATGCATGTATGCAACCTTTGGAAACTTTATTTAGTTGCCACTTGTAATTATAGTTTTAATTTATGCCGCTTTCTAAAATTAAGGGTTATGTGTTTTGGGAGGTGAGGTTTAGCTTTAATCAATACTTAATTGAATCTTAACAGCGTCATGACGTGTTGATATTTTGACTGTATACAGTGCTTAGATTAACTATCTTCCTTTATCTGATAAAACTGCAAAGTAGCATTAATATTTTTATATATAATTGCTTCCTAAAATAATAATGAATCTGCCAGAGAATGATAACAATGGGTAAAATATTTCATCGAGATGGACAGTTAATAATTAATGTTTTCTTATCTATTAATGGTGTATCAGGCATCAAAACATCCTGAACAACATCAAAACCGCGTGCGTGTGTGTGTGTGTGTGTGTTTGCATTTGTGTACCCTCACCTGCACATTTGACTCCCTGAGCAATGAGTCCCCACATAAAGTTTGCACAGTACTCACACCAGTGAGGTCCTCTGAACGTGTGCACCTACAAAGGCAGAACAAAACAGGCAATGTTTATGTTTGCTTTTGCTCTACTGGATACTGCAGGAAAGTACAGGATAATTATTGAGTGGGACATTCGGGTGTTACAGTCACTATTAATCAAATTACTTGGTCAATCCATTCAGACAATTAATCAGCATAGGGAGTGATGGGGTGAGGTGTGAACGGGAAAGGGAAAAGGACAAAGAACCTGATGGGGCAACAAGAAAAAAACACAGTGCTCATGTGAATGTCATTACACCATGCAGAAATGGCTGTGGCAGGCAGGAAGCCAAGCTATTCCAACTGATTTTCTTCTCTGCACCAGGTAACAGCTCATCCAATCACAAGCCCCCATGACCATGCTTTAGGGATCATGAGTGAGGAACTAGCCACTGAACATGGGCCCCACTGAACATTGAGTGAAGATACAGATAAGCCTGACCTCACAAAACAACCCAAATATATACAGGTTTAAATGTTTGATTTTTACAAAACATCTCATTTACTATTTATTATTTGCTTATTGTTTTGCTGCTCCCTCCTATGTGTATACCATTCAATGCAAATATTAGACAAAGTCAATGTTAATTTAATTTGATACTAAATTAGAATAAACAAATCAAATTTTATTTATCACATGCACAGTATTACACAGTACAACTTGGATTGAAATGTTTGACATTATGTTTACAGGGAATACATTTTATTTCCCCCGATCGTTTAAGCATGTAATGTGGTCAGTAGAAAAATTGTCATATGTTATTTTAGTTTTTTTAAACATATGAAATTCAGCTACAGAAGAAATGTAAAAATAAATTTTGTACTCTACAAAGTCTGTTCTAATCCACTGGCACAAAATATGCACTTTTAAATAGGGGTGCCCAAACATCCCAAACGCTTTGAGTGCCTTTATTAAAGTACAAGCTTAAGAGACTATTGAATAAATTTCAAGATGCCAGAAACCTACTCATTTCCATACTTGAGAGGGTAGGGTTAGAAGGGAGTATTCTACAGTGACTACAACTATTTCAAAACATTAACATTACTGAATAGTCTTTGTTATTGGTATCAGCAAAACTGCTGCCAATTAGGTAGCCTTGACGAAACTTGGATTCCTATTCATGATTTGGTTTGAGTTTTAGCTAAAGGCTAATTGTGATTACCTGTTTTTTCTCTTGCTCTACGGAGTACCAAGAGTACCAACAGTATGCAAGATAAAGTGTGGGGGGAAAATAGGGAAAAGAGAGTGGGACACTTTGTGGAGTCAGCAATCGCAGTGAACTGCCTCTATACTTTAATTACATGCTAGTAGGGCAAGAAATGTAAAGGAAAACATCAATCCTTTACAAAATGAATCTATATAAATACAACTAAATAAATGAAACAATAGGGGAAAATAACAGAAATATAATTTGAAAATAATAATCAAAAAAGAATTATGAAAGTCAATTTTGCTGACATGAGCTGAATGAAAAAACTAGACTGTTTGTGCTGCCCATCAATCCTTTAATCTTTTCATCTGTCACACAAGAGATGTGGCAACTCTCTTTTTCTCTCTCACTCTCCATCACACACACACAAATAACTATTATTGAAAAAAGACTGGTGAATGGATCCCAAACTGCCTCTGTCCCTTGTTTACCTTTTCTAAGTATGTTAAACCCACCACAGGAATAAAACCAAGTGTGTACACAGTTACTAGAATCCTAACACATATTTTTCTTATTTAACACATTACAGAAACTAAATATATTGTAATCTGAAAGCAAAACGATACATCTCTACAAAACATTTATTTAATTTCTATGTAATATGTAAGATATTTATAAAAATAAAAAAAATAAAAAAAATCATCTTACCTTAAAGTTGTGGACTTTCTCATACTTGGGGGCACGGTCATTGTCCTTCAGGGTGGCACGGCGCACCAACGAGCTGAGCTGTGAATAGGCAAAGAGTTTGAGAGGCTGCCAAATGGTAGCTGGAGGTTTTTGAGGACGCATCCTCATGGCCAGTGCTGCTGCCAGCAGTTCCTGTTCTTTCCCTTCCTGTTTGGTTTTGTGCACCAGAGATTTTTCTCCATTGCTGAGTGTGTAAGACTCCCGTGATGGCATGCTGCCGCACCAGCTGAGCGATCTTACACTGATACGGGCTGCCGGATGCTCAGTGGCCAGAGTTGACCGCTCTCAAAACACAGAGGAAAAACAAACCCCTAAAACTCAGAGAACATCCTGACCTGCACCAACAGACCCAAACTCCAAGACGTGAAAGATGTTCTGAACTCCTAAAATGAAGGCATGGAAAGTAGGTGAGTGTAAGAGCGGGGTAGGCGTCCTATCTCTCTTTGTCTGGGCATCTATATGCAGATGAGATGAGTAGATGAGTTAATCCTCTCCTCTCTGTGCACAGCAGATATCCTCTCTGGAACCTTGCCTCATAGAGAGCAAGAGAGGAGGTGTGCATGTGAGGAGTGGGGGAGGAAACCAGTGACAGTCACACTGATTACACAGCTTAAATCGGCCAATCAGAGCCAAGATGGTCAGGCTTTTATCAATGCCATCACGCCGCCCCTTGCTCGCAGCACTCCCGTCCTCTTGTGCAGTGCGTAAGCTTGTGGGTGGGAGGAGAGTACGACAGTAGCAGGCGCAAAACTGTGGAGGTGCCAGAGTGAGCGTGGGCTAGTAAAGGCCAACAAGTGAGTCATCCATTACACCCCGCATAGAGCTGCAACACTCATAGAATCACAATAATAGAATCACATAATCATTTCCAAATGCAGCAGCATTTCCGCTGCACTTAGCAGCATACAAAAATGAAACAAAGCATGAATTAAATACTACTAAATGGAAAATGTATAGTAATCCATATGGAAGTCTGACAAAGTGTTTCAATACATATTCCACTCGGGGCCAGAAACCATTATGCAGATACACTCCAGGTTTATATATATATTTAATTATGTATAAAACACAATTCAATTTGCTACAACACAAAGCAGCACCTGTCACACAGCATCCTGACATCAAGCACTAAACCCTATTACTGCTTTCTCGGTGTTCATGAGTGATTTCCGGTACAATACCTTTTGCAGTGGAACTAACACACTCTTCTGGTCATTTATTTTATAGAAAATAAAATGCAAAACGCACAAGGTTCTTAAAGGAATAATTTAAAATTTTCTCTTAATATATTTTCTTAACTTTGCTTGAAGAAAGTTTCTAACCACTTATTGCACTGCAACAAACAATGGTTAAAACAATCAAATGTTGCCTTTAAAATATGAAGCTATTGTCATTTTTTAAACAGAAGCTTAGGCAACCTTATTGGACAGCATAATGAGCTTGGAGGAGGGAACCAACCCCCTTTTAAATAGATGGCCAAAACTGATTAGTAGTACCGAATAGCCGAGAACTAAAACAAAATGATCAGGATTCAAGCCTACAATTCAAATTTCAAACAATTGCTTCACTCATTGAATCATTAATTTTTCCAATTAATTACAAATTATTTAAGCCATGACACCACTGATACCTATTGTATGACTGGGCAATATATCAATATTCCTATTTAAAGTCCCAAAATTCTTTAAGCATATTGTGGATATTAAGAATGCAGATGAAAAACATTGTGTTTGAGTGATTACAAAAAGTGTGTAATTAGATCATGATTGAATCAAGTGCAGTTTAGTGTGTAAAAAATCAGTTTTTATAAGATAAACCATCTACATACATTTACACAAATATTTTATAAAATTTCTAATCTCCCAATTCTACCTAATTTTCATATGTACAAGAATGTGGTTTCATAACAAATATCATAAAAATCAATCAGTATGATAACAGTATTATTCACTGTTTCATGATAGAAACTGCCATTTGGTAAGAAAAAAAAAGATTAAACCTGAAATAAAATAGAATTTCAAAGTCTCATTATAATGTGTACAGTATATAACATTACATTTAGATTTACAGCAGTGGGTCTTTTCTCTTATCCATATAGTGGTGACAACAGTTTAAAAAAGAGAAAATTGAGAATCTTGCTTAAAGGATCAATAGTAGCATAACTCTGGGGTATAAACTGCCAACCTGATCAATTAATTATACAGTGTCCTAACCACTAAGCCATCACTGCCAGATAAAGAAATGCCTTCTATAAAGTGATAGCTGACACTGACATCTCAATAATCAGAGATGATGTGAGGTTTTATTTCTTTGGTGGTGCTAGTGAAGAAAGGGGGGAAATGATTATGAATAATATAATCAATACAATCAATTTATCTAAGGTTGATGTCTAAGGGTGAGGGTGCTGCCTATACGTATTGCACCATTTTCATGATGCTTTATTGTAGTGGATTTGTGTCAAAAGACATAATACCATTTAGAGATTTATGATTTTTGTCTCATTTGATAAAATTGTATGAAAGTAGTAGCACATTTAAGGTCATGCATGATTTGTAACAGTTATAACAATCCAAATCAATTGTGAACCTCATCCACTATCTTAACCATAGTATTGTTCTCAACATCACGTTTAATTATTATTTTTATTACTATTATTAATAATTAGTACTACATAATGTCAGTTTATTTAAGAAATAAGATACAGCAAAACTATTCTAATTAGACTACACAGTTAATAAATAATAATCAGAGATTTAATTCTGAAGAATAAAATGAATGTAAATTTGACCTTCAAGTTCAAGTAGTTTATTTATATAGCACTTTTTTTTAATAATAGTACATTCTCACAAATCAGTGTTAAAAGCATAAAACCCCCAAAGAGCAAGCTGAAGCAACAGGGACAAATAATAATAAAAAAAACCTCTGTTATGTTGTTGTAAACCTTAAACTTAATCCGCTTTTAAAGCAAATTCTAAAATCATACATAAAGAACCATAGAAACAATAAATGTTTCCAGTAAATGGTGATTAAGCCTGCACATCCATATGGAGTTTCAGGCTATTCCTCTGTACAAAACAGATTCAACTCTTATGTCGGTAGCTAAAACATTTAACTAAAATGTTTGGTAAAACCACGTGTGTGCTTAGGGTCATAGCCTTGCTGCGTGACCTATATTCATTTGTGATGCAGCTTATGAATAGATGACCTGACATTTTACTTAAGAATTTTCTGGTATAATTCAGAATTCAATGGTTTATCAATTATGGCAAGCAATCATGTCCCACATACAGCAAAACAGGCCCAAATCAGGATACTACCACCACATATTACAGATGGGATGAGTCATACTGTAGAATAGTAGAATAGTCCAAACTCTTTGGGAGATGGTTTGTAACCTTTTGCAGTCTATTAACTTCCATTTTTGTCTCATTTGTTTGATTTTGTTCTCATTAGCTATTTTTTTAGAATAAAAAAATGTTATTATTGACTCCCCTACCCAATCACAAATCTTCTTAAAAATTTCACTTGTAATATTAATTCATTCTAAATAGATACTGATGTATAACCATCCATCCATCCTTATCTTCCGCTTTATCCAATAATAGGGTCGCGGCGTGTTCCCCATGCCCATCCAGGGGAGAACGTTTCGGACGCTGGGCAGATACACCCAGGACAGGGTGCCAATCTATCACTGGAAACACACTCACTGAGACACACTCTATATGGGGCAATTTGGACAATTCAATTGACTTGGTCCATGTCTTTTGGACAGTGAGAGGAAACCGGAGAACCCGGAGGAAACCCATGCCAACATGGGGAGAACATGGAAACTCCCATGCGCTGAGAGGCGAACGTGCTAACCACTAAGCCACCGTGCCACTGTTGTATAACCACAAAACCAAAATCCATAAAGTGACAGTGTTGTATGTCAGCAGTTTACAAATTATGTACATAACTTTGTTGTACTTTTCTGTTTGGGTAAACAATTATAAATGGCAATTTTTCTTTTGATACGACAGTTAATTTTAAAGGACTTCTGCCTAAATTATTTTATATGGTTGCACTTGTGTCGGTGCCCAATGATTTATAGCTTTGTTGGTCTTTTTCTGCTCCATCAAATAAGGCAAAGATTTACTTGCTTTTGTGATCACACTTTTAATCTCATTTGCATAGTATACTAATTCATTATTTAGATTTCATTATCTAATTTTAATATCCAGGATCTTCATCGAATCTTTATACCATTTATTTTGGTATTCAGTTCAAGGTGAGGAGAGTTTTTAGTGATCATGACGAAAAACTGTTGAAGCCAGTGAGCATAATGCACACAATAAACAACATATCTTAAAGGACTTGACCAGGTGAGAGAGCTTGCCATTTCTGTTGTTTTATGTTTATCAGTTAAACAGCTTGGAGTTGTTACTAAAAGTTCTGTGCATTTCTGTGAATTATTACTTGTTTCGCAAAGCTAGAACCATAACTATTTAAACCAAACATGATTTGCTACTGTAATGCCTTCATCTAAAATTATAAGCAATGTGTCTTTTAATTTAAAAGTCCTAATTAAAAGTTTGTATATAAAGAGTTGCACCAACTTTACCTTACTGCTGTTCAGTGAGCATTGACAGGCAACATTCAGAAACTGTTTTGATCAGTTTATGAAGGACTGGATCTTACTTCTGAACACAGTAGGTGAAGATCAACAACTGCACTGGAATTGTGAGCACATACTGAGTAAAAGAAAAAAAAAAAAAAAAAAAAAAA
Organism: Corydoras sp. C115; assembly: GCA_019802505.1. Lineage (NCBI taxonomy): Eukaryota > Metazoa > Chordata > Actinopteri > Siluriformes > Callichthyidae > Corydoras > Corydoras sp. C115. The sequence continues at coordinate 10,640,795 of JAFMOC010000001.1, read as the reverse complement.
AAGACCCGGACCTAGTCTTTCATTTTTGCTTTATTCCGTCATGGTTATGGTTTTTGTTACTGGAATATGAGTATGGATTTTCTTTCTTTGCCTAAAGGAGTCAGCCATCTTTTCTTCTAATCAATGTACTAAAGCTAGCCTCTTGCAGTTTAGAGCACAAACAGTGGCTAGGATGAGAGAGCTTTCCTGCCACTGCTTTCCAAATCAATGAGCCAAACACTGGCTATAACTGCTGGATCCAAGATAAAAGACTGCAAGTCCAGCAGTCCAATAGTGCCGCCACTGCTACACCATCAGGGACAAGCTCACCCAGTGGCAGTAATGTGCGCCATGTGGCTCAGCACAGCAGCTCTGCACCTTTTATATTCACCTCTCCCCTTGCTGCTGTGTGTTAGTGTAATAGTGTGGCCCGCTGTGTTCAGGCTCTTTGGAGTTTAATAGCGCTGCCTGCTGCTCAGTGCAGTGCTGGCGTCTGGCTCTCAGGATGGGGTCGCTTACACTCGCTTCAATAATTGACACTGATTGATCTACCCATTTCCCAAACAGAGCTCAGGTCCAAATGACATCCATAAAGCGGATGAAGTGCTGTAAACTCGGTCTTATTTTCAGCCTTCACCAAGAGCAAAAAAAAAAAAGTGTAAATCCATCTGTCTGTGTAATCACTTATTTTGGGATGGATCTTAAATAGCTGATATGATGAGACTTACATAAAAAAAAAAAAAAAAAAAAAAAAAAACATTGACTAAAAAAACAAACAAAAAAAAAAACATGCTAACCTTGTCCAAAAAAGGATAAATTCCTAAGGCCCTTGCAATAAAACATTTTCACTGAAAAAAAGATAAATAATGCTTAAATTGGACTTGAGGTGGATCCTATGAAAAACATTGGAAAAATAAAATCTTGTTCTTTACAGTTCAGAATGTGGTAGAAGGGTAGCGAGTATACCAGTATGATTGTAACTTAATACAATCTCAGCCTATACTACTACAGAAAAAGGAAAATCAATAAGGAGAAAATATTACATTATACACAGTTTAGAAACAGAATTTATGTGATATGGTCAGACCTCTCATTACATGTTTTCTTTGTTGTACAAATACCTTTGGTAATACATGGGCATTAAAGAAATTTAAGTGTGTTTTTATGTACAAATCAAGATGAAACAAGACAGAACTTTAAAAAAGGCCACCAAGATAGACATATAAAAGGCCACCAAGATAGACATATATAATTGTCTAATATTTAATTTCCAAGTACTTTATTAGAAGTATAGACACTGGTCATGTAGCTCCTTCCTTTGCTTAAAGAATTTAACTAAAGAACTGAAGTTTAAGTTGATCACGCCAAAATTTCACATTTTAAATGCTTTATGTGAATATTATCAGCATCTATATAATTGTATAAATTGCGCTGTTGCAATGTTAATGTTAATTACATTACTGGCTAATTGCAATTCTGAGTAGGTTCTAGAAAAGTGCACAGTCAGTGCATGTCTGCTATATTTTTAACAATACTGCAAATAATTAAAATAAATGTAATAATTAGCAGTGGTTCACATAGCTTTGTACCCCCATCATTCATAAGGTAATTATTAGATTATGAAAACCAATTGTCTTAATAGTGAGTTAAGGCTGACAAAGTAAACCATTTGTATTATTCATTCATTCATTCATTATCTTCCGCTTTATCCTCTATTAGGGTCGCGATGGGGTTCCCCATGCCCATCAGGGGAGAACGTTTCGGGCGCTGGGCAGATACACCCAGGACAGGGTGCCAATCTATCACTGGGCACACACTCACTCACACAGACACGCACGCAGACACACTCTATATGGGGCAATTTAGAGAACTCAATTGACTTGATGTTTTTGGACTGTGGGAGGAAACCGGAGAACCTGGAGGAAACCCACGCAGACACGGGGAGAACATGGAAACTCCACCCAGATGGGGATTGGAACCGGGAATCCCTAGTGCTGAGAGGCGAACGTGCTAACCACTAAGCCACTGTGCCGCCTTGTATTATTCAGTCTGTTGAAATAGTTAAATGGTTAAAATAGCATCACTTTAAAAACAGCAGGATTGTAAGATCATTTTATAATCTTAGTTCCTAACTCAATACAGTTTTAATTTTTTTAAATGTAAAAATTGTATTATACACCAGTTTAATATAAAACATGAGGTAGGTAATAAAAGTAAAACCAAGCATGAAATGTTTATTGTGGATCTAGCTTCTTGCCTGTAGTTTTGAAACCAGTACTTAAAAAAAAGTAATTTCTTTAAAGTTGCCATCAGTGAGGTTAAACTACTTAATATTAGTAATACGTTTACAATAATTAATAGCAACCATTAAATAAACAAGTGGCATATTGAAGACAACTGAGATTCTAACACACTGTATGTATTTACACAGTGGTAAAGTGTGTTCGATGTTATGTAACATTACATAAACATGTAATCGTGATTGCTTTGTAGTGGGTAAAACAAAGAACCAGAACCTTTAAACAACTTTACTATTGAAAGTGACTAATGAATACACTTTTAACATTGGCTTGAGATGGAAAGCTACATTTTGAGGTGTAGATCATTCTGTTCCAAGGAACAGAAAGATCTAGAGACTCAGTTACTATGGCAGCACTATTTATGCTCACGAAGTGCGAATGCTCCTGCTTATGTAAGTTACTTATCAAAACTTCAAAAAACCCACCCTTATTGGCATTAAGAAAGCTGAAATTAAAGGCAAAATACCTTAAGGAAATTCATAGAAAACATTTAATGTTATTAAGGTTAAATTATGCACAGATACTTACATTTCTGTACATTATTTCATTAGCGATATTGCCCATGTTGCTATGTGCTTATGAATAATAAAATTCTCTTATTACCAGGCAGTTTATTACCAATTACATTAAGTATAAAGCACTATTGATTTTCACCTACTGAGCCAATGATTTCCTCTTGCATTTTCTAACATTCATTGCTTTATCTTCTAATGGCTTTTTTTTTACCACATTTTATTCATTTTTATTTAGGAATATAAAATTTGCCATACGGTGTGACTTTATATGTTATATAGAGATTTTAAGGGTTTGTTTTAAACAATGGTTTCCAGTAAATTCAATATAGCAAGACAGCTACCTGGTTTTGTGCTTACTTGGCAAGAGGGCCAGACTAATAGATTATCTGGCTGCATCCGGGGCATGAACAATGATAAACGAGGTGTGACTCTCACATATCAAGCACTCACGCTCGCCCTCTCTCCCCCTTGCTTTCACACACGAAACATGAGCTCATAAACAAATTATTATTTCCTATCACTGGCTACATTAAAAACCCATTTTATGTCACTTTCCTGGGTTGTATTAATGGGTAACTCTAAAATTCTATTATAAGAGTCTAAGGAATTTTGCTGGTCTTTACGCTCAACCACTCTACAAGCGATTCTATTTGTTTTGTAAGAAATGGTTTGGGGTCAGCTTGCTGCAGCAATCCCAAATAAATGAAGCAATCTTTAAAAACTGGACAGGTATCCATTTTAAACATTTATATCCCAAAGCATATATCCCAATATACGCTAAAAGCTGCATTGAACAATGCAATTAAAGGCAGTTCACAATTAGCTTGAAGCAACACAGAAAACAGCAAATGCCCATCTATGATAAAATAATGAATTATAAATGAGTATTCTTGATCTATTCCAGGGGTATTAGGGCTACACAGTACGTCACATTTTTAACAGTACCATATTAGTCATAATATGAAATCTAACAGGGCCTTAAGTCTTATTCACAAAGGAACAATGTAACTGCAGGTTTCCATTCAAACCAAAAAGCAGCTACACATCTAATTCAAATAATTTATGAGTCATACCAAATGTAACTGCTTCTGTAATGAAATTTGCACTCAGACCTGCTCTTGCTGGATAAGAAAGAAGACCCATTGCTTCATCCAAAAAAAAAAAAAAAAAAAAAAAAAAAAAAAAACACGATAGGATCTCAAACTGGATTTTGTGAAATTGAATGCACAAAGAAAATAAAAAAAAAGGATTCAAATCATAAGCACTGTGCCCATTACCCATACTGCACCCAATACTGTGTATCTGTTACCTTGTGTATGCTAAATGTGGTAACCCTAGTTAAAAAAAAAACAAACAAAAAAAAAAAACACAAAATATAAATTAAAAAAAAAAAAAAAAAAAAAAAAACTGTAAAAATTCTTTTCACTCAAGAAAAAAAAAAATACTATAACATTTGACCAATGTCGCTCATATTTTTACAATTAACTAAATAAAAGATTAATCTAGCTTTCACACAGATGAAGGAATGATTGTCCAGTTCTACTGCTCAATTGTGTAAAAAATACTTTAAAATGTTTATTCTATAAACATTTTTGCCTGGTGGCTTAGTGGTTAGCACGTTCGCCTCTCAGCACTAGGGATTCCCGATTCGAATCCCAATCTGGGTGGAGTTTCCATGTTCTCACCGTGTTCGTGTGGGTTTCCTCAGGGTTCTCTGGTTTCCTCCCACAGTCCAAAAACATGGATTAAGGTCAATTGAATTCTCCAAATTACCCCATATAGACTGTGTGCCCAGCGATAGATTGGTGCCCTGTCCTGGGTGTATATGCCCAGCGCCCGAAACGTTCTCCCCTGGATGGGAATGTGGAACCCCACCGCGACCCTAGTAGAGGATAAAGCGGAAGATAATGGATGGATAGACATTTTCGCCTGTAATCAATTTGCACTTGCTCTCCATTAGACTCTTTTAAACTTTTATTAGTTGTTTCTATTGTTAAAGATTCATGAACTGTTTATAACCTTGTCCTTTTTTCAGCAAAGCTGCTTTGTGACAAGCCTGGCCATGTCTGATGGCTGGTAGGTTACAGCCAACCTTCAATGCCTGTTTAGCTTCCCCTTTTTCAAGTGGCAATACATTTAAAGTATGGGCCCTCAGTAAGTGTTTGATGGCAACTGTACAGTCCTTTATAGGTTGGTGATCCTGAGATATTCTTGGAATATTTTGGGAAATCTGCAGTAACTACATGATACATGGAAACTTGGTCATAACTAAATAAGATATAAATAAATAATAAAACTAAAACAAATAAATGAATCATATGTTACACAACAGCAATGCGACACTTAACAATTTGTATCTTGTCAGAAAAAATGCAAGCTTTAAATGACTCATTGAATACAATTAAATTATGATGAAAAAAATACTGTGACTATATACGCATATCGAATGTGCGTGGGTCAAACTGTTCTAACTGGAATCACCTTAGTTTCCATGGGAACATCATATGTGTGTACTTTCAGTGAGTAGCACAAGCAATAAGCCTGTTAGGCTTCAGTTTTATTTTTAAATTCAACATTCTTACACAGTTTAAAAGCTAGCTGCCTTTCTTCTTCACCTCGTCACACCTACATAGATTTACACACATTCAGAATCATACTAAATAATTCAACATCCACTCAAAACACCTACATTAAACAGTTTATAGTAAGAGATGATGCAAGTGGTATTGGGTTTATGCACATCAGGATAAATGTGGAACAAACTGACTTGCATCATTAAATCTTCAATTCATTATATTATGGCTAGGCCATTTAAGAATACGCATACCTTTTTAAAGCTGTCAAATTAAAATGTCCAGAAAATATATATTTGAGAAGTAAACAAAAAAATATTGAGGAAAAATACACATTTGCTAGCTGGCAATAAATCAGACTTCACTATATGAAAATTATAATATATTTATATTGACATTTATTCATTTAGCAGACACTTTTATCCAAAGCAACTAACAAATGAGTGAATACTGAATCCTTTCAATTTTTTTGTATAAATCAGCAATCGTTTTTTTTTTTTTTTACCTACCTGGCATTGGCAAATATGTAATACGCATAAAGCTAAAAAAAAAAAAATAGATAAACTAGTTAAACACTAGGGCGCCACGGTGGCTTAGTGGTTAGCACGTTCGCCTCTCAGCACTAGGGATTCCCGGTTCGAATCCCCATCTGGGTGGAGTTTGCATGTTCTACCCATGTCCGCGTGGGTTTCCTCCGGGTTCTCCGGTTTCCTCCCGCAGTCCAAAAACATGGATCTCTATGGAACTATGGAAACATAGTTCTCCCAATTGCACCATATAGAGTGTGTATGTGTCTGTGTGTGTGTGTGAGTGTGTCCCCAGCAATAGATTGGCGACCTGTCCTGAGTGCATCTGCCCAGCGCCCGAAACGTTCTCCCCTGGATGGGCATGGGGTACCCCCCCCACCCTAATATAGAATAAAGCGGAAGATAATGGATGGATAGTTAAACACTAAATAAATTGTAGATGTAATGCTGCTAATACTGAAGTTTACATATGAGATGCAATTTAGCTTCTAATGAAGACTTGGATATAAAAATAAATAGTGGTAATGACTAAATGTAAGTGTTCTCTGACCAAAATGAACTTACTGAAGAATTTCAAGAATTGTTTTTATCTAAATTTACCCAATGCTTTTTATCTTACAGAATTAGAATTAGCTTAACACTTATTATTAGAATTTATATATAGAACATCAAAATGGACTATATTATTTTATTGTATAAACTGGTGTGCACTGGTAAATGACAGAAAAAAACAACCTGAGGGAAAAAGCAGCATGTGAGATGAGATCATTTGCATAATATAGACCCTGACAACATTGATGATGCTATATAATCTCTCAATTTCCCTTAAAGCTACTTAATACAAATATAGAGCATAAAAATGATTTTTGGTTAAAAATATCAATTGGTTCAAGACAAATATTTTTGGGTTAAAAACAGCCTTTTTAAACTTTTATACTTCAAGGTCAATATAAATATTTAACTGATTTTTTTTTTCTTAAAAAAAGTTGAAACCTTCTACAGGGAACAAACCTCTGCATATTTCAATGCACTTTAATTAACTATTTATATTATCAAGTCTCTTGAGCTGATTCAGAGCTCTGCAGCTTGTCCGGTGTTCAACAGCAGAAGTGAATTCCTGTAATTCAATTATTTATCTTCCTCAATCGACTTCCAGTAGTTGCCTGCATTCAATTCAAGGATCTAATGCTAAGCTATGGCATGATCTTTGGATCTGCTCATACTCACCTGCACTATTTTTCAATAGGTAGACCAATGCATTTTAGTGTTGACCTTCCGATGGTTTAACCTCCCTGTTGTGCAAATTCTCACCTCATATTGTTCACCATGGCTAAATGGTGTAATAATCTGTCTGTGGAAAGACAGTCATTCTAAGAAATAACTCAAGACAAATCTGTGAAGAAAAACTATTTGTAATTTCATTATTTAATAAAATAAAGAAAAAAAGTAAAGGTTCAGAACAAAAGATAATTTGGGATTACTAATACTGCGAGTAGGTTTCTCCTTAACTTACTAACTGGAGTTGTTCCTATTCTTATATGATATGATTAAAGTCGTCTGCTGAATGACCAAATGTAATTGCAACTATACTAGCAGATATAATAGAAAGAAAAAATTAATCAGAAAATGTGGTCTGTACAAAAAGAAGTGTGTGGCAACTTGTGTGTGGCAAAAAAGACCATACAATCATCTATGTACCTCAGAGACCTGCGGTCCAGCAAGATCAATGACAGAAATCACACAACATAATATTGTTTCATGAATTGTATAGCATCATACAGATAATACAGCAACATCTTTTAAACCACTGAGCTTTCCTGCACAAGGTTTAAATAATATGTAGTCTGGGGAGAAAAAACAAACAAACACAGGAACTGGTGGGGATTAAACCGTGCAAATAGCCAAACCTTGAAATCAAACCTATTAAAATATCATTTCTAACTCACATGGTTTGAAATATTAAATCAACTACAATGGTGGCAGTCTGAAAGCCAAGACAATTTTTTTTATATTGACCTACTTAATTTACAACTAAGAACCATTCAGATTGTGCCTTGGGTTAATGTCACCAAACACTGAAAATCTAATTTCTGGCTTAACATACTTCAAACATTTTTACGGTAGAGAAAATAACATGACAAAAAAATGGACTCTCATATGTATTCATCTGAAGTCAATGCAAATGTATCCAAAAGAATAACAATTATACAGTTTTTACCTTTTACCTGATTCCTATTCAGTGAATGAAATCAATGTCTTTATAGTATCTTTCTTTACATGTATACTGAGCTCATTGAAAATGAATTAATATAAAAGTTCTTTTAATTATTTATCATTTTTATAATGCTATAAAGTCCTAAAAGTGTAAGCACAAAAATCTTTCTAAACATTTAGACATTTCTAAATATTTTATGATCCACTTAATATTATGATCCATCACATAGAACATTGCTTGCTAATAATATAAAAAGTATATCAAGCATTTTCTTAGATTAAATACAGCTCATGAAGTTACCGAACTAACAGCTTAACCATCTCATTAATAACATGTTTAAATATGCTACAACATCTTTTTTATATAGATTATCAAGTGAAAAACAATATGTTGAACAGGACTGTAGATGGTGTGATACAAACATGACCCCAAAGCTGAATAGTAAATCTCAATGTAAACAGGGTCTTTGTTTGCAAATATCAGTTTTAATAACTATAGTATTAATACTAACATCATGAGACTGACAATACTGAAGACACAGCTGAGACTACTCACTGAAGTTACAAATGGGTTTGGTTATTGCTAACCTTAAGGTAAGATGCATCACCTTCTGCTTCGACTAAAGCTCCATATTACTTTCAAACCCACAGAGACCTAAAGCAATTTACACAGCAGCACAGGACATCCTAGGAGTCAGCACATCCCATAACAACTTATTAGTTTTGGGTTGAAGCAGAAATACTACAAAAATAAAAACTTAGTCAGAATGACAATAACAATAATTTTCCTTACCAAAGAAAACGATTCAATCAAAAATCTGGGTGAATCACATTTAGTTCATTTACCAAACAATAAAAACATAATTGGTCCAAAAGATCAAACAACAATTAGAATATCTAGTTCAGGCTATCAGTGGTGATGATGAATGTGTGCATACGTAGCTCACATAGAGAAAAATTCAAATCAGCACAAGTTTAAGGTTTAAGAATAATCACACTAATAATTTAAATATAGATAAAATGTGATTTATTCAAGGATGTGAATACATGCTTGTAAGGTCTATAAAATCCTAATGGTATATAACCTGTTCCACAGATGTCAACCTCTAATAGGGTTTAAAATATAACATTGCCAAAAGTACTTTCTCCAAAAGAACTGTGAAACAGTATAAAAAGTTATTTCATTTAATCCATTTGACATTCAAAACTATTCTGATCCTTGACTAAATCTGAAAATCAGTTGTGTTTTTTTTTTTTTTTTTTTTTTTTTTTTCCCCCAAAAAAGCTTGTGCAATTGATAACTGTTGCTTGACAAAACAGTTATACGGGCTTCTTACTCTTAACAATTCTAAAAACATTAATTCCCATGCAACAGTAAACTTTCACAGAGATTTGTCCAGCCCAATGAATTGTTGTATATACAGTACATATTTAAGTAAATTGTTATTACAAATCATACGATTTGTATACTCGAAGTCACCCACTGGCCACTTGCATTTATGAATCAGAAATGTGCAAGAATTAATGACAAGTTCAGAATTGTGGACCTAAAAATCTATTTTAAATGTCAAATAGCAGATTAAGATCCTGAAATAAACAAAATGTATAAATGTTTTCCTGAGTCATGCATCCTGAGGCCCTTTATTTACACAACAAGAAACTTTCCAGTATAAGAGTATCATGAGTCAGAAGCAAGTATAGGAATCTATTTCACGGTTTGTAGAGTTTAAGGGCAAGGTACACACAATGAATATAAGCGTTCTATGTCAAACAGGAACTTTATGGTAGACACTTACTCAAACAAAGTGGGCAAAATAATACAGAGCTGTACAGCTTAAAATATATATATCATTTTTCATCTGTATTGTAACCGATAAATTCGCAATGCAAGGATGTCAGCCGATTATTTATTTTTTTTCCAAATATTAAAAACTTCTTATTCTAGTTATAATAATTAGTTTCAATTTGAGAAAATGTTTGGTGCACAAAACCACATATATAATAACTAATGTAAGATGATTATATTGTAGCATTTATTGTAAATGTTTTATCTAAAAAATGATTCCCCAAAAAGCACAAATATTGAATATTAACAGCAAAACAAAACCTATAAAATGTCACCAAATATGGGACCTTAAAAGATCAAATGATCTAAACATTCTGAGCCCATTCCCCCTTACTTACATTAAGGTGCACTGGCCATCACAATTTCAGCATTAGTTTTAGCTGGACTATGGTTTAATATATTTACATATCTTATAACAGCAGGCCAACAAGATAAGTGCTAAGACAGTGTTACTTAAACTCACATTTCCAAAACGTCAACGAAAATAGAATTTCAGTAGCACTCTGATCTAGAATAATGTCGTGTTTAAACACCATATCTATTAGTATGCAGTTTGGGCCAATGTTAATGAAAGCTTTATTTTAAATTATGTTATATGTACAGTATAATGTCCATTGTAACAAACAGGATGTAGGATGACTTTATTTGAAAACAAATTAAAACTTTACCACATTATGAACTATATTTTGTAAAAGTACTGAATTTTCACTTGGATAGCCCTGTAGTTAGTAAGATAATACACAGAGATTCAGTAATTACTGAAAAATAAAATCACTTAAAAATAATTTAAGCTCTCTGTGACTTGGGTTCCTTAATCAACCTGTATATTATCCCTTACTTGTGTAATAGTTTATAACATCTGTTTTATAAAATAGAAACATAGTTAAGTGTGGGGGGAGGGGGGGTTAAAGAGCTAAGTAACAGTTTTTGAAGGCTTGAGAGAATTGTATGACTAAATGCATCTGTTTAATAAAACTTAAATCAACATAAAACTAGTTAATTCTTTCTTCTTTTTAACTCTCTTCAATTTTTTTTTTCTCACAAATGTTCTCTTTGAGCCCACATAGATCATACGGTGATATTTGTGATTGTTAGATCATGAGAACATTATGAGTCATCAAAGCACCCACACAGCACTCCTCAGGGATGCTAGAGAATGTTTGTAATGCTCACAAAAAAAGCTTCAAAAATATGTTTTAGCATTTTATCTCTAACATTTCTGCACTTTAGTTAATTTAATAGAAACCTAAACTAAAATCAGATAAGGAATTATTTGTTTTTGTTGATTTTATAACTTCTTGACTGTTATTAACATTTCAATCATATTTATATGTCTGATTCCAAATGGATTTGGAATAGACAACATATAGTACACACAAATGGCCATTATTACCTGCATTACTCTTTTATATGAATTAGGAGTAGTAAAGAAGGAGCCATTTAGAAAGAATATATAAAAATACATATATATATATATATATATATATTTTTTTTTTTTTTTTATGGCGGACAGACAGACATTCAAATGATGACTCACCCTCTCCTCCAGGCCACTTTCCTCCGCAGAAAGATCTTTCCCATCAGTTACGTGTGTGCAAACAGTTGTAGGTTTCTTCAGTGTTGGCTCGCGGTTCAGTGTGGTGTAACCCACATGCTCATAGATGGGGTTGATTGTCATCTTGGCGATGTACTCAGCTGCTTTGGTCTCTATATACAAGGTAATCAGGCCATCGGTCACTAAGTCATGGATGGACTCGAACCGCTTCTCTCCCACAAAGTGCTTTCCATCATAGTAAAGGCGAAAGTTGCGGGTTTGATTTCCAAACCTGATGAGCAAAAGGCAAAAATATACAATAAGGAAAAACTAATAATAGCCGGGTAGAATGAAATTCAGCAGTGCAAATAAGCAGAAGTGGAAAACAAATTTGTCAGCGTTAAAAACTTTGTACATAAAAACAAAATAACACTTTGTACACCTCCATCTATTGAACCTAGATACACTGTTCTGCAACTGTTAAAAGACTGGGCAGGAATACAACCACACACACACACACACACACACACACTTCTGCCCATGTTAAGACATATCATCTTTCAAAGCTGGGGCACTCAGTGGTTATAAAGGAGCCAGCTCTGAAATCAATAGGTAAATAAGAAGTGGTCAGTCTCTCATTAATCAACATATAACAGCTGCAAAAAAAGAAAATAACTAACTTTTGGGTGTCCAAAAAGTTACTGTGGAAATCTGTGATGGCAGGATGTACATAGAAAAAATAAATAAAAGGCAGATCATGTATAAAAGTAATAAAAACAAATTTATTTGCCTTTACAATATTATAATCAACTTTAAAGACACTCAGACTACATCCAAAACAGAACATGCTAATGGTTACTCTCCCTCTTTTTTTTAACCAAATCACCAACACATAATGGTTAATAAGTATAAAAAAAAATACACCATCGAGTTGATTTGAGTGGAAAAAAGGAAAGATGAATAATACATTACTTTATAGCATCTCAGGTTTATTATGCGGTCAGTGGCCATTAAGTGAAACTGATCAGTTTATTGAATATTGATGAGACATACCCTGATCTCTCAGGGTCAAAAGCATGCTCATCATTTAAAGAGGGATAATGGGGTATAATTTCTTAAATACAGTAGCTACCTAATCTGTTAATTACCCATTTTAACATACAGATACTACCTGTTAATGTATTATTGATATAAAACTTCATGTTATAAAACACAAAATTATTTTATTTTCATAATTTAGATTCCGGCGGCATGGTGGCTAGCACGTGGTTAGCACGTTTGCCTCTCAGCGCTAGGGATTCCCAGTTCGAATCCCCATCTGGGTGGAGTTTCCATGTTCTCCCCTTGTGGGTCTCCACCGCGTGGGTTTCCTCCGGGTTCTCCGGTTTCCTCCCACAGTCCAAAAACATGGATCAAGTCAATTGAGTTCTCCAAATTGCCCCATATAGAGTGTGCCTATTTGAGTGAGTGTGTGCCCAGTGATGGATTGGCGCCCTGTCCTGGGTGTATCTGCCCAGCGCCCGAAACGTTCTCCCCTGGATGGGCATGGGGAACCCCCCGCGACCCTACTATAGGATAAAGCGGAAGATAATGAATGAATGAATAAATTTAGATTCCTAAGAACTAATGTATTATTTATAATCCCATTTTTCTAGCAAATATATTATATTTGTTACTTTTTTTTTAAGTGCAACTTAGTTTTTTGCCAATTACACTACAAGAAATATGATAAAAGAGAACATTGACATTATATGCAGGACTGTGCAAAAGATCATATTTAAAACTAAAATTAACAATTTGAGAGGGCAGCACGGTGACTTAGTGGTTAGCATGTTCTCCTCTCAGCGTTAGGGATTCCCGGTTCGAATCCCCATCTGGGTGGAGTTTCTATGTTCTCCCCGTGTCTGCGTGGGTTTCATCCAGGTTCTCCGGTTTCCTCCCACAGTCCAAAAACATGAATCAAGTCAATTGAATTCTCAAAATTGCCCCATATTAAGTGTGTGTTTGTGTGTGTGTGCCCAGCGATGGATAGGTGCCCTGTCCTGGGGTCTATCTGCCCAGCGCCCGAGACGTTCTCCCCTGGATGGGCATGGGGAACCCCACCGCGACCCTAATATAGGATAAAGCGGGAGATAATGAATGAATGAACAATTTGAGAAATTTTAATCAAAAAATAAATTGTTGTAGAACAACACTGTTCAAAACAGAATGCCAAAGAATTTTTTTTTTCTTTTATAAACTTATTTGTAAACAATATTTGTGTGCATTCCATTTGTGTGAAGGCCATGGAGACAATAATGTGTGAAGGAATATAAAGCACACAAGGGTTAAATATCTCCTGAAATAAAGCGTAAAGTGAAACGTCTTAGAAAAACTCACATGGATGACACAGAAATGCACAAGACAAAATAAAAATAAATCAACATGGTGGCTTTGAATCTTAAAAGGGCCATTGTTTCCAAAGGTTGTTCAATCTAATATTAGCGAAAGGTGCCTTTAAATTATGTTATCATGTACCGTATTGTTTTATTTATTTAAACTCAGCATATAAAAAGTTTGTTCCAAAACAAAATTATTGAAACAAAAACAAGTTGTCATGCAGCTTAGGACATGTTGCATATCATTTCAGGGCAAGATCTGGCACATCAACAGATCAAAGAAAAACAGCAGAATGGTATGTATACCAATAACCTAAACTTCACATGCATCGAATGATTAGGAGTTGCTTTGTAGGTATCTAATAATTTGTTTGTATTTATAATAATATTGCTCCCTTCTCACACTGTGTATGCACTTATAAACCATGCATTCACACAATTATAATGCAGCAGTTATTCTTAAGAACTGTGTTCGGTTTCCTGATATTAAGATGTTCGCTCTCAAATATTTTATTTCTCTCAGATATTGTTTTTTTAAAGTAATGAACATGATATTGGTGTGCTGAATTACATGACTATATCCAAAGGCTGCCCATTTTTCCCATTGTACTCCCAGTGGAACAGGGTGGATTCACTCACTAATTTAATGTGCAAAAACAAAAAGGCACGAAGGCTTAGATACAAAGTATGTTATTTTAGATGACATTTAGATGAAATATTTTAGGGATTTTAGATTATATTTATTGACAGAAAATCCAGAGATCAGGCAGCTAAATTTAAGAGAAAGGATTACACAACAGAACCTGAAAATAAATTTTCTAAATATAAAATAAAAAAAGCCAAATAATCCTAAACAGAATGATAGGTTTTTAAATTTACCAGAAAGTATTGCAAAAAAAAGTTATTAATTTAAAACGGTCAAAACTGTCATAATATGGAATTATGAGAGCGCAACATGGCCCAGGTTTAAAATTCAAAATTACTTACCGTAAGGCTAAGGTGTAAGTTCCAGGTTGCCTCTGGCTTTCTCTTATGAGGTAACTTCCTTCTGCTACACTTAACAGCTGATCTGCCTCCTCTCTGGAGATCATACCATGGTATCTAAATTAAATAGACATAAGAAATGGTAAATAAAAAAGCAAAAATCTGAAATTTATATAGGCACATTTTAAAGACTGAAAAATCTGTACTTATACTTACTCTCGACCATAGTATTTTGGCCTGTTTTCTACCTGTAAGTACAAAATAAATGTTTGACAATTGTCAAAGTTACTTTAACAAAACAATATGACAATTAAGCACTGACTTTCACATATTTTACAAATTATAAGATATTGATACTGGTACTGGCAATACAAAAATATCTAAATTTTCTGAAATGTGTACCAAATAAATAAAAAGCAAAAAATTATTTAGAAAAAAAACTCAGCCACTTTAATGGAGCCAACATTTATGCACAGAGTGTAATCAAAGGCTGCTAAACAATAGGACAGCAGGGAGTTATAATCTATAATGTATGATCTAGACAGCAGGATTCTGTAAATGGGGTGTTAGAACATTAGCATAAAAAAAACCTCAAAGAGCTCTACCAGCTGTTTAACCCTGATCTGACTGGGAGACAGTCGTCATCAAAAACACACGGATTAAAATTATATTGGCTCATTTGCAAATGCATCCAGTGCATTTCTGTTTTCACAAACAATCAGCCATCCCTCCCCCAAAAACACACACATTGCTGTGGCAGAGAGTACAGAAAAGGCAGGGTAAGAGAGAATGTACTGTATGTAATAGAGAACACATTTAGGTTTGAGAGCAGGAGTCCTGGAGGTATTTCGAATGCTGTCCTAACATTGCTCTAAGGAAGCATGTACATCATTTGGATATCAGCAATTTAAAATTAGGGAGAGTGCATAGGAATGTCTCTAGATCGCACGTCTTTAGTAACAAAACAAATTTAGCTTTATGTGATAAAATCCTCGGAGCTGAAAGAATTGACTTTAATATGCTGTCCGGACAACAAGAATAAATAAAACTGGCACTGTCAAATTCATTCTATTCTTTATTACAGAGAAAATAAAAAGAAGGGAAACCATAATAAGGAAAATAAATGCCTGGTAGTCACTTGATATAACCAGACAAGCATAAAGATGCCACGGTAATGAGATGCATATAGAAATATACACAAAAAAAAAAAAAAAACCCACACACACCACACACACATACAAATCAGTTTATCACAATCATAAAGCTCTTTTTGACACTGATCTTATCTTTTTTTTTTTTTAAATCAAAAGCACATGGTCCAAGAAAAAAAAACTATATAAATAAAATAAGGCCATAATTAACCACGATAGGATCAGTGTATCCTTTATTTTTTTATTTACAAAAATAATTTACCACCATAATTATTGCATTTCAGACCATTTCCGTGAAGAGCTATCCCTGGAACTAAGTGCGTACAAAATAGACACCATTGTCAAACTCATGTTTTAATGTACAATAACAGAAAAATTAAACAATAAATTCAAAAGGCCAACAGCTCATCGCAGGTCAGACAGGAAGAAATACACATTTACTTCAAAGGTGAATTTCTCTCCTAATAATTTTAATTTAGAGACAGTGGGTAAACCCAAAGGAGTCCTTGCAGAACTCTCTTGGTATGAAGTGGCATGCTAATCACTATATCACAGTGTAACTAAAATAACAGTACATTAACTGCTTGCATTTAAAAAAAATATTTATATGTATAGAAGATATATGCTGTATTTTTCTTACAAGGCATTTATCTAATCCAAACATAACGGCTTACTACAGCAGTACTAAGGAACTTCAAAGAGAACTGAAGGAAATTTGTTTTGCAAATTATGAAGAACAATTTCATGTTTTACACTATGTGTGTGCAAAGGCCACTCTGAAATCCACCCATACATGATTCATGACCGTTTATTATCCAGAGTTTATATTTAAAATCAATGAAAGAGTATTGTAATCTTATTAATCTACCAGATAATTTATACCAGATGTGTATAAAATGGGTGAGCGACCAGTAAAAACCTAAGCTTGTGGGCATTAAAGCATGTGATGAGTGAAGAAAAGGCAATGCCTTTAGCTTGATTAAAAATAAACTAGCACACTAGAATGCGTCACAGGGAAAGAGAGTCAGAACAGAACAGCCAATCTGCTTGATGGTCTGCACTGCCCCTGCACTATATATAATTTAATAGTTCACTGGAAAAACTAATCTCAGTTGCATGCAGCACAGGTCTGCTATCTCTACACTAATCATCCTGAATAAATACAGTTTGAGATATGCAGACAGATAGTTGTTTAAGGGCCATTGGTAACAAAATCATGCATAGGCTGTCACTAATACTTTCTCATTTCAGCTGTTACTTGTATTTCTACAGCTATTTGTGCAGATTGTGAAAACAGTAGCGCCTTTCAACACAAGAATGTAGTGCACAGTATTTACACAGTAACAAACAAATTGTGAAAAGAATGCAGTGACATTTAATTTACTAATTCCACACAATAGTCAAGGGATCCAAGACTCAGCTGGTTCTCATGGGTTCTCTAACAACCCTCCAGGTCGGCACAAATCCACAACTATTCAACACCTCCATAGATCCAGACTCAACACCAGCATTTTTGAACGACCCAAAAGAATTTTCTATGTGGTCAGATCAAGCAAAGCATCAGTAAAAGACAAGATATAACATGAAATGTGCATTGGTCTTTAGAAATGTGTACCTGACGGTATGAATTACCAGCAGAGCACAATGTCTTACCCAATGTTACACAGCTCTACGTCACACTTTGCATTTACTGTATTAGCAATATTTTAGCAGAACTGTGTTTTATTATTGCACTCATTTTAACACCAGTAAATGAAATCAAAGTTTATGTTTTCACTTTTCTTCCAATTCTATATCCTTCATCTTGTTTACAGATGTACCTGTCCACGAAGGAAGTTTAAAGTGGTATTTGTATTTACAACAGTAGTAAAAATGTACCCAGAGAGCAAAAACTACAAATAATGCTGTTTTAAATATATACTTAAGTCTAGAACAATTTTCCTTGTGCTACAGTACACTAAAATAAGATTTTTATTTCTTAGAGTTAGTTTCTTAGGTTAGAAGGTTAGTTTCTTAGCTTATATATATATATATATATATATATACATACACATACACACACACACACAGTATATATATTTCTCCTCTACTAGTAAACACAGTTAGGTCACTTTAGTTGCTTAATAAAATGTCCCACACACCAAACCAAATTGTCTGTTAAGCAATTCCAACCTTTTTAGCTAGTTTAATATATGCAGTACCATAGGGAAGATCATGCATGACAAATAGAGTGAAGTCCTGGAAATATACATCGGCAACTGCATTCAATTTCTCCAAAATGGGCAGGAATTGGATGCAGTGGCCTTACAGACCATCTTTAAAACGGTTTGCATGACATGAGTGATCTGTGATTGCAAGCTGTGGAGGTGTAAGGTTTGAAAAACAGTGAGAGTGGCTGCTCATGCTGAGCGTTTGCTTGGGGAAACCGACAAAACATTTGCATATTCTGAATAAGATGTAAATCAAGTGCGTTGAGCCCCGTTCACAGGGATTATACAAGGTTAAATCTCTTGCCATATCCATACAATGCCACTGCTCAGGGGAAAACTGGGCTTTCAGCAGCAACCTTTTATCCATGAACCCACTGCATAAAAATGGGCCCATCAAACCTTAATGACCCCTGGAAGCAAAACTAAACACTCAGACGTCCAACTTGCCTTTAAAGACACAGCACACGTAAACCTGTCTGAATGGTAATCTTGGAATAATAGAGTAGGTATCTAAAACCCTGAGATGGTGTAAGAGAAATCCTACTGTTTGTAATACTAGGTAAATTACAATAACAGAGGGAGATAAAAGCTCTGAAGAGGAAACTTTACTAAAGGGATCAACCATTTATCCTTTACCCTGTTAATGACATTTTGAACTACTCTGAAAACAACAAAAAGGACATCATAATACCATTTGTAAAAAAAAAATTTAATAAAATCTGACTGTCCAGATCTGAACAACTGGTTCACTTGTTTGAATTCATGATGCACATCTCTGTTTACATGAGTTGTAGGCTTTGTTTTGTGGTCAGGATTGCTTTGTTTCTGCCCTCGGCATTTCATGCTTTATTTTAACCACAACCTAGCACCAGCACTGCTCCAGAAGCCACCAGCAGTGCTTCAGACTTAAAGTAATAGCAAAATGTGTCACACTTGAGTTGTGGCAGGTGCTGGAACTTAAACCAGCACAAACTGTGGAAAATGCTTCACCCAAGAGAGGTCAGCAGTCTATCATAGAGCAAGCACACAGAAAGATTTACACCTACAGCCATTTCATTACTTTACATTGACTTAACTTGCATATCTATTGTGTAGAACCTGATCTCCCTAAGCAAACCTTAAGAATTTTGTAAGAAAACATACACACATTCAAACAGAAAACCCAAAACTTGTGTTGCGAAATGAGAGTCTTGACCACTGAGCTACTGTACAACCTTACTTTAAATCACAGTTATCGAATATAGAATTTCTGTGGCACATAAACCTTGTGTAGACAATGAATATTTATATATACTTTTTATAACTCAAAGGAAAAACATTTAATGTCTTCCCCTTTAGTCAGTTAAAAACATTCTCTTAAATGTCACCCAAATATGAATGCAACATTTATAATTAAACTATATTTATAACAATGAACAGTACTGTTTCACTTCAGAGAGTTCCTTCTGGATTCAGCTTCTCCCCAAAGGCTCTACAGCTCATCATCAGTTGAAGTGCATTCAGCCTAAATCCACTACAGCACTGTCAGAGGGTATAATGATAATATAGATGAATAATTCAAAAGAATTACAGAGCGCTTTCTTTAATTAATGCTTCTATCTGCCTGACTAATCTGGTTCTGCTACATGGAAGGAAGAGGTAGTGAGAGGGGGTTCTCTACATTCTGACTTGGAAATATTTCACTATCATTTTTGGTTATACTCTATGCAACTGGACTCAAGGGAAAACATGAAAAAAAAGGTCTAGACTCACAAGCAATTAAAATGGGAATTTGTAATTCGCTAGCAACCACTTACCCACTTATGAATAACCAAATATTTCAATTTTTTATCAGGTGAAAACACTGGGTATTCAAGCACCCCTAAAGCATGTGTGCAGAAAGAGACACCATTTAATGATTACATTTAAACATGTTTAATGGACTTGGTATGACATTTTCTTTTTAAAGAAAATTTATTATATAATTAGGAAACGATATTAGGCTGTGATGGTTCAGGTTCTTACCTCACATATGCATGTGATTCGGCGTGGGTGTGGTGCCTCCTGCTGGAGCTGATACACTAGAGCAACAAACCACCAAGAGTGAAAATGATAAAAGGACAGGTTTTACATAGATTGATTTAAATTCATTTAAATGTGTGCATACATTACACTAGATAACATGGACCTTAGCCTGTCAGTCATCTGCAGCTCTATTACCAGAATTTTATAAACCCAATCTAAATTAAGTGATAAAGTGATCCATTTTTCTTACTGTGTTCACACACAGAGGAGTTTGTGCTCCACATTTAACCCATCTGTGCAGTAAAACAGACACATAAACACACAAGTATAAATTTGTACTCACAGTAGGACTTCCATACCGGTGGTCTATATTCATCATTATCTATAACAGAAGCACAATATAACATTACAGGATGGACTGTTTATGCACAAACACAAACCACAGACATCAAAACAGGTTAAAGGTCTGTCAATCATTCCACAAATACATTTATTCATGTTGAAAATACAATTTAAGCACTCTTTAAAAGCACACCTTTAAAGCACTGGCTGTATAATTGACATTCTTGACATGTAAGGTTATCGGTAGTCGTGACCAAAGCACTGCTAAAATGAGTGCGCCCTCTAGTGGAATCAGAAGTCAGCACTATAAATTCTGTTAACAATTATAAATTATTTTCAATCGCTTATTAAAATAAGAACTTGATTCATGCCGTTTTAAATATGCTAAAGATTATATTAAGTTTGTGACCAGTAAACCAAGTAAAAACCTTATCCTGCAGACTTTATCCAAATACAAGGGTAGAATCATTCATTCATTCATTATCTCCGGCTTTATCTAGGGTCGCGGTGGGGTTCCCCATGCCCATCCAGGGGAGAACATCTCGGGCGCCGGGCAGACACACCCAGGACAGGGCGCCAATCCATCGCCGGGCACACACCCACCCACACAAACACACTCTATATGGGACAATTTTGAGAATTCAATTGACTTGATCCATGTTTTTGGACTGTGGGAGGAAACCGGAGAACCCCGAGGAAACCCACGCAGACACGGGGAGAACATGGAAACTCCAACCAGATGGGAATTTGAACCGGGAAATCCTAGCGCTGAGAGGCGAATGTGCTAACCACTAAGCCACCATGCCGCCCGGGTAGAATCAGACTTATCTCTATTTGATTAACCCAAACTATTTAAGTATTTTGTTATTTAATTAATAACTATGGCTATATTTTTAGAGTAATGGCAAATAAATGGTTTAAAAATCTGAGGACATTTAAAGGCAATTTAGCATGAAAAATAAAGTTTCAGAATGACCTCCAAGCTGTGACAATTACTCGTGTTTCTAATAATGTTTTAAATTATTTTGTGATGCACTCATCCCAAGTGTGCCAAATGTAGAGTCCTCCCACCTAACCTAATGTCTTGAGACTAGAAATGAGACAATTACAGATTTTGATAGTAGGATTATTGTCTAAGAAATAACCACAAATGTATTATGTAATAAAAATTGCCCAAAAAAAATACAGGAACAATGCAGTTCCTTTGTTTGTTATTTAATGTAAAAACAAAATTACATTTTGCCTTTAAAACATAGGCAACGCTTTTGCTGAATATAAACACAAAATTTTCTTTTTTAAAACAAAATGTCCCGTAAAATACATATTGACCTCCATTTGAAAGAAAACTATTTTTTATCCTGTAAGGACAAAGTAAACAGACAAGTGTGCAGCAAATGTAACTTTATTTTTGTTGCCTGTGACTTGCCACTGTGTCGTACATGTTTTTGTTATGAATGTCGTCATGACGATGTAAGTGCACTCTCACGATTGATTAACTGTAACATTTTTAATCACGATTAACTGCAAAAATGGTTAATCGTGTCATGCTTAATTAAGACACTACTTTAATGATCACTGTTGTAAATTTGACATCACCAGCAAGCATGATCACGAATAAGAAGCCAGAAATGCAAAAAAATGTAAATACACATCTTGTTTTCTTAAAATAACATGCATCATAGCTACATACAGTATCTAACAAAAGACATACACCACTCATGTTATTACTATTATTTTTATATTGAGGGCACAGAAACTTTACAATGTCATACAAGCTTTACACTGACTACTTTCAATTGCATCAAAGTGTCACATTTAAGTGTTGTCCCATTAAAACCTATAATACAATATTTACAAATATGTGAGGGGGTGTATTAGCTTTTGGGAAATACTGTATAGTGGCCTACAGTAAGTGGTACTGATGCATTCTCTCAAGCTACCATATAATCAGGCAATGAAATAACAAAATAATACATGCTACCCAATATTTCAGATAAGCTATGTCTGAGAATGACCGATGATTTCACACTTCAGATTTCTCACAAGATTTAACTTTTTAATGGCAGGATTTAGATAAGGTTTGCCAGATAATATTTAAGAATTGTTTGCTTTAATAAGCATTATGCCAACAGCAAGCATCTAGGTAAAATAAGACTTATTACATGAGCCATCCATCCATCCATTATCTTATGCTTTATCCTATATTAGGGTCGCGGGGGGGGGGGATACCCATGCCCATCCAGGGGAGAACGTTTCGGGCGCTGGGCAGATACACCCAGGACAGGGTGCCAATCTATCGCTGGGCACAAACTCACTCACTCACACAGACACATAAATAATGTTTATCGAACCAGGAATCCCTAGCGCTGAGAGGCACTAACCACTAAGCCACCTTGCCGCCCTACATGAGCAATAATTTTCTATTCATTTACTCCTGATGAGTATCGTACAGGGGACATGTTTGTTTGCTTTAAAAAATTCTGAGTGAGGGCTAGATGTAGTCAGTGTTGCCAGAGGCTTTTCCTTTATTAATTTTTTTTTTGCACTGATAGTTTCCATTTTAATTAAATTTTTTAGACAGGACAGTATCCTGTTCCATATCTGTCCAATATGTCAATATTTCCAGGTAAAAGCAGTTCAGCAGCTGTCATCACTCAACCTTGCTGTTAACAGATGTGACTAATTCAGTGTTATCTCCTCCAGTTCATGTTACACATGACCACTGCAGACCTGAGTTTAGAGTTTATTATGCATTTTTATCAATTAGTATTTAAACAATTTCAAAAGTTTTTTTTTTATTATTATTGTTATTATTATTCATTTTATTAACTTTCAACTTACCTAGAAATGGGCTTTGCAAATGGGAAAATAGATTTCCCTGTTTCTTTTAACAGATTTTTAATGAGTGCGGCATTTCAACTTGAATATAAATAGTTTACACAATTGTCATACAATGGTTGTTCAGAAACATGTTAACCCAGCTCTCAGAACACAATTCTTTAACTCGGGTATTGTAAAATATGAATCCCTCAATCAAAAATCAGTACAACAACCTTAACTTAATGTAAATGTAGTAGAAGTAAAGTACATTTATCTTTATCACCTTAACAAAAGAGATTTTATAATTATATGCATAATAGAGGGGCCTCAGAAAGGAAAGCCCACAAACATTATAGAACAATATACCTCTTGAGGGAAGAGGTTTCAAACAATACTACACAAGAGCTCTCAAAATCCAGGCCTCTCTTCACTGCATGCCTATTACTCTACTCTGGTCACAGTTTAATTTCTTATGGACAGGAAAGGGACTCCTGAGAAAAGGTGTTTTCTTTCTCAGTTACAGAAATCTTACTGTAAATCTGACCAACTAATTTTTCTTTCTTTCTGTGAACACAGTGTACTCATGCACTCTATTTGTATTAGTCAAACTCTGTTCACTAATCATTTCATTTTTTCTTTATGATTGGGTGTGCATTGATATTCTTTAAAATTCAGGCCTAGAACAAGAACGTGTGTCATATGTGCCTGTGTCAAGATGGGTGTTGACAGTAATATATAATATAATACAACTGAATACATATTTTGATGCTGTAATGAATAACAAACAGTCAACTAGAACCATCTGTTTCTAATTATTTAAAGAGAATCGAAGAGAATCATTATAGAGATAATAATCTGAGAAATAAATTTTTAGAGAAATAAATTTAACTTGGACCAAAGAGATCAATCTTCATGTTTTTTCCAACTAAAGCCACCCAAATGCAATAGTAAGATTTGTTCATTCTAATAGATTAAATTAATGTATTAAGGCTTAAGCAACTCCTTACTGTATTATAGCCTACGCATATAGCTACGCATTAAATTACAGATGTGTGCATTTAATTTGTGCACATAATGTGTGCATTACAAAAAACTAAATGTCCAAATTCCACTTAGTCTTGGTAACATAAAAAAGCTGTAATCTTATTTATGTACTGCCAGAGGAAGGCATTTTGGCCCCAGTTTGAACAAAAACCTCACTACAGCATGCCAGATTAGGTTTGTCTCCTGTTTTCATTGTGTCGTTGTTCATCCCCCATGACTCATCATATATATTAATAAAAAATGACTTATCAGAAAATATGCTGTAGGGAAGAGTATTTTCCCCTCATGACTGATCATTTTGTCTACAACTTTACGGAAATCAACCTTCACTCAATCCATTATCTCTAGTGTCTTCATTTCATTTTTCTATATTCCTCTTCACATAAATTGTTCTTAACTGGGTCTCTGGCAGGAAAAAGATAGAGAGACGAATGATATTTATTTAGCAAGTCTTTGAAGTCATGTGCAGACAATAGCAATTGTTTAATGTAGAGCCCTTGTTGCCTTATTTGTTGACTGCACAAAACAGCTAAAAAAAAGCCCCATGTGCAAAAATAAAATAATCCTTTAAGCTTCCACACAAGACCCTTAAACATGTTAAAATTTTAAACAGTGGAACAGGACTTGGTTGCTTATGTTAACTTTGCCACAAGGACACAAATACTTTGGTAACTAGATGTTTGTGATCCATTTTATCAGTTCCATTTTGTAAAGATGGACTTTGCGGTTCTGTCCAAACTGACAATAAACCACAACCCAAATTATATCTGTTATGTGAGAACAGAAAACCAACAACGGCCTAATAAATAAGACAATCTGCTGTCAGACAGCGGCACGGTGGCTTAGTGGTTAGCACGTTCGCCTCTCAGCACTAGGGATTCCCGGTTCGAATCCCCATCTGGGTGGAGTTTCCATGTTCTCCCCGTGTCTGCGTGGGTTTCCTCCGGGTTCTCCGGTTTCCTCCCACAGTCCAAAAACATGGATCAAGTCAATTGAATTCTCAAAAATTGCCCCATATAGAGTGCGTCTGTCTGAATGAGTGTGTGCCCAGCGATGGATTGGCGCCCTGTCCTGGGTCTATCTGCCCAGCGCCTGAGATGTTCTCCCCTGGATGGGCATGGGGAACCCCACCGCGACCCTAATAGAGCATAAAGCGGGAGATAATGAATGAATGAATGCTGTCAGACAGAATCTGTTCTACAGACTTTAAAACTATATGTAGGTGGAGAAAGTAGGTAATGAGTCCAAACTGGCAAGACAAAACAAATCAAACAAACAAGCCAAAAATATTTGCAGTGACTCATATTGACTAGAACACTCCCAAAATTACTTAAATTAATAACAGATGACAGTAATACAACACTAATGGAAATCTAGTGAAAGCAAAATACAGTAGAGAATTGAGTACAGTCAAATTTCTTCTGAGGCCTCTCAGATGTGCACTAAATGCATAAGCTTACAAAGACTTGGTGTCTACAAGACCATGCTGTTGTATCATGAGTTTCATGGAGCTAGTATATAGTCCTGCCAAATTAACCCTGTACATTTCCGCAATTTCCCCCCGGGGATTAATAAAGTATTCTGATTCTGACCTACTGGAAAAATAGATCATATTGATTAGAGCAATGCATCAGCAGTGAATTCCTGAATCAATCCAATTCCCATTCACAAGGTCTAAGACACCATGTCAGTCATCAATGGGTGTGCAAGTAGCACCCAGTATTCTTTGCTTCTCTTTGAGTTTATGACTTGTAGTGATACACAATTTAATTATTTTTATAATAAAAGTGTGTGAGACAGCTGTGCAATAACGCAGGCTACTTTGAAAAATCAATCTTGGGATTATATTAATCGAACCTATCATTTACATGAAAATTTATTTGAATCAAAAACTTAGGGTTAGGGCTCTAATCTAACCCTAGATTTTTTACATCTATTCTTAATCTTGTTGCAGCAAATATCTCTTTAAAATTCAGTCAAGTTGCCTCTGCTTCAATAGTACGTTACTCATATGCAAATCACCCACACCCAGTGCACTGACACAACAGCTTAATACTAAGCATAAAAAACATTACACTTTCAAGATGAAACAAGATGAAAACATCACATCCTATTATACACACATAATAGAATTCACAAGAATTCAATTGACCTTGATCCATGGTTTTGGACTGTGGGAGAAAACCGGAGAACCTGGAGAAAACCCACGCGGACACGGGGAGAACATGGAAATTCCACCCAGATTGGGATTCGAAATGGGAATGAGAGGCGAATGTGCTAAACACTAAGCCACTGTGCTGCCCGGATCTAATCCCCTGGCTTTTAATATTTACCTCCACAAATTCATTCATTCATTATCTTCCGCTTTATCCTCTATTAGGGTCGCGGTGGGGTTCCCCATGCCCATCCAGGGGAGAACGTTTCGGGCGCTGGGCAGATACACCCAGGACAGGGCGCCAACCCATCACTGGGCACACACTCACTCAGACAGACACACTCTATATGGGGCAATTTGGATAATTCAATTGACTTGATCCATGTTTTTAACTGTGGGAGGAAACTGGAGAACCCAGAGGAAACCCACGTGGACACAGGGAGAACATGAAAACTCCACCCAGATGGGGATTCGAACAGGGAATCCCTAGCGCTGACAGGCGAACGTGCTAACCACTAAGCCACCGTGCTGCCCACCACAAATTGATATATATATATATTTTTAAAAAACATGTTGGTTTTTAGTATGTTACAAACATAAAGAAATTCAAGGTTCATTCTCTATTTTTCAGATATGGTTCTCCACATTTTTTAAGCTTTTTTTTTTTTTTTTTTTTTTTTTTTTTTACAAGCAGCATTTATTGTCATTCATTCATTGAGACACTGCTTGTCTCACAATTAGTACTGTGGTTCGTTTCAGAGCTCTTTTTTTACTTCACACCACACGTAGTGCACAGGTATCACCTTCTATGAACTACTGCTGCAAAGTTAGCAGCATTAGGCATGAAGTCTGAAATGTTATCATTCATTCATTATCTCCCACTTTATCCTCTATTAGGGTCGCGATGGGGTTCCCCATGCCCATCCAGGGGAGAACGTCTCGGGCGCTGGGCAGATACACCCAGGACAGGGCGCCAATCCATCGCTGGGTACACACTCACACACTCAAACACACTCTATATGGGGCAATTTAGAGAACTCAATTAACTCGATCCATGTTTTTGGACTGTGGGAGGAAACCGGAGAACCCGGAGGAAACCCACGCGGACACGGTCTGAAATGTTATGGTATATACAGTAGAATCACCACAACACTGCAGTTCAACTAGAAGTTTCGGATAAGTGTCTATATTTACCCCCCAACACCTATTTCAGAAAGAGATGTGTGAACAGTTTAGTGAATGGTGAATTTCCTAGAGAACGGTCACAGCATGGTGTATAGCACTCCACTGTGCAGTGTGCTCTAATCACTAACGAACGCAACACGAGCAGGGAAAGAAACGCATCGAGAAGGTTGAACACAACGACGGGCATAAAAGTCAGGGTCGCTCCCATGTTAACAACACCGCAGTAGAACATTAAATCACTTTGGAGTGTTAAGCAAGCGTCTGATGAACCTGTTGGTTTAAACATTGGTACTTCACATGTTTACTCCATTGTTGGTAAGCGCGCGGACACAGGCTGCCCAAATTCTCCACGCCATTCCCGCTGCTGCCAAAGCAAGCCCGTTTAAAACCGCCGTCATTCATTCATTGAGACACTGCTTGTCTCACAATTAGTACTGTGGTTCGTTTCAGAGCTCTTTTTTTTCTACTTCACACCACACGTAGTGCACAGACATTAGAACTGGCATCACCTTCTACGAACTACTGCTGCAAAGTTAGCAGCATGAGACATGAAGTCTGAAATGTTATCATTCATTCATTATCTCCCGCTTTATCCTCTATTAGGGTCGCGGTGGGGTTCCCCATGCCCATCCAGGGGAGAACGTCTCGGGCGCTGGGCAGATACACCCAGGACAGGGCGCCAATCCATCGCTGGTACACACTCACACACTCAAACACACTCTATATGGGGCAATTTAGAGAACTCAATTAACTCGATCCATGTTTTTGGACTGTGGGAGGAAACCGGAGAACCCGGAGGAAACCCACGCGGACACGGGGAGAACATGGAAACTCCACCCAGATGGGGATTCGAACCGGGAATCCCTAGTGGTGAGGATAAGTGTCTATATTTCCCCCCCAACACCTATTTCAGAAAGAGATGTGTGAACAGTTTAGTGAATGGTGAATTTCCTAGAGAACGGTCACAGCATGGTGTATAGCACTCCACTGTGCAGTGTGCTCTAATCACTAACGAACGCAACACGAGCAGGGAAAGAAACGCATCGAGAAGGTTGAACACAACGACGGGCATAAAAGTCAGGGTCGCTCCCATGTTAACAACACCGCAGTAGAACATTAAATCACTTTAGAGTGTTAAGCAAGCGTCTGATGAACCTGTTGGTTTAAACATTGGTACTTCACATGTTTACTCCATTGTTGGTAAGCGCGCGGACACAGGCTGCCCAAATTCTGCACGCCATTCCCGCTGCTGCCAAAGCAAGCCCGTTTAAAACCGCCTCTGCAAACGTTCCTGTTTCACAATAATCATACATTACAGTCTAAAAAAAAGAGCTGAAACTCACCGAACACGTTAATAGCCATGATACCACAGTTCATTCCAACGGCTCTGCACTGCAGCGATGGATTCTCTCTCTCTCTCTCTCTCTCTCTCTCTCTCTCTCAATTAGATAGCAGTAAATAAAACGTCCTAATCAGTCAGCACAGCAAGCTGCAGGGAAACACGCCTGTTGAAACCGAGGCTGATCGCCTGCTCAGCACTAATTGTTTCTCTCGTCGCTGTTGTCTCTTGCTGTGCTGAAGTTTGAACCCCCACTAAGTCTGCCGAGCCGCATCCACACACCAGCAGCGCGGAGATCCAGTCTTAGAGCACAGAAGCAATTCACAGAGGCGTCTCGCTCCCAAACGGCGTGTGAGCAACCGGCCGAGCTAAAGCTTCCACCTCTCACACCCGCTCCGCAAAGCGTTCCGATGCGCGGCACACCAAATCCCGACTCGCTCCGTGTCCCTGCACTGAGGTCGCCATCTTGTGAGAGCACGTGACCGAAAGCCCAGTCCGCCCCCAGAGACTGCAGCCTCTTTATGGCGCGTTACCATGGAAACCGCCCTGCCTCCGAGTGATGAGGTCATAGTCGGGATGCTGCTTTTGTTCAGCAGGTAAAACCTGTTGAGCCGACACTGCTATGACAGATGCTAAGAACGTCTACAACAAATATATGACGTCAATACTTTTATTGCCCAGCCACAAACCTATAATAGATTATTTGTAATAAAATGAAACAAGGAAAAATGTATGCCACAGGCTTGTTAAAATGTATTTAATATTTAGTAGGAAAGCTGATGTTGGTAATGACAGCTTTAAGATTCTGTATGGACTCTGTATAGAGAAACAAGTTATTGTTCAATTTTGTGGAGTATTGTTATTGTTAAGGGTGGCTTAGTGGTTAGCACCAGTATGATGAACCTAGAGGATGAACCTTGAATTTCTTTATGTTTGTAACATACTGAAAACCAACATGTTTTTTTTAAATATATATATATCAATTTGTGGTGGGCAGCATGGTGGCTTAGTGGTTAGCACGTTCGCCTCTCAGCACTAGGGATTCCCGGCTCGAATCCCCATCTGGGTGGAGTTTTCATGTTCTCCCTGTGTCCGTGTGGGTTTCCTCCGGGTTCTCCGATTTCCTCCCACAGTCCAAAGACATGGATTAAGGTCAATTGAATTATCCAAATTGCCCCATATAGAGTGTCTGTGTGAGTGAGTGTGTGCCCAGCGATAGATTGGCGCCCTGTCCTGAGTGTGTCTGCCCAGCTGCTCTTATTTTTGCTGAGTGTTACCTCTGCTTATGTGGTCAGCTATTTGTAACCCTGTTCATCCATGGAATTCTTTACTTTATTAACACAAGTAAAAAAATAAAAACTTTCAAGTAAGACTAGACCTCATTGTTGTACACACTACTTTGATAACAGGACAACACACCGAAAGCTAAGTAAACGTCCTACTTGTATTTCTTTGTGTTGTGACAGAATAACTATTTCTTTTAGGAATTGTAAACATAAATATTGAAGATTAATAATAACAAAAATCTGATGAGAACACAGAACACAAAAACTGCATGGTTGGTGCACCCATGACTATCCACCCAATGTTTCTGTAATTCCCCAGTTAAGAGGTCAGCTTTATATCAACTGTGTTTTATGATCAAATCAAGGTTTACTCCTAATTACCAGACTATCCTCAATTTTAAATCTCCAATTGGTGTAGACAGATTTAGGATAGGTTTTGAGACCTAATCTACAGGATCTCTAAAACAAGATATACAGTACTGTTTTTTATGATTATTATCAATATAATAGTAAATAACTTCTCATATTAGAAAAGTAATTCAATAATGAGGTAATCGCATGTGCATCGTCTCTATTCAATTAATGCTACAATTTCCATCTAGTAAACTTGAGATTTGTTTCACCCCAGATGGATGTCCTGTATTGACACAAACTTATGGGAGTGTGCACACTAACAGGAAACACAGACAATAGCAGCCTAACAGCCTGCGTGCGTTTGGGCCACTGAGGTGGGAGTCTCATTATTACATATTGTTGGCAAACACTGATTTCCCTTTTTCAACAATACAGTTTTAGGGGCCAGATAGCCAGTGAAAGCCATCCATGTCATAAATATGAGGTAATTTCTTGAAGCCACCTTTGAATGTTTTTCACTGTACATTATTAACTGCTATAAAAAACATTTCAGAACAGTTTAACCTCATTTGTTTCCTGCTTATTCCCATGAATTTCTCAGAATAGAAGTCAAGGGACATTCTATAAATGTTTAATGGAAACAAAGCTCTGAAGGATGTGTCAGGATTTTTATGCCCTGCTATTAGGCTGAACTATGTTAAATACTTGTTGAATTTTCTTTTAGATTCCATATTTGACGTTTGAACATGTAAGTAAAGAAAAAAAGTGTTCATAACTGTATTTATTTGTGACACTGGTATGTCAATATACTATTTTTAACAACACAGAGCGGAAACCTTCCAAGGAAATCTTTAGAGGAAGGTATTTTTCCTTTAATGTACATGAGGTTAAACCATTTGTCTCTTTTACTGGGTTCAAGGATGAATTCTTGCTAAGACAGCAGCATTTCTGAAAGGAAATTCCTCGTGCATAAGGTTTTCCTGTGAGCACCAGAATGCTTTAGTTTTTAAAATGTTTTACTTCACCAAGAGGTTTTAAGAAACAACTGAATATGAAAATGAATTGAAGACTAGTTTATTACATGAACACATAGATGGTGAAGCTTCAACAGATAAATAAAATAAAATAATAAAATAAATAAATAAATATATATAATGAAACCTTATTCTTTAGATGCACTGTTTTTGTTTCAGACACAAACAATTGAACAATTGTGAAAATAAAAGAACTCAATCTGAGCCACACCTCTACTAGATTGTTACCATCTTTTCCAAACAAAACAATTTTCATAATAAAAGCTTAAAAAAAAGAAAATGTTATGCTCTATAGCAGTTCTCTAAAACTAAATTAGGTCAGCTTTAGAAATACATATTTTCCAGTCAATGCTGCATTTATGAAAAGGGAATTGTATTATATTGATTTAAGTACATAGTCAGGTCTGATCTTTTATTCAGAAACAGGTATAGAATATCACTGCCCCAGGTACCTACACTTGATATATGAAAAAATGACTTTTATTTGTAGAGTCTGTATGTATCTGTATTAATCATGTGAACACAAATGGGAGTTTAACTAATGTGGCATAAGTGTTATCTCATTTTCTATTTTTTGGTCTGTAAATAATTCTCCTGTTTGCATGTTGCAGATGAGCAACAACTGTCTGTTTTTCCTCCAAATCTACAGGTGCTTGTAGCCAGAGCTACATTTATAACACTCGAAAGGCAAGATGAAGATGTGAGTATAGATTACTGAGCTTGAAGAGAAAGGCTGGAGTTGTTGCAGTGGGAATCTTGTCACTACGGGATGCTCTCACCCAGAAACTCTGAAAGGTCAGTACCTTTATGCTATCAGCAGTTCAGTGATCCATGCCACTGCCAGGCAGTGCAGCAGAGCACAGAACCGTGTTCAATCAAAATCAACTCATTCAGGCAATGGCTCACGGGCCACCACACAAACCTCCCATCATGGTGACAGATAGCACAGGGTGAGCAGGAGTGCTCCATAGCTTACGATCAACCGTGTTAGAAACCTAGTGCCTTACATCTAAGTCCATACCAGAACCAGCCAGCAGAGGGAGGCTCCTTTTACACATAAATGGCATCTCTTAACTCGATCAAAGACCCAACATTTCAACATTGTGGCACTGCTGAGGTGTTATGGAAGCCCAGGTTGTTTTGATAGCACCCTTCAGCGCATCTGCATTGTTGGATCTTGTGTCTCTCATCATCCTCTTGACAACAGATTCTCCATGGGGTTTAGATCAGATAAGTTTACTGGCCAATCAAGCACAGTAATATTATGGTTGTGTATGGACAGGTGCAAAGTCCTGCTGGAAAATGAAAATCAAATCTCTATAAAGCTTGTCGGTAGGGGAAGCATGAAGTGCTCTAAATTTTCCTGCACTGGCATTGGGCTAAAAACAGTGGACCAACACCAGCAGATGACACAGTTTCCCAAACCATTACTGATTGTGAAAACTTCAAATTAGACACCATGCAGCTTGGATTGTGTGTCTCTTCACTCTTCCTCCAGATTCTGGACCTTGATTTCCAAATGAAATGCTAAAGTTACTCTCATTTGAAAACAAGACTTTGGACCATGGAGTAACAGTCCAGTTTTTCTCCGTGGCCCAGGTAGGACACTTCTGTCATTGCCTCCTAGTCATGAGTGGCTTGACACAAGGAATGCAACAGTTGAAGCCCATGTCCTACGGTAGATACATCTGTATGACTCCAGCAGTAGTCCACTCCAGGTCAATCGTCCCCAAATTTTTGAATGGCCTTTTCATGACAATCCCAGTTGCTTGTGCATCTTTTTCTACCACACTTTTTCCATCCACTCAACTTTTCATTAGCATGTTTGGATACAGCACTGTGAACAGCCAGCTTCTTTAGTAATGGACTTTTGAGGCTTAACCTGCTTGTGGAGTCTGTCAATGACTACCTTCTGGACATCTGTCAAATCAGTAGTCTTTTTAATGATTTTGCAGCCTGCAGAAGCAGACTAAGGAACCATTTTGAAGGATTAGGAAAGCTTTGCAGGTGTTTTGTATTGATTATGCTTAATTTTCTGAGATTATGACTTTTGGCTGTGAGCTGTAATCATTAACATTGAAATAAATCATTGTTTGTAATAAATATATGACATATCAGTTTCATGTTTGAATTGAATAACAAATAAATCGGCTTGTTGATACTATGCACTTAAAGGTACACTTTCTTATCATTGTCCATTTAAACAGTTTCATTACCGTATAGCAGCCATTTGTGGTTGTAATATGTTTCTCTTAAACTAAGGGCTAAACTTCTTTAGTCCTCTTTATGTGGATGATTTTTAGCACTGCAGTGACACTGATGTGGTGTGTAAGCATGTGTCACACTGGTATGAGTAGATCAGACACAGCAGTGCTCATTGTGTATATTTAATTGGTCGTACCTCATTTGTAGCTTCACAGATGGTGTTATTTATCAGAACACAACCCTTCATCACTGGTGATGGAATGCTGACATGATGTTGGTGCATTGACACTTTTGGTTGTTGGATTAAAGTCATAGTCCTCTGTGGTTATTGATGTGCCATAAAACTCCAACTGCATTGTTCTGTCTGATCCACATAACCATATCACTGTGAATGGGTATGTCTTGTAATGGATTGTTAATTTATTCTTTCTCTTTTTCAATAAGAGCTGGAATAGGCTCTCATGATTCCACTATATCCAATATCTGAAATGTTCACACTGTAGGTATGATGGACAGGTGTCATATTTTTGTCCTTCCATTATATACCCAGCTGTTAATTTAAGTTACATCCGTAAGGGTATCGTATGCTTTAGTGTAATTACATGTTACTGCTAGATTTGATTTAGTGGTTGATTTAAGTTAAGGAATTGTTACTGAAACTACAGTATTGATCTAAGGTTTTGACGCCAAGATCCTTTTCATTCATTCATTTCTCTCCCACTTTATCCTCTATTAGGGTCGCGGTGGGGTTCCCCATGCCCATCCAGGAGAGAACGTCTCGGGCGCTGGGCAGATAGACCCAGGACAGGGCGCCAATCCATCGCTGGGCACACACTCACTCACACAGACACACTCTATATGAGGCAATTTTTTGGGAATTCAATTGACTTGATCCATGTTTTTGGCCTGTAGGAGGAAACCGGAGAACCCGGAGGAAACCCACGCAGACACGGGGAGAACATGGAAACTCCACCCAGATGGGGATTTGAACCGGGAATCCCTAGCGCTGAGAGGTGAACGTGCTAACCACTAAGCCACCGTGCCGCCTGACGTCAAGATATTTGTCCAAAAATATTTTCTTTCCAGTTCTTTGATTTTAAACACTTGTTTTGTGTAGCCCAGTTTGCTGACTGTGTGTCATGAGATGTGAGCAGAAAAAGCTGTGGACAGATGCTTTTTGCTTGCTTTACTAATGGGACAAGATGGGTACCTCACATGCCGTACATACTGCTGTATCCATGTCTGATTACAGCAACTGTCATTAAAATGATGCAATCGCTGGAACAGACCTGATACGAACTTCTACACTTCATTACTTTACTATGTCTTTACCTGCATATGTAAAAAAACATGACTACTAGGCTTTTTCTGCCATGATGAAGATTTTTACCAATCACAACCTCAGTGACACTTCAGACACAGTAATCCAGTATCATGAAACCTGAATGTAGACAGTTATTCTCATCTTGAAGTTTTCCCTCTTATTGTCTGGACCATAATGCCAACATTGAATGGCATCCGTCGTTAAGAACATGCTGGATATTAAATAAAATAAAACTCAAGATAACTGTTTATGAACTTTACCTTCTGCACATGAGCACTGTAGGTATAAAATATGAGGCAAATAATCCATAAATGTCTTGTATGGAGCAAAATTACAATTTATGTTCAATGGACAAAAGGCTAAGAACTAATATGACTGATAATTAATCCACCTCTGACCATTGCTTATAAAGGTACAGCGTTTGGATGACGTTAAAGCATTATTAAAATAAAACGCAGTATATTTATATTTAATATTTACAAGTGATCTGCAAAATAATTTTGATGTTGTTCTAAAATTTACCGATTTTTCGATTCACCACAAGATGGTGCCCTATACCAAAGCAAATGTAGTTGAGACGGGACTGTACAAAGCCAATTAAAGATCACAATTCCAAAGAAAAACACTCAGATTTAAAGGGATATTAAAAGATTTATTACAACATCTTATTAATTTATGATACATTATACATAACTTTCACGAAATGACAAATTTACTGCCAGTACAATAAAAAAATCACACCTTGCTCTGCAGTGCACCAGAGTTAATCAAACAGCAGTAACCCAGTGCTCCAGGCTAAAAATTCAAAGTTGAACATGTTCTAGTGTAATAAACCAACTGAGATATGATTTAAACACAGTCTGATTCTCTCAGAGAATCAGCCATTCATGTGAGTGAGCACAGAACAGTGACTGTACTACTGTAACCAGTAAAACAAAACAATTCTTAAAGTTACTTTAAATGAAAGTAAAAGCAATGCACCAATAAAACTACACAGTAGTAAGCCAGTACATTTTAAGACAGAAGGCAAACTTATGATACTAGAAGCCAACTCTTGATCATTCATAATCATCTCTAAGATCAACTAAAAGCTATATGGTTTTATTGAAATGGAGTACACAATCATTTTCCTGCTTTTTAACCTGCAGGTCCTAATTTTTACACATTTTATTACTAATTATTTCTTAATAAATGGAACTTTAGAGGCAAGAACCTATATCACAGGTTTCGTAAAAAGGCTATCAATTATTTACATTGAGACTTTCAATATTTTTAAAGAAGTGCCTTGTTAAGACCCTAAAACACATAATGCACATAGTTTTTCAGTTATCACATTGTTATCATAAATGGAATTTACAATGCTTCCTAAAATGTCATAGCTGTCACATAACTTAATAAATAACATCAAAAATTTATATTTTATCCAACAGTGTTTTAAAAAGTAGAAGAGTACAGATTGAAAGTATTAGCAAGTTGGAAAAAACGGTTGTACGCCGCCCGGTTCAGGTAAAATCTGTACATAAAAGCCCCTGTGATCGGAAAACTCCATCTACTTTATACAGCCTGCATTCAAAAGCTCCAAAATCGATATCTGCAACTCCTCAATTAAGCACACATCAAAGTGATGCCTGTGGTCTGAAGTCTATGCTAGAGTACTACAGTTACTCATCTGTGGAACTACACATGGAATGTTTATTAAAACACAGCTCTTGACATGAGGTTTTAGCAAAAGTCCTTAAGACTTATCATTACAGACCAGACATCAAAATAAATAACACATTTAAATCAGTTCATATTCAATTTTGGGAGATGTGGCACAAGACCTTGAAGCTGCCACAGTTGATCTTACTATCAGTTGAGGACCAGAAGGAGAAAAACTCCCCTGTCTCCCCTTGTGCAAAATGTAAAAAATAAATAAAAACAAAACAAAGGCGAGTGATTTAACACGACATGGCCCTTCATTTGCAGTAGTGCTTTGGGAAAATCAATTTCCCATTAAAATGAGCCCTGGCACACTTTGGCATTTGACTTAAACACAGAGAATCAGTCATTACAATAAAAGTGAACTTATTGAGTTCATTACAATGCAGCAAATTACAGTACTATAATAAATAAATAATAAATAAACGGATGAACAACCCACATCATTTTTAAAGTGCCACCTTTTGCATTTCCTATAAACAAAAACAATGCATGTAATGGGAAATTATGTCATAATTAAGTGGATTCTGAATGATGAATATGTTCCACCGTGAAGGGACAGAATGAAGTATTCTTTCCCACCTCACATCAACATGGCTGTCTGGAAAAAAAGCGAGTGCAGACAGGCCTAATCAGCTTTCAGAGGGCTGTGTGGGAATAGCCAAGACCACATCTCCACTTGACTCCTCCCCCTCCGTGCTGTGGTCCGTACTTGGGCCGGGGGCAGTACCAGGTGCCGTGGAGGAGCTCACCCCGTTGGATGTGCTAACTGAACTGTGCTGGATGGCTTCAGCATGGGGGCTGCCAGGGACGGACATGTCCTCACTACTGTCCTCCTTATCAAACACTGAAACCACAAAACAACATACAAAATAAAGCCAAATAACACAATATTCAACTAATTCAATTTTTATATCATAAAGGTGACTGGATTCTAGTGTTAAGCCAACGACCTCTAAAAAGTTTGCAAATGGGTTTCAAATGACTTCCATATGGGAATTTAAAAACCATTACCATATCTGTTATGGCATGATCTATTCATTATACTTTATTGCTTAGATTTAAAACCAAAGGAAATTCACTATGAAGATGAATATTAGACAAAATGACCATGTTTTATTACATGGTGAGTTTAAAAGGGTTAGGCATAAAATAATAAAACCTTTATAGGATGCATTTAAGACTATGCTAATACTGGATTGCACATAAATCCTTCACTGTAAAGAGAAGGGACCTTTCATAAATATAAAGGTCCTTTTAAAAGGATATTTTTAAAACTACAATAATATTTCAAATGTGTGTTACTTTTAAAGCATACTGCAAAGTGCCACATTTAGTTCAACCACACATTCACAAATAAAAAAAATAATTAGAGGATAAAATGTAAACCGAGCTTTGACTATTGACAGGTAAAGCTTAAGAACCTGGAGAAATACTAAGCAGATCAGAAGATAAATGTACTGGTTCTTCTTCACAAAAAAAGTTTCCTTGCAAAACAATAATTAAAATACATACAAAATAATTATTAAAATGCATACATATATAGCTTTATATTTTTTGACATAAATATATATTTTACATAAATTAGGATGCAAGAGCCTTCACATGCTCTTAATTTTTCGAAGATTTTGGAGTGTGAATGTGAGAGAATGTTTGCCTATTTATTCAATAAAGCATTTATGAGTTGACAGACATCGCTGGACAAGATGGTCCGGCTTGTAATGTCCATTCTAGTTGATCCCAGATGTGATGGGGAGAAGATTAAGGCTCAAGTCCATACTAAACTCTTGCAACCATGCTTTATGTAGTGGGGCACAGTCATGCTGGAACAGAGAAGGACTTTCCACAAAACTGTTCCCACAAATCATACAGCTAGTCCACAATCCAGGGCTAGGTATCAGTTTCATACACATATTGTAATTGGACTGAAAGAAACACCTAAATTTAATTATAAAAAGGAGTGTCAGAAAATATTTGTAAATCTAGTGTAATTTTAGTTATATAGTAAAAAAAAAGGTGGTTATCACAGCACTTTTCTATTTTGTTGTTGCGGCTTATCTTTTAATTTGATTATTAATCTTCTTGTATTAATTCATGTTATAATGTTTCTCTAAAATATTAACTTCAAAATTTTCTAGATAGGCAATAAAATCTGAGCTTCAACAAGGCAAAAGCTTAAACACATGAAAATAAAATGCCTAAAAAATAAAAATGATTAAAATTTCTCTGAATGACCAAATATTGAGTAAAAATGATTTAAGAGAAAATTTCTGGGTGGAGTTTACATGTTCTCCCCGTGTCTGGGTGGGTTTCCTCCGGGTTCTCCGGTTTAGTCCCACAGTCCAAAAACATGGATTAAGTCAATTGAATTCTCCAAATTACCCCATATAGTGTGTCTGTGTGTGTGAGTGAATGTGTGCCCAGCGATAGATTGGCATCCTGTCCTGGGTGTATCTGCCCAGCGCCCGAAACGTTCTCCCCAGGATGGGCATGGGGAACCCCCCGCGACCCTTGTAGAGGAAAAATATCTATCTATCTATCTATCTATCTATCTATCTATATCTATATCTATATATATATATATATATATATATATATATATATATATATATATATATATATATATATAAAATCTATCAAAGGCCCACATCTCTGCCTGCAAAGGAAAAGCCATGACTCGGATCAGATCAGATCATATCTGGTCATCCACTGAAGGTCCTTGAACAAGATTACACACACACACCACACAACAACACAACAACACACAAATATATATATATATATATATATATATATATATATATATATATACACATTACTCTGAGACAAGTTTAATACATCCATTTGTTTAAGTCCTACGAAAGTGTTTTAAGACATATATTGATCTGCAAAAAGTTATAGTGTAATCTATCACATTACAAAATGAATTATTCACACAGGCTCTATAACTGTAAAGTGAGTGAAGAGCTTCCATAGGTGCAGAAGTTTACAGCAGAGTTTCCTTGAAGCCAATGAACAGTGAATTAGACATCAGAATCACTCTTAGGCTCTTCTAGATCACTCTTAGGCTTTCTCACAGCTCTCACATTAGATCAAAGTTAAAAAGTTGTAGAGAAATATTCCTAGGTCTGGTCATAAAAAAAGTATGAGCGTAATCATTAGTGTTTCATCACCCAGCACAAGCTGAGTGGAGTTCCATCAGGAGTTCCAGCAGCTCAGCCCATTGCTCCCTAAGGACTCAGTGTTGTTTTGTCATAGTATTCCCTTCTATGTTCAGTGATTCACTGGCAAGAGCGGAGACTGCACATTAAAAAGTGCTTTGACATGCGTGTTTGAATAAGCCATTCAGCTCTTTTTAAAAAGATGTTTTCAGAGAAAACAAATATTCAAGGTCACCTTTAAACCTCAACTTTTACATTTCCAACATTAAGTACGCTTAGATCTGATCGCATCAAGACACCCATTTTGATCGAGACACACAGAGAAAATACATTCCAACAATTAAACTTGTTCATCAGTGTTAGTCAGTGTATATGTCGGCATTTCTGTGCTTTTGGACGGTTTTGTATTCGCAGTGGTCTACATTCTTATATTGACCATCTTGTTTTAAAAAAACTAACTGATTTTATGCAACTGATATCAGCACCCAGTATCAATGTTTTCAGATACACATGTTAAAAGGATCTGCCATTTACAGTAAGGTTGTAAGAACTGGGGAACATTTTGTGCATATACACTCCCACACTGCAATAAATTTGAATATTTTAAACCTGTGGTCAGTGACTGATGATGGATTAGACACCAACAAATATTATGCATGGAACTTGATTACCTAAAATAATTCTACATGCTCTGCTAGCATTGCATAGATATGTCTAAAATTTAGATAATTAAGCCTAAATGGTGTGGGCTCAGTAAATCCAGTAATGCTGCTGCATATTACCTGCACTCCAACCTTCTATGTTTATACCGGTGATCCTGCCTTGTTAGGAATAGTTCAGTCCACCAAAATATAGCTGGGTCCCCCGCTGTACACTGAAGAATAAGGTGTAGAAATCTGGCTTGTCTGTACCTATCCCATGAGTCATTGTAAAACATGGCTTTTCAGTCACACCCGCAGTGAAACGTCACACTGACACACACACACACGTCTGCTTGGTACGTTTGCGCTCTTTAGCAAGCCATGACAGCATTCCTCCAACTGGTTAAAGCTTTAATAAGAGCAGCAGCGCGGTGCCATGGCTCTGCCCCTGTGAACACACCGACACAAACAGACTAGCGTCTACTCAGTCAGTTCCAACGTGTAATTGCTATTAAACTCATTTTCTGAGCCTGAGCCGTGCTTTGCATTTTATTATTCCCCGCGCTTGCTTTGTAACCTTTAATTAAAGTTACAATGTCATTTTAAACCAACATCATAAGGGTGTATTATAGGCAGTGGCGTGTGGCTGGGCCCTCGCACCCCTCCCAGCATTCTCATTTGTTTCTTGCTACCTTGCCAACTACTGCAGCGACAGATGATTACAGCACCTGATTTTAATGATGCTCACACTAGAGAGAGGCAGAGACTCGCAGTCCAAATGCCACCAGCTGCTCCACAATCGCAATGAATTAATTGGATCCTGATGAGGGAGGAGAGGTAAATTTTTTAAAAAAATACCTCTGTGTGTCTCGTAAAAGAAATGCAGACTACTAAGATAATTAATACCGCTAATGATGCAAAAGTCCGCTGAAATGGCACTTGGTAATTAACATGGGGGGTTGTTATCTCCTGTATCGTATCTAAGCGCTTCTCATCGCGGCATCATAAAAGGCTGAGTGCTTCAAAACGCCCGCACGTCAGGACCGCCTGATGTACTGATGGGGTTCTGATCAGGTTATTTAGCAAAAGCGCCGGCCAAACGGCCATAAAATACTGTCGCTGGCTCTGAATCAGGTCGAACACCCTGTAAATCAGAACGAGCCTTTTTGCTATTTCAGCTCCATATTCAGGCTTATATAATTACTCCTAATGGCATTAAGGAGGAGAGCGCAGGGTGAGATATATTATTATAGGCAGGACTACTGGCTCCTGAATCTGCCTTCCACAGTCTGACTCTCCCACTTTCAGTTCTGATCATCTAAACTCCTAGAGCAGATGGGCTGTGTGTGCTGCCAAGCTGAGACATGGCCAACCATGTTTGTGGGGCAGCCTGGGTAATTTCCCTCCCACCTGCCACTATGGACCCATGATCAAACAAGCCAAGAAATTTGTGGGTCTATAAAGCTCATGGGTCGACTACTGCAGGAGGAATTGCCCTACACTTGAGAGTGAACAGGACTATTTATAAGACATACTCATATCCATAATTCAGTTCACTTAATATGGTGTTCTTTCTTCCCATTAGGGAACTTTTTGACAGAAGAAATGACCATCTGCTGTTTCAGTGCCAGAAAGAAATGCTTGAAGGCCTAAATCAACTTGTCTACTAAGGTAAAAAGACAGACTAAGGCTTTTTTATCTTATTTTAGTAGGCTGCTAATATATGACTCCTCAAAGAGGACCACAAACAGGAGTGAAGGATGGCATCATGCGTTACTGCAGATCTCACTCCATTCTACCAGTCGTGCAGACCAGACTCCCACAAACGAGTTCACTCCCTGACAACTCTGTCCTGACGCTTCCATGATGTGCACCAGACGTGTCAGTCCTGGTGCTTTAACAATAGCATGGGATAATGAACGGCACGTCTGCTGCAGGACGGGCATCGCCATTATAATATGCTCATTTTAGATGCAATCATAGTCAGCACAAGTAAAGCAGAACATTCTTCTGTGCAAACCATTCATGAGTTCTGGATCCAGAACAGGGAAGGAAGAACAATCAATCACTTACAGTTTTTTGGACTTGCACATGTATGTCGGAGGACCCCCAATCAAGGTCCGTGGATCAATATTGAAAACAAAACTTAAAGCGTTATAGAAGATCTGACTACAAAATCTGCTTACACAATGGCAGCTATTAACTTTTTGTTTGTTCTCACAGGAAGCCTGAGGATCTGCTGTTAGCGCTGCATCCGACAACTGCTCCTTCATTTTACTGACAACAACAAATTGATATGAAGTGGCTGCATATGGGAGACAAGCTACAGCTCTGCTCATTTCATAAAATGTCATCAAAGCGTAACGGCCAAACATGTGCCTGAATAGCATATGCCCTTCTATCTCAAACTCATTTACGATTACTTTTAAGTGACTTGCCGGCAATATGAAGGAAAAGTGACGTAAAATATTCACACACACACTAATATTCCTGGATTATCAAGTCTCATATATATATATATATATATATATATATATATATATATATATATATATATATATATATATATATATATATATATATACACACACACACACACACACTATATAATTTTTTTCCCCCTTGTCACAAGGCAACTGCTAAAAAAAAATTACAAACTGATTAAATGCTCTCTGATTCTTGAGCTGATTGTGTTTTTTTGTGAGTTTTAGAAATTTTTGATAGCAACTTGCCAAATGACATTTATGCCACATCAACATAAAATGTACTGTCTTTAGTTGGATAGCACAGCTCCATGTTTTTAATTACCGTAATATAATTTTGTAATTATATTTTAGCAAAATAAAACCTATTTATTAAGATGAACATGTTATGATCTGTTAAATCATATGTTGCTTCACAGGTCCCAAAATATCAGGTGATTTGCATGTCCACACTGATAAAAAAACATCAAAAGAATGCATTTAAATTCTAATTGAAAACCTTGTTACATCTATTAAGTCAGGAAATTATCTATCCAATATCTAACCAGAAGTGCTCTGTATTCAGAAAGTGACACTAATGCAGGACGAAACTGATACCCTGCTACTGCA
The DNA here is from genome assembly GCA_019802505.1 of Corydoras sp. C115. NCBI lineage: Eukaryota > Metazoa > Chordata > Actinopteri > Siluriformes > Callichthyidae > Corydoras > Corydoras sp. C115. Next base: position 10,596,897 of record JAFMOC010000001.1, on the reverse strand, counting down.
AACCTATGAAATATACTCAGTGATGGTCTATCTTGTAGCATGGTAAGAGCTGGGACACTATATGATTTTATTAATGGAATATATCTGGATATTATCGTCAATGCTGTAGTTTTAAATCATTAAAGTTTTTACACATTAAGCTGATACTGCCAGTGATTCCATAAAACCAAAGAAAACCCTACAGACAGAACAGCAACATTAAAAACAATCGTAATGTGATGTGCATATATTCCTGAGCTATACTCTTAAGCTTCATTACTTACATTGGTAGCCAGCTTTCTTCTGCATTAGTGTGACTGGACAGTCCTTATGAGCAAGAAGAAGCTGCTTTAGCTGAGCCACCTCAGTCCGCAACAAAGTCACCTCATTCTGCAGAAGCACACAGTAGAAGAGACGATCAGTCTGCATCATGTTCATGATTTAACAAACGCACATACGCAAATGCACAGACACACACACATGACAAAAGCCATGTATTTTATATTTGTATTTTACAGAAAACAAAGTGTTGCATGTTACAATGAACAAATAGTATTTATTCATTGACTAAGTTGAACATATTATGTAGTGGATGATATAAAATGTAGCTTGTACATATGAACTATTTTACAAATTTAAACATTTTGCTTTAAGATAGGATTGTCCTAAAAGATAGGATGGCCAATCAATTGCATGAAATTTGGGTAATCTGTAAAAAAAATCATTAATTAATAACCATTTAATATCACCTATAAAATTACAATTTAAGGAACAATAATTGTCTACAACGTTTTAATAATATTAAATATGTCCTAAATTTAGGATGTCTTTAATGCATTAGGGAAACTTGGACATTTTATAAGCGAACCATTCACATAACACAGTATATACTGGATCACTGTCTCACCAAAATATTCAATAACAAACCAGTTATAAGTATTTAGAAAGTGCAAGCTGCAGCCTGATCAGATCAAAATATAATAAAATTATCACACACACACACACACACACACACACACACCAGAGATCCTCCTTCATACTTAACAGTTGGGATTTTCTTCTTTCATTCTCCTTTTAACCTCAAATTCACCTCGGTGGGTGTGAAAATATTCTTTGTCAAGTCAAAAGTAATACCATAAAGCCATTCCACCCGAACTAAAATACAGAATTGTCATTACATCTGTTAACTAAGAGACCATTTTTTTGATGTTTCTCATCAAGAGGAACATGGAAAGAAAAAAGAAAGAGCAGGGGAGGAGAGTTATTCCCTCCGTCAGCAGAACGCTATGTCCCATTCTGCCAAGATTTACTCCCCTTTTACAGCTCCCGCGGGACGTCGTGCGGCGTGTGTCAGAAATTGGCCCGTTTAACAGTGAAGGTGACTTTAAGGGGATTTAGAGGAACACGACTGTGTGAGTTAGGGGAGTGGGGGGCGACGTTTCTGTGGCTGATTTAAGTGCTTTCTCCTCTCCTGTATAACATGGCCGGGGTTTTAATCTATTCAGCTAAGAAGCGGCCAATTTACTTGATTCCATCTGTTCAGGTTTGGAAGTGCTGGCAAGGCTAGGCTGGAGAAGAACAGATTTAAACACAGCTGGCTGAGCCACGGATCTCCTCAGCACACGAGCTGCCACATCCCTTTACAAGCAGCCCTATAGCCCTTTGCACTCACCCCCACAGCTTGCTTGTTTCCCCTCTTCACCATCGCCACGCTTCTTCATCCATTAAACCCTAATAAAGCCCTGTAATCCCTTATACAATCCCTGTCAAAGTGGGAGAGCAGGATCGTTGATTCAGATGGACAATCACTGATCAAACACGTACAGAGCTCCCAGACGAATGCTGTTATCATGATCAAGCCTGTGAATTTCTTATCTAAACATTAAATAGCAAAAGCAATTTACGTTTTCAGACGCAGGTATGCATCCTGCAACATGGTACTAGGCTTGAATTGCACTGCTTTTTAACACACTATATATGCATGTTTATAGCACTGCTGAGAAATGTAAAGGCTCTAAGCTTTGGTTGTTTGTATAAAACTTTTAGGAAGTCGCACATCCTGCCAGGCTGGTGTGGACACCTCGTTAAAGAGCCTGTTATAGATGATGTCAAAGTAATCACCCATCATTAAAGCTCTGCACATTGATCAGCAAAAGTGATGGGACAGACAGAGAACATTACAATACCCTAATGACACTGATTATCATTCGGCATAGAAATATACACTCTAATGCTCTATAGTCAATCTGCCCTGTCCCAGTGTCTGTTTTACTACCTCTATTCTTTGCCAGGTCTGGATTTCTCACCACCCACCACCCCACCTCCCTTCATCTGCCCATGTTCAATCCTACGTTCATTTAACCCTAGGCAGAGTTACAACAATCTCATCAGCACCCCTGCCTGTCTCACAGTCACAAATTAATCACACTCATTTTCTCCTCCTCCTCTCACTCCCCTTGAGGCCCCTCCCCTTAATGGACAAACAGGACAGACAGCGCGCAAATAAACAGCGGCACAGCTCATTAAATTGACTGGAACACGTCGCCTCATAGCTTTGTGTGTCCCTATCAGCAGAGACAACAGTTAGGTGAACTGTTTCGAACTTGTCAGGAGCGGCTCCTAATTGCCTGCCGCAAAATGGCGGTTCAAAGAGACGGGTTTCCCTGGGAGAGTTCCAGGGCCAGCTCTTAAACGCACAGACAGGAGAGACGACACGCTTGTGTGCCGATGACATCTGGAGGAAATGTCTTTATTGACAGGAATGTATCAATGCAGGACGCACGCGCATACTCGCACACATGTGCCCACACGCTGTAGCTGTCACAACAAAACATTTCTTAATCACCATTAACAATTTCGTCACCATGTCAGGGAATTGCCTTCATTCGAGGTAAGAACACATTAGTGCAAGACAGCATAAAAAAAGAAAAAACACACACACAAAGCCTAAGATTGCAATCAAAATTTAGCTTAATCAATTTATGACGATTTATATAGTAAAACAAGTTAATTAACAATTATTATTCGACTCTAAGCCAATTTCTATTACACACACAATGGAATTACGAGAAAACTATAGTTTATTCATTAAATAGTTTATGCATTGTAAATTATAAAAATGTTTTGGTTCATTTTGTCCAAGGAAAGGTTCCATTTCATTTCATATAATGAGGACATGTGTAATTATTACTTGCCCGAGTTTAATAGCCATGTAGCTGTAAATCTCATCCACAGTATGTGAGGCTGACATGACTATCTTTCAGGACTGGCAGTCATTAACTAGAAGCAGTGTGGATGTGCTTCTACCATTTTGCTGAAACTTACAATAACACAAGGAAGAAGATAAATTTGATCTGAATATTCAGGTAAAATACAAAAATTATATGAAAATAATGATGATTTACATCATATATTCTAGTCACATAATCTGTGTGTGTTAAAGTATAATTAGCCCTGCTTAACTTATGTTTTACATTTTTAAGCAATATTAAGCCAACACATTTACTATTTAGAACATCTATGAACAACAGGATTTATTCTTATTTATTAAAAAAATAAAAGTGTAATTACATCAATGTAGGCTACATTTTATAAAAATGTAAATAATTGGTAACTGTCAGTCATTTGCAAAAGTCAGTGCACATTTTTCTAAAAACTTAAAGAGATTTCTGTGGTGTAGCTTGAAACTAATGTTGCCTTGTTTGATTCTGCTTAGTTAACATCTCAGTAAAACAGTATCATCACCATCATCGTTCCTTAAGTGTTAGCACTGTACCTGTAGCTGTCCATTCATTGAGCTCAGGTCTTCGGCTTTCTTCTCCAGACTCTGCACCCACACTTTTCTCTTCTGTCTGCAACGCGAGGCTGCTGCTCTGTTCCTCTCCAAAAACTTCCGTCTTTTCTCATCTGGATCTTCACTAGTTGACCGGCGTCGCCGCCCACCTGTACTAGGTGTGTGCTGAACTGGAGGTGCTGGCGATGCCTGCAAACATACAGATTACATTCTACAGATCCGAAATGTTAAAATAGTAATATTAGTAAAAAAAATTGTAACATACTCAAAATGTGCTGGACTATAATGTTGAACTTGATATAACCTGCTGACATTTACAGAACTACAAATTATGTGTGATATTACATCAATATAGTTTAATGGGGAACCTGTCACCTCACAACATGTTTTCAGCCCAGATCCATTCTTGAAGAGTTGAAGAGATTTTTCTTCTGTGTTTCTTCATACATGTAACCGAAAACACTACATTTTTCCTGGGTGTGAATGAGTTTTTCTAGCTTTGTTTACCCCTCTATTAACAGGTAAATTTTATCCAATTTTATCCAAGTGCTATGATAAGTTACAGCACTCCTGGACCGCCAATAGAGATAAATGGCCTTAAAAATACCTTTAACTGTAGTGTGCATGTATATATATATATATATATATATATATATATATATATATATATATATATATATATATATATATATATATATATATATATATATATATCTTATTTGTTGGGGCATTGTTGTTATTGTTGAGTTGCACATATAAGCCCTGTGCAGTGACACAAGAAGTCGCACGGAAAGACAGACAGATGCACACACAGACATACACACACACGGCTGCAACGTACAGGTGTTTCTGTGGTTGAGGTGGCTGGCTGCTGACACGATTGTGGACATGTCTCCTCGGCTGATGTTGGGGGAGGGGCTGGCGCTGGAGGTGGAGTCTGGTTAGCAGCTCTGCTTTGCTTTGTTTCCCCATTGGTTACCTGAGGAAGCTGATGACTGAGAGCTGCCTTTAGCTTCTACAAATATACGAGATCAGGACATTCAGAAATATATAAAAACTAAAGCAAATACCAAAGTAATAAAGCATTCTGTAAGTGAAGTTTAACATTAACAATCTGAATAAATCTAGTGGTAATATTTAATATGCATTACATTCTGTAATGAGCTAACTAAACAACATAAATGGAAAAAAGGAAATAACTGAGAATCTAAAACGAGCCCAGCCTGTATGTCTGCAATATTTATAAAGCAATAATTTATAAACACAGCAGTCAAAAGCTTTTTTTTTTTAATTCATTAATTAATTTATTTTTTACATAATATGTTTATACTATTTTTTATTTTTACACTAATGTGATTTAGTACACTGGGAATACATTAATTGAGATTTGGATTTTAGAGTTGTTTTTATCAGTAGTAACCAATCATAAGAAAATATAATAACCCTTAGATACACAGATATGTTTAGCATATGATTAGCAGGCTGGCTGACCATATGTGGTCTATTCAAAACAAGTCATCTGGCAATATATTAACAAATTAAAGAGATTAATTCTATGTTGGGAAGCTTTAGGCGATGTCACATCTTTTAACCATTTTTGGTCTAACTTAGATTTCAGTAAATATATTTTAAATGTCAAAGTTTTTGCGCTGCTAAAAAATGTCTAAAAAATGTAGTTATGTATATTAAAATCTATTCTTAATTAAAACAATAAAATAAATATTCTATTAAAGCAGAATGTATAAACTAGAGAATAAAAGCTTACTGTTCCTGTTTCTATAAATTCACAGAATTAGTTACATATGTTGCTCTCAACAGTGCACTTTTGAAATATGGCATTTTTTTCTAAACTAAATAAAACTTTTTTATATTTGTATAATTTGAAGTACTTAAAAATACAACGCTAAAACACCACATTTTATGTCTTTTTGTTTACAATACGGTTAATGCAACATAATACATAAATAGAATGTGCAGTTTTTTTTTCTTTATTTTTATTTAAGGAAAAAAAAAACTAACCGTAAATTATTAATTAAACATTTAGATAGGTAGGGCATGGGAAACAGTAAATGTGTGTAAGTCCTAAATTTAAAAATGACTTTATAGTTTGTAAAATAAAATATTTAATTAATTGAAATAAACATAAGTAGGTAACAGCAGAATTGCATTGCATATTACTACTAAAACAAATTATTTTTTACAAATGTAATAAATACAAAATTGTTTTTTGTAATAATTACATCAATATACACTAGATAGCCAAAAGTATCGGGACACTCCCACTGTATAAAACTAAAACACCTAATCATGAATAGTTAATAACTGTAAGCTTCCACCTTTGTGAAAAAAGTATGGGAAAGGTACTTGTTCCATAACATGCCTTAGTGCATAAAGACATGATTTTGGTATAAAACAACTTGACTGGCTCACACAAAGCCCTTACCTCAGCCCCATCTAACATATTATTATAAAACTATCACAGAGATTAAAGAGATTTTTGACCTAAAACATTATATTTTCAAACAATTCTGACCAACAGTGTCGTTTTATTTAAATAACAGGGATCTCAAAAAGTTTGATGTTCACAACACTTATTTGTCGAAGTGTATCATGGTACAAACAAAAGAGGTTTTTGATGACCCAAGAAGAAAAAAAAAGTTTTTGCTCATCAGGTTATAAAACCTTATAACTTTGATTGGGAAGTTATAAAATATCCTGTAGGTGTAACATGTAGGTGTCTTAATACTTTTGTTCACATAATACATGTAACAATCTTCTCGGGTACCACAGGACACCAACACATTAATACATGTATAAAGATTATGTATGATCCTATTAACTGCTTTGTATTTGTTACTGATAAATGATAAACCAATTCATTCATTGCACCTGATTTTAGAAGCAAGCTAAATTTAATCCATGATTCTTCTATTCATGAATAATGCAACTAAGCAGGCAATTGCTTTAACACCCAAATCAGTATGTGGTTTATAACAGTGACAATCTATCTTGCTTTCCCCACTGTGACTAAGGGAAACTGTCAGAATTTAATATGTTGAGAACCTAAATTTCATTTCCTGTAACTGTGATCAGATGCCTACTTAAGCAGCAGCTCTGGAGCAAGTGATTCAGAACTGTATGAATGATGAAAGAAGCAAGCCTACAACTTTAAGCACTGTCTGTGTGTAATCCTAAATGTACAGGGCCTTTGAAAACATAACACCTGCCACACCAGATGCACTAATACCAGCACAACACATACTACCATGTCAGTGTCATCGCTTTGTTTACTACATTCATTATAAATATTTAGTCATTCATTAAAATGTGTCTGGTCTGGTCTTTTGGAGGGTTACCACTATTTCATAACATTATAATGAAAAGAGCATAGTGACAACATGGATCACTGAATAGTTCCATAAGCGTTCCCTTAATATGCAAGAATCTATGGGCATACCATCACAATAAACTAATACTGTATGAGTGAATATTGTGCTTGCTTTTGCTTTGAAACAAACTTTTGAAACAAAACTGCAGCTCTTTAAGCCCCTTGTCTGAGTCAGAGGGCTAAACCGCATTAGAGTAAGGCAGGTACAGAAGATTAGAGTAATTAACTTTCAGAGAAAGCAGGAGGCATGGATTAAAACAACATATTCATCACCACTAAAAACAGATGCTTCCCAGCATCCTGTTCCAGAGGAGTAATAGCTGTCGTAGCTAATTTCCTACTCCCTCGAGACGCCCGTGATTCTCTTCTGTCAGGGAAATCTCTCTCTCTCCTGGGCGAGCCGCAGCATGTGCAGCATAGCGACCTCAGCGTTAAGCACCCCTTTCCAAATACTGCCTCCCGCTGAGCCTGTCACATGTTCCCCACAGCTACCTAACAATAATGTCAACTCTAACGTGCTGAATGACATCAATGCACACTCAAACCATCCAGCCATACCGTGCTGCCTCTGTCTTCATATGGCCATTTAATGTGCTGCACCAGTGCACCCTATAGATCACAATTTAATAGATCTCTCTGTAAAAGAACACGAGGTGGCAACAACGCTGCCCAAAAGTCAAAGACATCATGTAACGAATGCATTCACAGCGGGTGAACAAGACAACCGAGGGCTAAGAGAGAGGAAAGAAATTCATTTACATGAAGGAGAGGGAAAAAAAACAAAAAAAACAAGAGAGGCACATTCTTTTAACAGCTACCTTTGCCAGACCAATCTATCTAGCAAATTAGTTTATAGTATAACAACCTTCCTGAGCGCCCTCCCTGCCCGAGAAAAATTGTTCTTTGCGAACGACTCGTGGAGAGCCTGAAAGTGAGTGAGAGAGAGATGGCATGAAGCAGAGAACGAGAGAGAGAGAGAGAGAGAGAGAGAGAGAGAGAGAGAGAGAGAGAGAGAGAGAGAGAGAGAGAGAGAGAGAGAGTGAGAAAGAGAGAGAGAGTTCGGAATAGGGAAAATAGATTCATATTTCATAACTGCCACAGGAACCTCATCAGTACAATAACCCTCCTTCTCTGGGGTGTTATCCAACCATCTGCTACTATATTACTTATCTTTATTTTTCAACTAATTAACAGCATAATCTTCTAAATTCAGCAAGTTAATTATCATTATTGTGGTCTTTGCAGCATCATCAGTCCTTGTAAAGTGCCGTGTCTGTGTGTCTGGGGAGGAGAGGAGAAAATAAGTGGGGGATAAAGGGCTGAATGGGTGGAGTGAGACAGGGCTCTGTTTTCCTGATGTGTACTCATTAGGCATTTTCTATACTGTGTGTGTGTGTGTGTGTGTGTGTGTGTGTGTGTGTGTGTGTACTGAAGACATCATCAGGCTCTTGTCGTGCATGTGTGTCTTATCCGTCTGTGATGGTGAGTGCTAAAGAGATCTGTGCGTGGGTGAGACCGTGTCCAGGGTCAGGTTGGATTCTGCTGAACAAAAGGTTCCGCACAGGGTGAGGCCGATTTAATGTGCTTTTCTGAGAGCGTGCCAATTTCCCTCCCCACTTTGAGTTGCCCCTGATGACACCCCACTGAGTGCCGCGGTGTATAAGTGTTTGTCATCTCTAGCACCCGCGTGCATCAGGATCCACCCTTCCAACACAGACCTTGTCCACACCCCTCACCCAGCGCCCCCAGAGCAAGTTTACATGCTAATGTTGAGAGGAGCAGCATGCTGTGAACATTTACAGCAAAGTGATCAACACTTCATCACTACACCCCAGGTTTGCACTTATTGCCCCTACACCAGGGTACACCCTCTGCATTACAGAAGACAGTACCACCTATAAAATATATCTGAAGGACAGGGATATTCAAGAATTAAAGTTTCAAAGGACATTTAATGTGTAACCGTTGTATTTAAAAACCGGTATTTGTAGGTTTATTATTTTATTTTAATTGGCTGAGCTGCCTTCTCTGCATTTATATAAATCACATTATACCCATCCCAATGACCTTTTAAAGTCACACACGGATTTAATTTAATTTAATGAACTGGTTCTTTAAAACAGATTAAGCTTGTTTGAGTGTTGATCCTTTCGGATGCCCAAACAATTTTTCTTTATGAATTCTTTTTTTTTTTTTTTTTTTTTTTTAGCTTACTAAAGAGACTTGATAAGGCTTTACAGTTGAATATAGTAGGAATACATATTGCTAGTAAACTGAACTGTTATATATAGTTCAACAAAAAGCATTGTTAAAAAGAATGACTGGTTTAAAATCCTTGCAATGAACTGACAATTTAGGTGTTTGTCATGATAAATTTACCAAAATTTCGTGCTACAGTGAGAAATAGAAAAAAAGAAATTAATAGTAAACCACTTAGCAACAATGATATCTGTAAACTGACTGCATTGTTTCGCAATGATTTAAACTATTTGTAGTAATTTTATGGTGTGTGGTGCTTTTATCTTTATTTTATAAAACCAATAAGTTACTTAGGAGTAAATGTTACTGTGATTGGATCATAGGGAGGCTGTATTATTTGCGTGAGTCATGTCTAAGAAAAGTGATTTATTTTATTATAATCACAATAATATTTAACCATCTAATAGTTTATTGATTGAATTAATTAAATGTAATTGATTAGATAACATGAATTTACTAAATTCTGTAAAAATACTAAATAATATTGTCCTTGATAGAAGTTAAGCACAACTAATCATTTGTTTAGTGTACAATTGTAACAAAAGATTCAGTTGTGTTTGGTAGATCATAAGCTACTAAGGGTACAAGTACTGGTAATTCATGCAATAAAGCAGGCAACTTTATACAGTTGTCAGAAGTATGTGTTGTTTATGTTTAATGACAATTTTAATAAAGCTGTCCAAATCTTCAAGTATCACATTTTTGTTACTGTAAATAATAAACCATAAAATGTTATTTATTACTTTTGTATAGGCCATGTGTAAATGCATTTCTTTAATTAAAAAGATGTGCAGAAGTTTTTTTCTTGTTGTGGGATAACCTATTTTCATTGAGAAAATCAACATGGAATTTTCCCAGAGCTAACAAAAATCTTTTGGCTGTTTTTCTTATTTAGAGCAACATTCAATTGACATCTAAGTAAGTAAATAAGGTATGTATGTTATGTAATTAAACACATAAAATATATACTGCACCAATTACTGACATTCCCCTTTTTTTAACAGTTGTAAATAACGACACTGTGACATTAATACATTTTCCTATCTTATCTTATCTTATCTTATCATATGTAGCGCCCTCTAGTGATTGAGAAAAATAAACAACACAAAATTAAGAATCAGAGCGGTTGTCTGACTGTAACGATATATGTAACATACAAAAATCTTACGATACTTTCTTCAGAGCACTGAATTAATACATTTGAGTTAATAATCATAAATTAAGAATTACCATTTTCGCTTCTGACTGGACAGGCTTTGGAGATGAAGGACCAGGGATGCCGGGAACATTAGGCACTACGGTGACTGGTCTGACAAGCTGCTTCAGACAGAGAAACATAGAAAAAAAAAATTACATAGTTAGCCATTCTAGCCATCTGTCTTTATTAACTTGCTAACAGCTCAAGGTCCACACATGCAGCCACATCTGTATATTGGGTATTGTGCAAGTGAGCTAACTCACAGCTCAGTTTAATTAGGCTGACTGTCTGATAATTACAGAAAGCATGAGGATGAGGAACTTAAACCTAGATTGTCAATGTGAGGAGATTAGTGAATTAGTACATTAGTGAACAGTTAATGCCAAGCTGAAAAATTTCACCAGTGTTTGAATAGTGACTTATCAGTGTCACTATCAGATATCAGTGGGGATAGTGACCAGAAAATAAATCAGTTAATCTAAACTAATAACTGACAAATCTGTATCGTTGTTTTACCTTGTAGATGTGAAGTCAGAGACTCAACACATCTGGTGCTGTGCAGTTGGTTTGTCATCCTCTAATCCTTCATCTGTACTGGATTTTACAGTATGCCGATGGTTAAATATCTTTAAATCTTTAGCCTGAGAACTACACTTAGCCAGCAGTTACAATAAAGTGTTTAAAAACTCCAGCAAGACTACTATGTCTGATTTACTTTTATCAGCATTATGCACAGTGCAACATTATGGAAGTGCAACTTCCACTGGCTCTGTGGGGACCAGCTGAGTTCCTTTAAATCAAATTCACCCAAAATGCATTAGCAAAATGCAAACTTGTTTTTTGAACTTGGACACAGAAAATTACTTTTCCAAACTTTTCCAACAAAGTGCAAGGCATACAATTTCAAAAATGCCTAGCTAGGTGCTTGATTTTATTCATCTGTGACAATGGGACTGAAAAAAAAAACATCTGATTTGATGATTAAAAGATGTGTACCACATTTATCTGGATAGTATATAAAATAAAAAAATAAAATAAATCTCATGGGGGGAACACTCTCTCAATTCAATGGTTTTACATCAGGACACCAACATCTGGCCCTTGCCATGACCTGGGGTTGCGGCAATTGGTCAGGTCTAGGTTCAGCAACAATATGTGCTCAAAGAATGAGGTCAGCTGACTACCTGAATATACCAAAAGACCAGGTTATTCCATCAACTGACTTCTCCTTCACTGATGGTACAGGCATATTCCAAGATAATAATGCCATGCCAATGAGTCATCAGGCTCAAATTGTGAGAGAGTGGTTCAGGTAGCATCAGACATCATTCTCACACATGGATTGGCCACCACAGAGTCCAGACCTTTAACCTCATTGAGAATCTTTGGGATGTGCTGGAGAATGCTTTGCGCAGTTGTCAGACTCATCATCAATGCATATCTTGGAACATTGCAGAAGCTTATCAAAACAATGCCACAGCGAAAGCATGCCGTAATCCATGTGTGACCATTTTTTAGTGGAGACTTTTTTTTGGCCAGGCAGTGTCTAAACTTAGATTTAAAAAGTTCAACTTAAATTATGCCCCGTGAATTATACGCATGTAAAACCAGAAATAAAGCAATACAAACAATAAATTGTTTTCTGTATTGGTGTTTTTACACATGTGAACAAAATTATTGGTACCCCTCGGTTAATGAAAGAAAAACCCACAATAGTCACAGAAATAACATGAACCTGACAAAAGTAATGATAAATAATAATTCTATTATGTATAATAATAATAATTCTAAAATGAACAAAAAGGATGGCACCCCTAAAAACAATGAGACAATGTTAAATCAAGGTGTGTCTATTAATTAGCATCACAGGTGTCTACAATCTTATAATTACTCAGTGGGCCTATATATAGGGCTACAGGTAGCCACTGTGCTGTTTGGTGAAATGGTGTGTACCACACTCAACATGGACCAGAGAAAGCAAAGGAAAGAGTAAGTAAGCATGTAAAAGTTAAAAGTTATAAGACCATATCCAAGTAGCTTGATGAAGGGGCGGTAGTTCAGTGGTTTTGGTATTGGGCTATCAATCTGAAGGTTGGCGGTTCAAATCCCAGGTCCACTGAAGTTACCAGTGTGGGTCCTTGAGCAAGGCCCTTAACCCTTATTGCTCCAGGGATGTTGTGATTAACCCTGTGCTCACCTTGTAAGTCTGCTAAATGACCAAATGTTATGTAATGTAATGTTCCTGTGACTATAGTTTCACATATTATTCAGAAATTTAAGATCCATGGGACTGTGGACAACCTCCTTGGATGTGGACGCAGGAGGAAAATTAATGACAAATCAAAGAGACGGATAATATGAATGGTAAAATAAGAGCCAGGAAAAACCTCAAAAGGTTGTGCAACAAAATATTAAATTAAGGGTACCATAATTTCTGTCCAGGCCTGTTTTATTAGTTTATTTTTTAAAATAATTGTGTTCAATTTAATACTTTACTAGCATGGTTGAATAGCAATGTCTTACTTTCATTGGTTAATTTTCATGACATTTTTATTTATTATTACTTTTGTCAATGGGTTTTTCTTTCATTAACCGAGGGTTACCAACAATTTTGTTCACATGTGTATATATCTCATGTATATAACTCATGGCTCACGCTTCACATTTTATTTCGGTTTGTGGACATTAGTTTATGCAAAGCTCCACCACAGTATTTCAGTTTGGTAAAGATCTGAACTTATTGGTACACCTTAATTCTCTATTGTGGCTTTAATCATTCTGTTATAGCCTGTTGCATGAACCAGTTCTGACCAAGCTTAACAATTTAGAAGGATGGCCCTTAAAAAACATATTATTTAAAAAAATAAAAAATAATAAATGGCTGTAGTTTTCCATATGACCCTGTGGTGAATTTACTGGGGTGTCCACTCCAGGAAAGAGAGTCAACTGAATAATATATAATATTTCTCAGCGTAGAATGAAAGACTTTTAAGTTGTATAAAAATTGGCATTGTGTTAACGTATCTGAATGCTCTACATCAGCAAAATGACAAAACTACTTTTGTTATAGATGGTCTCATGTGTAGATAATCAATTATTCAAGGACAAATGATTAGCAGTAGCTGACTGCTACATATTCTAATTTTTGTTAAATAAATAATGTGACTGTGAATGTAAGGTTGTAATTACCTAATTTTATAACATTTTAGGGAGCAGATTTAACATAATATTATCGAATTACAACCTTCACAGCATGCTTTCTGGTTAGCTGGTTTCTTAACTTAAATTCACTAAAATAATATAAATTAATGTTCCACTAAAAAAACATTTTATTCTGCATTTAGATTTTACTCGGCTCTCACTATTCACACAAAAACCAATGATTGTGCATGTTCAGCTGGTACTTTCAGAATCACTTGACAATTAAAGGACAAGTAAAGACAGTGCCCTGGGCACAGTGCAAACACTGGAAAACATTTAAGGCTGGACAAGTGCATGGACTAAAAGAATCATCCTATGTTGGGGCAGCAGCTTGCTTGTGCCTTTCACTCTTACTGTCATTACATTTGTAACACCATACATGTACTACAGCTTCTCTACGACTACTAGGAGCACATACAAGGACAGTGAACATGTCACAGAGCCCATTATAGTCAAAGTATCGTCGTTCCCTCCATCTTCCTTTCGCATTTTATTACTGTGACATATAACTGCCCTTTTCTAAGGCCCATTAGTTCTCTCATTCCCATTCTCCATGCTACAAAGGTAGTGTCGGAATAATAAATACCGTCCTGTCCCCCGTGCCACACCGAGGTGTACGGCTGACAAATCACACCAACGTCACTCACAATACGAGAGCTCACTTTTTTCAAATAAGTGCTACTTCTCAAAGTTTAATGGTCCAGAAGGAGTACGTTAAGTGCCATCACATCTGGACGTGGATATTGCCAGTCTGCATGACGAATTGAAGTTGGATTAAAATATATTACTAACAAACGCAATTTTATCTCAAGAACTTTATCTTATAAACTTTTACTTCGCCTTCCTCCTTGCAACCTCAGTCATACCACCAGGAATGGCAGATGGATCACATGCAGTATGGCTAGGCTTAATTGGACAGAAAATCTTACAGCTTTCTGAGAACAATTTATTACATCTGGTAAAGGACCCATCCCATTTGGTGTTTTAGAACATGTTTGATAAAATGTGAAGCAAAGCAAATGGTGCAAACCTACAGGTATGGAAGTGGGAATGTGTACGCTGGAACTAGCGATGGTGGCCGGGATGGCGACTGGCATGGTCTGTCCATTCGGTAGCTGCAAAATCAATGGGAATGTGCCAGACACAGGACTGAAGAGAAAGAAAAAAAAAGCAGGAACATAATCATTACAACATTACAACAATCATTACAAGGAACATTACATTACACCTATGTGACATAAAATATTACATAGCGTATGATGGTGAGTTTATATATAATATTCCTAATCAACATAATACTTCCCATTTAGGTTCCCTTTAGGCCATTTAGGCATTAGATGACATTTGTTAATAAGGTCAAGTGTGTTCTCAATATTAATAAAGTAGACTCTTAGAATTGCTATTTAACTTGTATCTCCAGGGTGGCATGGTGGCTTAGTGGTTAGCACACTCTCCTCTTGTCGCTAGGGATTCCCGGTTCGAATCCCCATCTGGGTGGAGTTTCCATGTTCTCCCCGTGTCCGCGTAGGTTTCCTCCAGGTTCTCCGGTTTCCTCCCACAGTCAAAAACATGGATCAAGTCAATTGAATTCTCCAAATTGCCCCATATATTGTGTATCTGTGTGAGTAAGTGTGAGCCCAGAGATAGATTGGCCAGCACCCGAAACAGTCTATCTGCCCAGCACCCGAAACATTCTCTCCTGGATGGACATAGGGAACACCACCGCGACCCTATTAGAGGATAAAGCGGAAGATAATGGATGGATGGATGTCTTAGGCATAAGTACATGTCATATTTATTTATTTTCTAAATGAAAATATTGAGTCATTGATTAAACAAAATAACCTCTGCCCCCTCTTGTCCTGGACATCATATTTTTTAAACATCTCCCTTCAAAAGAAGATTCAGGGACATCAAAGACAGCACAACCAGGCACGATAACTTCTTTTTCCCCAGAGCTGTAGCTCTCAGTAACCACAGTAGACACGCCGCACTATAAATAACTTACAACCTACAACATACTACCTCTTGTAATATAACAAACTGTATCATTTAAATATCATTTCATACTGTAATTATATGAAAATATATTACACTGTATGTATATATATCCTACAAATACAGATCCTACAAATGTTTTCATGCATTAAGTTGTACATAAGAGAACCTCAGAAAAAAGTGAAATACTGAAGCAAAATATAAGAAAATAAATAATAACATTAAAGCTTTAAGAAGAACTGGACAACTTGGGGTAAAAATGGCAACAACTTAAAAAATTTGCTCTTCACTTAAAAAAACTAATGAAACTATAAGCTTCGACTAAAGGGATTTAAAATTTAAAAAAAATAAATAACAGTAAGGCTACTTACACTATCGGCCTGTTGGAGGACGGGACTTGGGTGATGACAGAACTAGATGTCGGAGATGGTAGGGCTTGCTGAATAACAACACTAGAATCAGAACTGGCCAGAAGTACGTTGGGGACTTGGAGAGAGGCAGGACGGACTATAGCGGACGTAGGCAGTGAGGTCGGCTGCAAAATTTCCTGAAAAAAAATTTGTTAAAAATTTGAAAATGCTATGTATGAACATTATTAGCCAACCAGCATCAAAATTATTGTTATTGTCAAATGCCCTAGGGTACAACTCAAACAAGTGTTTACAGAATGGGTGGCCAATTATTTTCTTGAGGAGCCACATAAAAAACAGAGACTGGTGTTTAGGACAGAACCAATAGGCTAACCTCAAATTTAAACAAAAGCAAAGAGTGACTGTGTGCATGGCATTCAGTGCATCCCATGGAAACCCTTGTGGAGAACATGGAAACTCCTAGAGTGGGATTCAAACCAGGTATCCCCAGCACTGAGAGGTGAAAGTGCTAACCACTAAGCCACTGCACCCACTGGACAGGATTCAGAAAGATGTAAATGTTTCAGTAACAGAAGTCAAATAATAACAAGATGGTATTAACCATTACTATATAGTCACCTTGTCATCATTGGTTGTGGATTCAGGATGAGGAAGGGGACTGTCTCTGTGTGATTCCAATGCTGCTGCATGTTCTTCAATTTTGTTACGTACAACAGGTGTTGCAAGAGGTGACAAGTCCAAGGGTAACTATGTCAAAAATAAATTCTAATGTAAATAAATGTTAAAACATGCAATATGTGTAAATACAGTATGTAGAATCTTATATTATTAATGAATAATAATTTTTTTTTGTTGTTTTTTAAGCCATTTATATCTTTTCCAAGCCAACTTAAAAGTTTGTTCACGAGATTTCCTTTCTAGTTATATTTGTATTAATTATCTGAAGCTTATTTACCTTTTTAATCTCCTCTTCAGTCACCTTTTTGAAGTCATGTTCAAAGGGACTAGTAAGCTCATTGAAGAGCCCAACTTCCTCACAGTTCTTCAAAAAGCGTGTGGGTGTTGGAGTTTGGTCTGCAAACAACAGAAAGTTGAGTGAATAATCGGTGCACTCCTTGTAACTTTAGTTAAAATCTTTTTCTGCAAACTCACCAGCAATGATGACACTCTCACTGCGGGCCGGACCAAACCTGAGTGTCATCTCATGTTTATGTTTATGGACTGCAAGATGGTCTTCATTAGTAAATCGCTGTGGAAATTTGTGTTAATGCTTATTTATCATAAAATTATTATTTTGGATTACTTAAACAGAAGAATTTGTGGATGTTCAGCCATTTCTGGACCTCTCGAGTATTTTCACCTTAAACTTAAAGCATGCACAATTTCAGCTTGGACTTCAGCTTTTGAAACAGACATTTATCAAATTACTGCCTTTGTAGAGCTATCCTGGTTATCTGTGGATGTGTTAATGTGTCTAAGAGATAAATCAGACATCAAATGTAAAAAAAAAGGCTAAAAAACAAATGTGCACAAAATGACTGTCCTTTCTTGTTAAACTGAATCTGCTTATGGAGCAGAGGGGTTTTTTCATAGATGCCAGAATTGCTGAATGAAAACCTGTTTTATAGTGTGGCTGCACTTTTAAGAATGCGGTTTTGATGGATGTTTTTTAGATCATACATTAGGTTAGATTATTTTAGATCCATGAAACCACATAAATGTACTTTAAATGTTAACTTGTAAAAGTAACCTTAGCATAAGGGAAATTAACCAATAATAAAGTTCAATTTTAAAGTTCAAATTCAGTTTTAACCTACACTATATGGACAAACAAATCACCTATACTAGTCAATAACTTATTGAACTCACATTGAATCTTGGAAGAGCTATTATGACTTTTAATTCTGTTCCTGTTAAAAGAATAAACTTGCCCAAAATGCAACTATTTGCAATAGAACACCTGAACTAAATGTTGAGAGGAGTTCCAAATTTTTTGTCCATAGTGTGTACATACACATGCAACATGATTTCAAATCACTTAAACAAAAACAGATCATGTACAGCTACAGGGAACCAATGAAGAGAGGGGGGTATGGGAGTGACGTGTTTGCTTTGGCTGGTTGAACACATGTCAGGCTGCAGAGTTTTCAATCAGTCGTAGAGGCCTGATTGTGCAAGCTGGGAGACCGGCAAGCAATACATTACAGTAAACCAGCTCGAATAGAACGAGGGCTTGGACTAACAGCTGAGTAGCATGTGCAGTGAAATAAGGTCTGATCTTCAGTAGAATCTGATGATTTACTGTATCAAAAGTTGTCCAGAGGTCGTAAGTTCATGGCTGTTACATTAATTATTTTATTTATTTTTTGTTAATGTGAATTTGCTTACCTGACCACAGCCTGGTGCAGTACAAAGAAATGGTTTATCATCACCCATATTCCGAGCTTAGTTATGCCGCCTGCTGACAGCAAAAGAATTACATTTCATTTCCAGCATTTAATAGATGGTACATCAGAGTGACTTGCACATTTAATATGTTTTTTCTCACATCAAGACAGAATATTATAGAAAATCTATATATTAAATAATATATCTTATATTTATAACCTATATTACAAAACAGCTAAAAAAAACTTTTGATTCTATTCCAAAGCTAACAGCATAAGATAAAGTGTCTAATGTAAATGTCAGGTGAACATGTCATGAAATATCTGGGTTTGATTTTCAAACAGATGGATAAGGTCCTTTAAGATAAAACAAATAATGTCTGACTTGTTAGAAACTATTTTAAAACAACATACAGTATCAGCACTTCAAACACATATTCATTAGTTTTCAAAACTGGAACAATCCCCCCCTGATATGTATTTATGTGTCTAATAAATATGTATTTTAATTAATGGTAAACATCAGAACAAAAATAAAATGAGTTCTAAATACTCTCATGAGTTCTAATTACTGAATAGTTAAAGACCATTAAGGTCTAGGCAGCTTACAGGTTATGTTCTGGGCAGGAACAGTTTTGAACAATACAGTCAAAGGGGTGAAATAATGCCTTTCTATAGTCAGAGGAAACCCAATTATCCAGAAGAAATTTATGGGAAGGACATGCAGACTCCACACAGAAAGGACCTTCTTGCTGTAAGATGAGAGTGCTACCCCCACCACCAAATATACCAACTATTTATCTATTCTAACCAAACTGAAAGTAATAATTAAGTAAACTTGAATTTGTACTTCATATTCACAAAACAAAGCAATGAAGTGAAGAACACCTGAAGAAAACCCATGCAGACAGTGAGAACATCATAACCATCACAGAGAGAGGACTCTGGACACCCTACCTTAGAATGAACGTTGTTTTTATTCAGCCATACACAGACTGACCATACAACTGACCTGTATCACAAAATGATCACCTTCATCCCAGAGTAAAGAATGAAACATTATCAGTCCGGTGTTTAGTCAACGCTATTATATGTTAACCAAGAGCACTAACGTTAAAGAATAGGAAACATTCTTTGTGCTATTCTGCATGTCTAATAGTGTATGTCTACTGTCTGTTCAGCTAGCTAGCAACAGCTTCTACACATAACAGTTAACCCACTGACATGTGTGTAAATTGACATTAAATCAATTTTCATGTCAAGCCCATGTTGCTTATTTCTGAGCCGTTATGTGCGATTGCAGGTATGTCAGGGGTACTGAGGACAACAATACAGCTCGGCTTGTTTACACTCAGTGCTAGCTGACGTTAGCTGAACCACCCATTCTTTCACTGGGATAACAGCAAGTAAACCAGCAAAGATCTGCAGCCGTCGACATCAAACTCTCTAAGCGACAACGTGTCCGTCTCATGCACCCACAAGTCGAGCGATTTTGTCCCCACGTTATTGCTGGCGACGTGTTTACAAACGTTGGTAATTGATGCATTCACTTACCCCACAGGCACAACCCTCACTGCCCAAGCCAGACTGGGGTTTTCTCGCGAGACTTCAGTTCGCCCGTGATTTCCAGACCTCTAACAAAGAAAATCCAGTGTGTACACTACTCGCGGAGACAGCAGCACGTGGTGTGAGCTGTGGATTCCACGCGCTGCTTCATTTTCCTTTATAGTGAAGTAAAAGGTGTAGTGGATGTCTGAAGTAGCTTTAAATGAAAATTCATTCATTCATTATCTCCCGCTTTATCCTCTATTAACCGGAGAACCCGGAGGAAACGCGGAGAACATGGAAACTCCACCCAGATGGGGATTCGAACCGGGAATCCCTAGCGCTGAGAGGCGAACGTGCTAACCACTAAGCCACCGTACTGCCCTTAAATGAAAACTCATTCATTCATTCATTCATTATCTTCCGCTTTATCCTCTATTAGGGTCGCGGTGGGGTTCCCCATGCCCATCCAGGGGAGAAAGTTTCGGGCGCTGGGCAGATAGACCCAGGACAGGGCGCCAATCTATCGCTGGGCACACACTCACTCACACAAACACACTCTATAGGGGGCAATTTGGAGAATTCAATTGACTTGATCCATGTTTTTGGACTGTGGGACGAACCCGGACGAAACCCACACGGACACGGGGAGAACATGGAAACTCCACCCAAATGGGGATTCGAACCGGGAATCCCTAGCGCTGAGAGGCGAACGTGCTAACCACTAAGCCACCGTACTGCCCTTAAATGAAAATTCATTCATTCATTCATTATCTCCCGCTTTATCCTCTATTAGGGTCACGGTGGGGTTCCCCATGTCCATCCAGGGGAGAAAGTTTCGGGCGCTGGGCAGATAGACCCAGGACAGGGCGCCAATCTATCACTGGGCACACACTCACTCACACAGACACACTCTATATGGGGCAATTTTGAGAATTCAATTAACTTGATCCATGTTTTTGGACTGTGGGAGGAAACCGACGCAGACACGGGGAGAACATGGAAACTCCACCCAGATGGGGATTTGAACCGGGAATCCCTAGCGCTGAGAGGCGAACGTGCTAACCACTAAGCCACCGTGCCACCCTTATCTCCCGCTTTATCCTCTATTAGGGTCGCGGTGGGGTTCCCCATGCCCATCCAGGGGAGAACGTTTCGGGCGCAAGGCAGGGCGCCAATCTATCGCTGGGCACACACTCACTCACACAGACACACTCTATATGGGGCAATTTGGAGAATTCAATTGACTTGATCCATGTTTTTGGACTGTGGGAGGAAACCGGAGAACCCGGAGGAAACCCACGCGGACACGGGGAGAACATGGAAACTCCACCCAGATGGGGATTCGAACCGGGAATCCCTAGCGCTGAGAGCCAAACGTGCTAACCACTAAGCCACCCTTAAATGAAAATTCATTCATTCATTCATTATCTCCCGCTTTATCCTCTACTAGGGTCGCGGTGGGGTTCCCCATGCCCATCCAGGGGAGAACGTTTCGGGCGCTGGGCAGATAGACCCAGGACAGGGCACCAATCCATCGTTGGGCACACACTCACTCACACAGACACACTCTATATGGGGCTATTTGGAGAATTCAATTGACTTCATCCATGTTTTTGGACTGTGGGAGGAAACCGGAGAACCCGGAGGAAACCCACGCGGACACGGGGAGAACATTGAAACTCCACGAAGATGGGGATTCGAACCGGGAATCCCTAGTGCTGAGAGGCGAACGTGCTAACCACTAAGCCACCGTGCCACCCTTAAATGAAAATGTTTCAGTAAAGTAACTTACATTTGTAATCAAATACAGTGCCCAATTAAATTTATTTACTTTCCATTACTGACTACTTCTGACCATCCATTCATTATCTTCCACTTTATCCTCTGGTAGTGTCGCAGGTGGGGTTCCCCATGCCCATCCAGGGGAAAACATTTCGGGCGCTGGGCAGATACACCCAGGACAGGGCACCAATCTATCGCTGAGCACACACACAAACACACTCTATGTGGGGCAGTTTGGAGAATTCAATTGACCTTGATCCATGTTTTTGGACTGTGGGAGGAAACCGGAGGGAGGAAACCCACGTGAACACAAGGAGAACATGGAAACTCCACCCAGATTGGGATTTGAACCTGGAATCCCTAGCACGGAGATGCGAACGTGCTAACCACTAAGCCACCGTGCCGCCCTACTGACTGGTTTTACGGAAATATATATATATATATATTATAGTTACTGATTCTAGTCCAGTTCTAAACGTTTCACTGAACTGTTTTAAAAAGATGGGCAGAGAGAACAAACTATATGATCGGAGAGAAAGAGACTCGTTCCAAAAAAATTAAAATAGAATATCATGGAACAGTTGAAAGTTGAATAATTTCCATAATTCCATTCAAAAAGTTAAACTTTCATAGATTATATTCAGGGCACACAATTTAAAAGATTTAAAATATTTGTTTATTTTGAATTAATTTGGGCTTCCATCTCATAACTTCATGAATTTTGCAGGGCATGAATGTTTTACACAGTGTGACACACTAATCATCTACTAAACAGTAGTGGTGAGGACCAGAATCCAAACTGCGTGAGGTCGTGTGAAATACTCAGTCAGTCCTAATTTGGGGTGTAATGTCCGGTGCAGGTGATGTTAAACTATGCTTTCTTAAATCCAAGATCACCGCAACAGTCTACTAGAATGTTTTAGAGGACTTCATGATTGATTCTGCTGAGGATCTGTATGGAGGTACAGATTTCATCTTCCAGCAGAACCTGGCCTCTGCTTATGCCACAACATTTCAATATTTGAAATCATTTAAATTGTGGGCCCTGAATCTATTATCTAGGAAAGTGTAACTTTTTGAATGGATTTATGGAATTGAATCATCTTTTCCATGATATAATTTTTTTTGGAAAGGTTCTATAGAAATCAGGTTCTAAGGAAATCAGAACTTGAATGTGGTTAGTTGACCTTTAACATTGCACATTATGTGAACTTGTGATCGAAAGCTGACCATGCATACAGTTGATTGTTTGGAATATTATTAACACATTACTCTAAATGTCTCAAAAGCATGGCTGTTTGTGTGTAAAGGTTGCATAGAGATAAATTAGGTGTGCAAAACACTACACCATCATACCTAAAGACTAAATAGTCTATATTTTACCATCACTGTTACTCATCTAGATAGTGTTACCATCACTGAGAGTTAAACAAAACCTATTAAAACATTAGGATAGGGGCATATACAGGTAGTAGTTAGCCCAACATCAAGGAGGTTCTGGGTCCAATTCCCAGTCTTTTGTGTGGGGTGGTGTCCACTTTGTCTGTATGGGTTTTCTCCAGGGACAAAGATGTCCTCCCACATATCAAAACATATATATGCACCCATGTTGCAAATATCAGTTGGTCTGTTTATTTTGCTTTCTTGCCTTGACTGAAACCTCATTAAGTCATACCTATAACGAAAGATTTTTTTTTTTTAATTCTGCAATGTTATTACTACTAATGACCAATAAATGCAGCGTCTCTAAACAAGGAACAACCTAAATTTGTGTGAAGTGAATGAAAATTAATGTTTATTACTACAGGAGACATGTCCAGTTAAAATAAAGCATTCAACCTTCAACTTTGGCAATTTTGTTTATTTACTTTACAAAAACAAATGTTTATTAGCTTTTGGTCAACTGCACATTCTTTACTTTTACTCCAACGAAAGAGTAGTAGTTTTAGTGAAAACCCAGCGGACACATGGACCCAGAACAGGAACAGTAAGTGCTTGTCAACAAAATGCTTCATTTTTGCATTGAGACACCAACTTTTGGGGTTCAGAGAGCTTGGAAATGCCCAAAATAAGAAAATACAGTTGTCCACTAATTAGTTCAAATAAACATTTTAATTTTGTAATAGCTTTACAATGCTATAATACATTACCTTTAGACAGATTCAACATCAAAAAAATGCACCGTTATTTCTACATGGACAATAAGAGCAGACAGTTTGGGTAGCAATTGTAAAGTTACAATTGAGTACTTGTCTACACTGTTAGGCTTTCACATGGCAAACAAGATGAGGAAAGCAACCATCAGACAGAAAAGACCCATGGCTTCAGAAAGAGCAAATCCCAGAATGGCATAGGAGAAGAGCTGCTGCTTCAGAGAGGGGTTTCTGTCAAACACACAACACAGTTTATATTAGCTAATGACATATAATCTGAAGAGATATTTATATATGCAAGAACTGTGCAAACCTGGCATATCCAATGATCAGACTGCCGAACACAGTCCCAATTCCAGCTCCGGATCCTGCCACTCCGACAGTGGCAGCTCCGGCTCCAATAAACTTGGCAGCAGTGTCAATATCTCGGCTCGCTGCGCTAGTCTGGAAGTTCCTGAGACACACCTGGCTGAGGGGAGACTGGGGCAGCAGAGCAGAAGTAGCCTACAGAAGGAGATAATGTTAACTTATATTGTAGGTAACTGGATGGAACAAAGCATATGGGGAAAAGCTGATCCCCTTAAAATAATTAGAGCCCAACATTAATTTTAATAGCAATGTCTTTTGTGACGGGCATGCAAAGAAATGCTATTAGACCTGGTTCAAGATTATGAAATGCAATAATGGTTAAATACTTTAATTTCCTAATAATTTAGAGCTTTTTGAACGAGTTTGCACATAGTAAAGCAAGGTAGTCAGGCAGATGGTCACTAATCTGATGAGGGCTTTCAACTCCTACATAATTTTCAGAAATATATTTTTTCCTTGTTTACCAAAATGATAATACAGGACCTCAACATCACTCAGTTTGTTATTATACAGTACTAGTTTCACTTGACCTGGCACTGCTGTGGTGCTGGGTGTGTTCGCTGTCTGTTTCATGTGTCTCTGTAGGTGGTGGCCTGTCACTTCCAAGATTGGGCCAGATCTCTCACAGGAAGTGGGGCTTATGCTGCTACCACCATTGCTATTTATTGTTTGTTATTTGTCTTAGTCCTTCTTTGTGAAATGTTTGTGCTTGAACAAGGCAGTTAACATCTGTTCACATACAGACTTATGCCTACCTAAAGAGTCCAACAGGTAAGGTGAGGCACCTTATACATTTCCAATATGTAGCTGGCTGTGTATAGATACACTAAGTTAGCAGGCAGGTGTGACAAATGTATTGCAAATGTTTACCAATTTATGTTTGTTAGTCCAAGCTATATTTTTCTATTCTTGTTCTTTTGCTTAAAGTACACTTAATGTTTCCTTTGCATTTACAGCCTTATTAAAATGAGCCATACTAGGTTATCCAAAATGTTTAAGGTTAACTGTATCCGTGACAATCACCCAGGTAAAAAATGTCAAATTACACGAGGAGTACAAGTTTGGACATCATTGTGAAACCATGGTCATTCCCAGAAAACCACTAAATAAAAGGTGGTTTATAGGTCATAGTTAATTAACATTGCCATTAAGTCCAAATAGTACACAAGTTTGCTGAACATGTTGATGTATACATGTTAATAATGGAGCATGGTCCTGACATGTTTATTTAAAAGTTTGGGTGGCCGATTTGTAAAATGAAGACATTTTATGCCTACCGCTTCTCTATTCTATTTACCCAGTGCAAGTGGAAACAGCAGAAGTGGGATAGGTTAAAGAGTCAAATAGATCCAAATGAAGCAAAGTATTGGGACAACACCACATTGGCAATCCCATTGTACATTGGTCCCACCCCCTTGCTTCTATAACTTTTAATTTACTGAAAAGTCCTTTTACAATATTCAAGTATTGGTGGGACTTTCTGCCCATATATCCAATGGGGCATTCAGAAGAATGTGGCATTTAAAACAATGTGTCCTTAGGCAATGAAACACCTCATATAAACACCTCACCTAAGTTTTCTAATAGGCTATGTAGGATTTAGGAAGGTTTCCACCTTTTAAAAGCAAAGGAATTATGGAAAATGATAATCAGACATTATAAAGCTGACAACCAACATTTCTGTAACCGCAAAGTACTCTTATCTTATCTGATTACAAATTGTAAGATCAATTAGTGACATTTAAAAGAAGCAAAAAAAAAATTTCAACAACGATTTTAATTTGTTAAAAATAAACATTATTAACCTGCTACATTAGTAAATACAGTTTGGCAGTTAACCTTTTTACATATCAGTGAACGAATTACTAGATTCAGCTTGAATACACCATGAACCAACAGATAGCTCATGCGTATAATGACTAAAAAAAATTTAGCATTCATTTAAAAACCGTAATCATGACGGACAATGTGCAGACATAAAACCATTATCAGATTTACATTGTTTCAATTTTGTCTGTTGCTCAGCTGTTTGAACACTCACCTCTGTTTTGACCTCTGGCCTAGACAATACAGCAGCGGACACTGGTCTGTACAGAGCTCGTGAGCCAGATCGGACCTGAAGCACAAATTTGATACGTTTTATTCCTCAGAGAAAGCATTGTGATTCCATACGCACATAATTTTTAAAGGATGACATTTGCATGATTTTCAGTAAACACAAACTCATCCAAGACACAATCACTGGACTCCGCCACAAGGTTAAATAAACAAACAAAAACACATTTCCACCCACTTTCATTACAGCTAATCTATTTATTGGTAATTCCCATGCACCATCATTTGTCCACTGACCACCTGAGGAATCTTTAAGAAATCATACATGAAGAGCCAGTCTACACTGCAAGTGACCAATAGCAGCACATACTACACAAGCGATGCCTCATTACAACCTTCGCTTATTTAGATAATTAGGGCTGTACATGCTTGGTAACAAAGGTCATACTTAAACATCTACGTGAATAATATCTAAGCCACACTGAAAGAAAGCATTAAAGCATTTACTTTTCCCCAAAAAACCTTCAACATGAAAGACTCTTACCATTTTTGGAGTGAGTCTTAAATCACAAAACTCATGAAAACCTTGCTCATTGGCCCTGTGTATTGGCAAGTGGCTTAAACAAGCATCTGTTGTGCTTTGACCTAGTATCCTAACCAGAACACCATGACTGATCCTCAGGTACTAGAGTAGAACTTTGTCATGCAAGTGGGATAAACTTCATATTATGGGTCATCAACGTTTAGGGGCATTCTGCAGACACCACTAAACTACCCCCTTTAAACAATGCAGAGGCAGGGCAGGTTTGTGCTGATGTTAAACTTGGAGGGAGGCCCATCTGCAAGAGGGTCAGTGGGACAGTTAGCATTCTAGCATCGAATTAGCCACAGTATGACCTTAACGTTCAGGATTAGTTCATTCATTAGACAATTGCTACCGAGATATCTATGGAATTCACACAACACGTAGCTAAAGTGCGTATGCAGACGCTTGCGGGCAGTCAGTGCGTTAGTAAATGAATGAATGAATGAACGGTTAGCGGGGAGGCTATGCTGCTAACTGCCGGCTGCAGGTAGGACAGAAGGCCGCAGTTCGAGCCGGCGGGCCGACGCAGACAGACGGTGAGGAATGCGTTAGAGGAGCGTTACTCACCAGAGCAGGGGTGCTGAGGAACTTGGCACAGGCGTACATGATGATCCTGCAGCTTTGAGACGCTTTTCAGTGAAGCAGCAGCAGCCGGAGAGCTGTCTGTATACACAAGAAGCACAGATAAGGTCAACGCAGTTATCGCTTCTGTACTTAACTAAATAAGCCAGGTTTGGTCACATACGTAAATCCGACCGATAAACGTGCCGATAACAACTAATAAAAGCCGATGCTGAAGCGAGATGAAGCTGGATTAACGTTCTGCACGACTACAAGCCGCCATACTCACCAAAAGCAGAGGTCGAAACGCACAAGTACTGCGCCTGCGCCAACCAAGCTACCCGCCTAGAAGACCCGGATGAAGCTCTGACGTCGGGACAAGGTCGTTTAAAGCATGGAATGAATAATAATTATCTACGTGTTATACTTCCAAAAGGGATTATGTACATGTCAATCAAATGTTCGTTAAAAAGCGATATTTTAAATCTTAGTTAGTTAAATAAATGCAGATTATTGCATTCACAATGAAAAATTCCTGAAATGGGAACATCTTTTAATAGAAATTCATTCATTATCTCCCGCTTTATCCTCTACTAGGGTCGCGGTGGGGTTCCCCATGCCCATCCAGGGGAGAACGTTTCGGGCGCTGGGCAGATACACCCAGGACAGGGCGCCAATCCAACGCTGGGCACACACTCACTCACACACTCTATATGGGGCAATTTTGAGAATTCAATTGACTTGATCCATGTTTTTGGACTGTGGGAGGAAACTGGAGAACCCGCTGGAAACCCACGCAGACACGGGGAGAACATGGAAACTCCACCCAGATGGGGATTCGAACCGGGAATCCCTAGCGCTGAGAGGCGAACGTGCTAACCACTAAACCACCGTGCCGCCTTAATAGAAATTCATTCATTCATTCATTATCTTCCGCTTTATCCTCTATTAGGGTCGCGGTGGGGTTCCCCATGCCCATCCAGGGGAGAACATCTTGGGCGCTGGGCAGACAGACCCAGGACAGGGCGCCAATCCATCGCTGGGCACACACTCACTCACACAGACACACTCTATATGGGGCAATTTTGAGAATTCAATTGACTTGATCCATGTTTTTGGCCTGTGGGAGGAAACCGGAGAACCCGGAGGAAACCCACGCAGACACGGGGAGAACATGGAAACTCCACCCAGATGGGGATTCGAACCGGGAATCCCTAGCGCTGAGAGGCGAACGTGCTAACCACTAAGCCACCATGCCGCCATCTTAATAGAAATTGGTTTGTATATTTGTATATGGGGTTGTGGCAAGTTTAAAGGGGATGGAGTCGGGGTTTTATTTAAATCCTGGAAGGATAAGATGTGATGCAGCTGTTTGTCGCAGTCGTAGGCTTGTGGTTAAGGAATCAGTTGTGCGACCTGAAGGTCACTGGTTTGATTCCTGGTCCCACCAAGGACTACAGCTAAATCCCCTTAGGCAAGGCATCTAACCTCAGTTGCTCCCTGAGCATGTGTGCTTACTTTACCTGAGTAAGTGTGTGGAGGACAAATTCCTCTGTGTGTAAGCACAGTAGGCAAAATAATTGTAATTATTTTATTGATTTTATTCACTGATCAGGGTGGTTTAGTGGTTAGCACGTTCGCCTCTCAGAACTAGGGATACCTGGTTCGACCCGGTTTGGGTGGAGTTTCCATGTTCTTCCCATGTCTGGGTGAGTTTCCTCAGGGTTCTCCGGTTTCCTCCCACAGTCCAAAAACATGGATCAAGTCAATTGAGTTCTCCAAATTGCCCCATGTGTGTGTGTGTGAGTTCTCCCCTGGATGGGCATGGGGAACCCCACCGCGACCCTAATATAGGATTAAGCGGAAGAAAATTGATGGATAGACTGATCAATCAATATGGAAACACCATATTACTAAACATAGCAAGAACATTATAAATTTTGCTAATGGCTTTTAGCATGGAAAATCTTTAATAACAACACACACATTTACTTGGGACAGCTGAGGTCATACACATGTGTTTTTTTATAATATCATAAAATATTAAAAGTTAGGGTAAATCTCTGAATGTGCCTGTGCATCGAACTTCTGCCATCGAAGGCAGTATTAAAAAAAACTTAGATGCTATTTGTTATGGACATGGGACATCAAGGCCTTAAAATAACCATATGCCATATCTATTTCTTGAATATAAATGCCAGCAAGGATTTGAAGTAATCTGAGATAGACCAAGAGATAGTGGAGACATGTTAAACGGTAAGACAAGTCAACATTCCAGTTTTTTTTTTTTTTTTTTTTTGAAAACCAGGCATAAGCACTAAATTCTATATGCCAATGAAGAAAAAAGGCTTCAGTTTGTGATAGGATGTGTGATCAGTATATATGTGCACGAGTTACAACTGCACATTTTGTAGACATTGAATGCAAGTGCTCTGCAGTCTCCTTTGAAAATGTATGCTCGCTCATAAAAAAGTGATTTAGGCAATGGCAACCACAGACTTTTGAGCAGCTTCAGTATTGAATTCTGCAAGAATGAACAATAATTCCACATCACATACCTGCTGTCTTTAATTTGCAAATAATAAAAAAATAAAATAAAAAATGATGTGGCCTCAGTGGTGCAAACATGTCCTCTGTCCCTATGTTTTGCCAATATCAATTTATAAATTTTTGTATATTTAACAAATAGAATTAATAAAAAAAAATTTTAAATGATGTCTTCGGGTGACTTGAAAAATGGCTGCAATTTAGAGCAGCCAATTTACTTTGAATCCATGTTTTTGGACTGTGGAAAGATAGGGACACAGGGAGAACAGATTGGGATTCGAATCTGAATCTGTAGCGCTGAGGTGAACATGCTAATCAATATGCATTTATTCTTTTAAATCTTATGTGTACTTTCTTATAATATTATTTCACCCTTATTGCAGTCAAAAAAAAAACAAGACTGAAAAAATGTCTTGTTAATGCCGTGCTTATCTGCTTAAGTTACTAATATTCCTGTTTATGCATAGTAAATAATTAATGTAAACATCTAAGCCTGAACAATTATTTTTGACTGGGATCAGATTTATTACAGTTTCTTGTAGACTAAATACTATTATATTAATTTTAATATTATAGTTAACATCCAGCCTTGTGCCCCCTGACCACCAGAGGGGGTCAAAGAGTTTAATGTTTCCAACGCTCTATAGATCACGGGTTCTCCACTTGCAAAACAGTAATGCGCATGTGAATCTCCTCCCTGTCTCAGCTTCACCTTAATCTAGAATGGATCCATCATTTACCTGATCCCTGCTGCCGTAAAATGCATGGAAAGTCACTGTCAACATTTTAACATAGAAAGATTTAGGGTGTTTGTGGGCATGTGCACATACTACAGTCCAAATCAACATATACCATTTTTTCAGACCCTGCTCCTACCTTTGCTTATCCCTTTCTTTTTTCTCCCTCTCTTTGCTGTTGAGTGAACATCTTGAGACATTGCATTTGCATGCGGCCCCCATCAAGCTGCATGCTCTCAGACTGGTAATAAAAGGCATTGACCCCCTTAACCTTTATGAATTACAATTTGTGCCAGCAACACATCCTGTCAAAAGACTGGGCACCCATGGTGCTGTTTGTATGAGAGAGAGTGAAGGCAAGAATGTACGTGTGTATGTGTGTGCTGTGCAGTTGTTAGGAAAAGAGGAAAAGGTTTTTACAGGCTCTGGCGGATGCTGTTGACAAGCTGTGAATAGCCGTTCTGCATTCTGACAGCACAAGCAGGCTACACCAACTCTGAAACCCCCTGAACACAATCTAAAATGCCCACTAACACACCCACACACACAGAGAGAGAGAGAGAGAGAGAGAGAGAGAGAAAGCGAGACAGCAGGTGTTATTTATTATCTAAGTGCTATTTATTATCTATTTACATATTTTACTTTTTAAGCATAATATTAATAGTATTTCTCACAAACCAAAAAGCAGCACACATAGCTCATTGACTCTTACAAGGGATAATAAAATGTTTTTGCTTTAAATGAAACAGCTAAATAACAGGGTTATTTAGGGGTGATATTTTCAATCAGGGCGGCACGATGGCTTAGTGGTTAGCACGTTCGCCTCTCAGCGCTAGGGATTCCCGGTTCGAATCCCCATCTGGGTGGAGTATCCGTGTTCTCCCCGTGTCTGTGTGGGTTTCCTTCGGGTTCTCCGGTTTCCTCCCACAGTCCAAAAACATGGATCAAGTCAATTGAATTCTCAAAATTGCCCCACATATAGAGTGTGTCTGTGTGAGTGAGTGTGTGCCCGGCGATGGATTGGCGCCCTGTCCTGGGTCTTTCTGCCCGGCGCCCGAGGCGTTCTCCCCTGGATGGGCATGGGGAACCCCACCGCGACCCTAATAGAGGATAAAGCGGGAGATAATGAATGAATGAATTTTCAATCAGGCAACTGATTTGGATTCAAATGACACGAGAAGAGCTATTTTTATTACCACCATCTTATACTTTGACTATTGATCTGTGTTTTTTTCTTCATTATGTTAATTCTGTAATAAAAGGCCATTCAATGCATTGATTTTTACACCAGTTTATAATAATTTATAAGAAACAAATATTTAGGAAATGTACATTTTTCTGAGTTTCAGCGGTATTTGACACTCTCATTTGGAGAGAATGTATCATATTTACATGTTTTATACAATTTAGAATGAAACACTGCAGGCACATATCCTACCAGACAATAATGTAAAAATGACAATGATTTCATTATCGGGCTTTAAAATGATAAAACAAAAGACTAACATTTCCATCCCACACTCTACCCAATCTATTTTCAGTCTGATTTTAGTTCTTTTTGTAATTTTCATGACTGGTGCTGCATTTTCCACATTTAGTTAAAAATTTATTTAGGCTGTGTGCGAAAAAAGGGAACATTTTTAAATGTGTTTTTTAATAGGCACTTCTTTTGAAAGTTTTTCAGAATCATAAAATTTGGTATATTTTTAATTGTTATTTTAAAAAATCATTCAGCACATGTCTGCAAATATCCACTGATCTAGATCTAGATTTTCAGTGGAAAAAATGGGAAGCTGTACACCTAGACCAAAAGACCAGTAGCCAACAGCCGCGAGCATACGTTCTCCTGACATGTCGTTATGACAAAACAATAAAAAAAAAGGTTAGAGGTCACATTCACATATTGTGCTTGGATGCACTCCGTATAAATTTCACCATAAAAACTGAACTGTGCAGTGCTTTCTACATCTTCATCTGCCTTTAATGCAGACATTATTCCCAGCAAGGAACAATAAAACCATCTGCAGCTCATCTTCAGTCCATTACGGCTTGTAAACATTTTTTCTGGATGTACAAGACAAATTAAACATCTTGTTTAAGTAATGTGTTCTTTTCTTCAGATACTTTACTCACTTTCTAAAGATGTCTTGATATGATTGGCTTTGCGTTGAAGATGAGGAGAATGGAACATGGCTGTTCTTATATCTTTTTATAAATAAGGGCAAAAGTCTGTGTGTGTGAGTTCCCTATACAAATCCATACTTTTTCATCAATTACCACAACATTTAACATATGTACTTTTTGGGGTGTTCTTTATATACTCTGTACAACCACCAAGAATTGGTTCAAGACGTCTCAGCACCTATACCTGGTTCAAGCAGCAACAACAGTGATTACTGGCCAAGAGTGGATAGTGTTATCATGCACAGGGTGTACTTATATTTAGGTGATGTGAAAGTTGTTTGGTGTTTTTCTCTCACAGTTCATTATATAGGGTGGCTTAGTGGTTAGCACGTTCGCCTTTCAGCACTAGGGATTCCCGGTTCGAATCCCAAAAACATGGATTAAGGTCAGTTGATTTCTCCAAATCACCCCATATAGAGTGTATTTGTGTGTGTGTCTGTGTGAGTGAGTGTATGCCCAGCGATAGATTTGCGCCCTGTCCTGGGTGTATCTGCCCATCGCCTGAAACGTTCTCCTCTGGATGGGCATGGGAACCCCCCCGTGACCTTAGTAGAGGATAAAAAAAGCGCAAGACAATGGATTGATGGAGTTCATTATATAAAGTTTCCCCCCCCCCCAAAAAAAAAGAA
Organism: Corydoras sp. C115; assembly: GCA_019802505.1. Lineage (NCBI taxonomy): Eukaryota > Metazoa > Chordata > Actinopteri > Siluriformes > Callichthyidae > Corydoras > Corydoras sp. C115. The sequence continues at coordinate 10,563,172 of JAFMOC010000001.1, read as the reverse complement.
CACATCTAAATGCGACCAATTATCTGTTAGGGTTTGTATCGTTTGCAGGAAATGTCTTCACAAGCTCAGAACGAGAAGGAGATAGTATCAATGTAAACCTGACCCTTAGGACCTATAAAATGTCTGTAACTTCTAATTACAAATACTCATGTACAATAATAGCCATATAAATAAATGAAGGTAGTCTATGTTGTACAGTATATTTAGTAAATAGAAAATAATTAAGACAATTTAAAAGACAATACCAACACGAATATCAATTTGCTAAAACATAAAATATTTTACCTTAAATGATCAAAACATGTAGATACCATCTGTATGCTCATTTTAAAAATTCCATTCTATAATTATAAGACTAAATAAGACTAACTACTATTAATCCTTGATCAAATTTGCTACAATGGTTTGTTATTTGTTGCAAATAATTACACAGAAGAACATTTATCCAATTTGCAAAAAACCTTTAATAATGTTCAAAAAACAAAAATGCTTTTATTAGTTACATTAAAAATCTATTGTAAAGAGGAAAAGTTTGCCGCAATGTGACAATCAGACCTACATGGTTTTGTTTGACCTTGAATGGCAAAATCTTTGCAATTTCATCATAATTTTATATATTTTTTCCATGTCGTTCATGTTGATGTTGGTTTTCTGCAGGTTCTCTGGTTTCCTTGAAAGTTTAAAAGCATGGATTCAAGGTGAATTGGCTGCTTTAAATTGCTCATAAATTGTGTGTGTGTGTGTGTGTGTGTGTGTGTGTGTGTGTGTGTGTGTGTGTGTGTGTGTGTGTGTATTTGTCTCTGTAAATAAATGTGTGCCTAGTGATTGATTGGCACCCTGTCCTGGGTGCACTTGCCCAGCGCCTGAAACATTCTCATGTGGATGGGCATGGGGAACAATACCACAACCCTAGTAGAGGGTTAAGTGTAAGATAATGTTTCAGCTGTAATATTACATTTTATATAAATTAGTAAGGTGGAATAAAGTAACAATAATACTTTTTGCTAAATATTTCGAGTTTTAAATCTGACTAGTTTAGTTACTTTATCACGAAATTTCACACAGCATGTATTGTGGCACAAACCATGGCATTGATGTACTTTTCTTAATTATATATATAATTATATTTGTGTCTCATAACCTTTTTTGTTAATTGCATGTTACTATTTAATTTTCTTTTATTATTATTTTGATCTCATCTTAGTACTACCATAAGATTTCTGCCTATACTACAGGTGCATTATATTCTGATCAGGTTTTTAATGTGTTAGTAAAACAATACAGTGGGTGCAAAATTGTAGATGACTGAAAGTTGGCTGACAGTTTACAGGAGTGATATTTTTCTTTTATCACCTAGTTCAGGAAGATTTACATTTTTACATTCATGCTTATAGCAGTTTAATCTTCACCAGTGCCGCCTCATTAAAATCACCCATAATGAAAGATGCCTGACCTTTCATTTCTTCACTTCTGGACACTATGAAAACACAGTTATACAAGCACACATGTGCATGTTCATGGCACACACACACACACACACACACACACACACACACACACACGCACAGCCCCCATCCTACACATGCAGATATGTTTTTAAAGACATCTGTGAAATGGGGAGACAGTGTGGATGTGTAGCAAGAATGTTCAGTAAAGCAGCACATGGTAGTATGCAAAATGTCTGTCTATCATTTTGAAGCCTTTCAAACATGCAGGGGGTTTAAAACAGAGCACATCACATATGGTGTGGAGTATACAGCTATTCTGTCTGAACCGATATTCCTGGGCACTTGAAAAAAAGCAGAGCCTCACAAAGTCAAGATCAGTATTTAAGGGCTCAAAGGGCGCATTTGAAAGTTCAGGTGTCATTAATGTGGCTGTGACAGTAACGACCCCACTAGACTGTCCCAATTTTATTAGCCTTGCTATGCACATCACAAAAGTAAGATAGAGAAAGAAAAAGAGAGGGAGACTGCTGCAGGCCGAGAGCTTAAGAATGTCAGCAGCAGATGCCCAACACAGCGAGTACTGGAATACTTAATTAGTCGCTTTAACAGGCACCATTAATACACATTATTTTTCTCTCCCCAGTTATAAACGAGCAATGCAGCCTGGTTGCTCTATATGTCTGAAAATATCCAGATCAAGTGAACTAAATCTAATAAACAAACAACCCAACAAACTGCACTTTTAAAAAACATCAAAACTGCTTTAACACTTCAGTGATTTTAAGAATCAGCATGAGAGAATATTGGAAAATTAACAGAATATTTATCTACAATATCCTCATCCTTGTACTAAACACTCCATAATAGTACATCCCCTGATTTACTCTGCTTCAATAATTGGAAACAACGAGGTTTTGCAACAACCCTTTTACAAAACTCATCACATTCAAAGACATAATAAATTCTTAAAAACAACAATGCTGTCAACACACACACAAAATGTTTAAAAAATATATATTTTCATGTATAATCATTAAATAATGAACATGTTCTTAATTTTGGATTAGTTGGGTGAAATTAAACAATTCTAAAATATTGCAATGGAAATGTAAAATCTAATGAAATATTCTGATTAATATCAGTAAACACCCAGATCTAAGAAAACAGTAACCATCACCCAATACAGTAAACCGTAAACTCCCTGAAGAGGTCACTAGTTCACTGCTTTACAGGCACACAAAAAAACAAATCTGCTTTCATTTAAATGTGTACAAAATTTAACCATCAAGTGAATTGGAATTTATTTGGCATTTATTTACACAAATGGAGGTGACAATCTTTGAATGCTAACAATAACCCAGAACTTAAAGGAGATAAAATAGTTTTGGTTTATGAATATTTACCTGTTTTCAAAAGTTAAAGCCATAAAATCTGCTGGATTTAATTCCTGGGTGGCTTGCGGTTCTTTCTGTGTGAAGTTTGAATGTTTTCATCAAGAAAGATTAGAGCCTATCGAACACAAAAAGAATTTACATAAAAAAGATGTAAATTAGGGACATTAAATATAGGTGCTGTATTGGCCACTTCTTCAACAAGTTTCCCTGCCTTTTTCCCTTGGAATATGCTCTAGCAACACCTGTGACCTTAATTAAAATGGGATGCTGAGTAAATTATTCAATTAATTAAATTCCTCTGTTGCGGCACGGTGGCTTAGTGGTTAGCACGTTCGCCTCTCAGCACTAGGGATTCCCGGTTCGAATCCCAATCTGGGTGGAGTTTCCATGTTTTCCCCGTGTCCGCGTGGGTTTCCTCCGGGTTCTCCAGTTTCCTCCCACAGTCCAAAAACATGGATCAAGTCAATTGAATTCTCCAAATTGCGCCATATAGAGTGTGTCTGTGTGAGTGAGTGTGTGCCCAGCGATGGATTGCCGCCCTGTCCTGGGTGTATTTGCCCAGCGCCCGAAACGTTCTCCCCTGGATGGGCATGGGGACCCCCCCCCCCACGACCCTACAAGAGGATAAAGCGGGAGATAATGAATGGGTGGATTTAAGATGATGGACACTGAATTTGTTTTCAACTTCAAGTAGCAACACAATTTAAGAATGGAGGACCACTAAGGCCATTGTGAAAGCCATTTGTTAACTTTTTATACCAGTGATGGTAGCCATTTTTCAAAACCTGGACTTGTTTGGGCACATTCACGCTGTTTATTCTAATATGACAGTTTATCATGTCTAATTTACCTGAGGAAATCCATCCAGACACACGAATCCATGCCCGCCCAGGAAATAAACCTTCTTGTTCTGTTATTTAATGTGCTGCCATAAACAAAATTCCAATCATATACGATGACTGCAATATGAGTAATAATAATTACTTAATCCGTTTGTATTTAAATTACATTAGGACATTAGCAGAAGATTTTATCCAAAGCGACCTACAAGTACCCCAACTTGATAACTGGGATCAGACCACATGGTTAGCCACCCCTGAAGCACTGAGGGTTAAGGGCTTTGCTCGAATACTAACACTGGTAACTTCAGTGGATCTGAGATTTAGGAATTTGGGTGACAGTACAACAACCTAACTACTATGTATCCATTAAAGCACAGCAGTCCACAAACTCAGACCACACACACACACATACTCACACATGCACATTCATACAGACAGATAGAGACACACACCCACACACACACATCAAGGGATCCAGTTTTTTAGAGAGCTTGTGTGTGTAATGAGGACTATTGCTGCAGAACCCTTGATCCTTCTCCACTCTGAATCAATCATGGAACTTTACATGTCTGACATGCACACAGCACCCATCTCACCCAGCCCAGGTAGGGAACAAGGCAAAATAAATGCAGAATGAACAAGTATAGACTGTAGGGTCACCACAACACACACCAGCCCAGCTCCATCCCTTTAATCTGTCATGGTGTCAGGACCTGCAGCGTCGGTGCCCTCTCATGACCCCTGTGCGTGAGAACACCCTGGGACGCTTTGTTGCTCACGGCGGTAGGTTTCACCTGCTAAAAGCTTTGCCATCAGCCACCAGTGGAGAAATCACTCACTTGACTGCCTGTTCTGTGGGGTCACACACATCTATTTATGTGCACCGATTAATGGTCACAACTAATGCCAAACAAATGTGCAGGTCTGGACTGTGTCAGTGTCACTGTGGAGGCCTTTCATGCATTCAATAAGTGGCCTGTAAACATTTTCATTTTAGGCTTTTGGGACAGATTTATGTAATGAGAAACTAAGCATGCGGTGGGTCAGAACCTGTTGGGAGGTCAAAACACAAAGGATATTACATGAGACAAAAGCAGCTTTAAAGAAATAAGACCAAGCCTGTGACCGAGCCTGTGAACCGGTAGACCTGTGGTGAATGAATGAGGTGATTCAGAGATTTTTCTGTATAACAAGGAGTGTTCTATAGTGCATACTCAATATCACCATTTGTTACAAATAAAAACTGAAAAAAGATGAGTAGGCATCTTTTTATTTTTTAAATTAAAACCAGGAAGAAGCATTTAGGCAATAATATGAAATAGATGAATGCAATCACAATGTGGGAAGAAGGTGAGTTCCACATGAAAAAAAATGAAATTAAAAGTAATGTGAGCATTTTGCAGAAGCACCACAGGCCCATTATTAATCTTTCAGTAAATAGAATCTGTCTGTTGATTTTAAAATCTGCCTGTACCATTGCAAGAGCGAAAAAAGGAACACCAATCAAGGTCTATTTCTATCATCATAATTCCTGATGGTGAGCTTCAGCTTGCCGGTGCAGCATTTACCCCTCTAACAAATCTCACACTTTATTGACCATCTCAATTTGTTGCCTTTAATATTTCATATTTATGGGCCAGCTCGACACAATCCTGTTTCGTTTTAAATAGGTACCCGCCGTGCCATTTTTGATATGCAGCATAATTTATTAGACAAGGAAATATGGGCATGCTGGCCTGAATCGCACCCTAATTGATGGCTGTGTAAGGCTGCTGCGGCTGGAAATCATCTTCTCCATCCTCTTACCATCTTTGTATCCATTCACTTATAAGCTATAGTGTAATCCACAAGCAGACACATCTACATACCTATGATGTGCTATACATCATGATTATCTGCTTATTTCTAGCTTTAGAAAGGGATTTCAGTGGACTGTGTGGAGTATTTGGTATATTTATGTTATACAGTACAGTATTTTTTTGGCAAAGTATTTTGTATAATACTTTATGGTTTTGAAGTACTTTTACTACTTTGGTGTGATAAACCTATTTTTTGGAAACAACAAAGTAAAAAAAAATCTAGAATGCAATTACCTTCGATTAAAAGCTGAGGCAAGATTGGCTGCCCAGTTTTAGTGTGTGGGGCACCATTTTTCATGAGGGCAGAGAGAGCTGTAAATTAAAGTGGATCCTAATTGAACGGAGGCTGTATAATCCAGGTTTCCTGCTCCCTGGAGCTCCATTTTAACTGCAGTTCGCTCTGAGCTGCCGTTACCCAACAAAAATGGGTCGATCACAAAGAAAAGCAGAACAAAACAGACATCTAATGTCAAGTGTGTGTGTAAATGAAAAACAAGGATATACATTTTGTATATATAGCAAATAGAGTATGTCTCATTGATCTTAGATCTTGATTTTACAGTTAATCAAGAGAAAAGAAACTATCCATACAGATATGCTGCAATGAACTAATGTTGATATAAAATCACTTTATTACATGGTAGAAAATCAGAAATGCAGTATTAAGTTAATACAATTAGAAAACTTTATTGCTACTCTGGATCCTTTAAAAGTTTGCATTCTATGTTCTAGTTGCATGTCATTCAACTGAAGAAGAGTATACTGTATAACAAAAACAAAGCTCTCATAACATACATCCTGCTAACTATTTAAATGTAGTAGTTTAGTTTTGGTATTTTATTTATATATTTATATTTAGGTAAATATATTTGTTATTCACTTAAGTTTTTATAAAAAATAATTTTATATGAATTTGTTAACTGACAAAAACCTAAACCAAACATATATTACAACTGTAATTCAAAATGCTTCCTTAATGTAATCATCAAGATATACAGTTTAAACACACAGGCTAAGGCACATTTTTACACTGACCATACTTCATCCATCCATCAATTATCTTCCGCTTTATCCTATATTAGAGCCCCGGTGGGGTTCCCCATGCTTATCCAAGAGAGAACGTTTCTGGCACTGGGCAGATACACCCAGAACAGGGCGCCAATCTATCGCTGGGCACACACTCACTCACACAGACACGCACACAAACACACTCTATATGGGGCAATTTGGAGAATTCAATTGACTTGATCCATGTTTTTGGACTGTGGGAGGAAACCCACGTGGACACAGGGAGAACATGGAAACTCCACCCAGATGGGGATTCGAATCGGGAATCCCTAGTGCTGAGAGGCGAACGTGCTAACCATTAACCCACTGACCATACTTAAGATATAAATGTCCTGAATGCAACTAAAATCAATTAAACACCTGTTTTTTAAATTTTGATGGCTTTAATTTTTCCCCAAAATTGACTTCAGTGAATGATTATAACAGTGATTTAAAATGACTGGTTAGTTTCCTGTTGTGTTAACATGTTTTTACTCAAAATATCAGTGACAAATGGGATTTTACTACAGGTTATATCTTAACCTGTATATAAAAATCAGTTACAGATGTCTATTCCAGCTACATACTGTATAATAATTTGCTTTAAAGAAACATTGGCATGTAACACCCATATATATATATATATATATATATATATATATATATATATATATATATATATATATATAAAGCAAAAATCTATAATACTATAAGAGTTTTTAAAATGCTCTTCTATGTACTGCATTAATACCTTTTTTTTAAATAATGTACTGTACTGGTTCAGTGGCTACATAATTTAATACCCTGCCACTTGAATAGACCTGCAACTGTAGCATTTGAAAAAATATAACACTGGTCTAGCACAACCCCATTTTAAAAGCTGGGTATGGCTGTGGATAGATTCTATTAGATTGTGACAGGCTATTAACTACATGGCACTATTTGCATGCATGCACTAAGCTACGACTATGTTTAAATTTCTATGTCTTTCTGTGCTGTCCATCTCGTTAAGTGCATTTGTGAGCATAATTATTTAAAAATGCCAGTGAGCAATGAAAGAGCATTTGTATGTATAAATATGCATATTTGTATTTTGGGGGACAATTTAAACAATCACATTATAGGCTCCTCTCGTCCCTGTGGGGACCAAAAGCTGGCCCCCACAATCTATATTGGTAGATGGTACAGTCAATCCACATTTTAAGGTTAAGGAAGAGTTAGAGTAAGTGTTAGGCTCAGTAGTTACAGTTAGAGTATGGCTTCATAAAGTCTTTGTTCAGTCCCCAAAATGGATGAAAACAAAGAGGTTTGTGTTCACTGACTATGTAAGCACCATGCAGAGAATAAAGCAGATGGTAGAATATAGCTCTCATATGAGTTTGAAAGTGCTTTCCAGTGAAACACTGCGAGGATATTGAAGGATTTCTCAACAGTGTATTATAGTATAGCTACATACTGGGTCAGTAATTGCATATAATTGAAGCAATGAAAATTTTTACATTAATGTGGTAATTGTTCATTGATGGAGTGGTATTTAGGGGATAAAAGAAGCAATCTTTAGACCATTTTCTCCTAATCATAAGCCAAATGTGATAACAATCTCTAATTCCTGAAGATAGAATGACATTTTTTCAATTTGTTCACACCGACTTCAGCCATGATGAATGGCTGAACGGTCCATTTCCTTACATTTTTTCTTGCTAACCTTGCCTGACAGCTTATATATTGCCTACCTAGTAATTTGCTTGACAATAATTGGTAGGCAGAAACCCGCCTTTACTGGGGATCCGTACCTCCCTCTGTAGGTGAGAAAATGCAATTACAAACATGATGGCTTGACCTGCAGCATCTGCTATTGCCATTCCCAAAACACCCTAGGTGCATTAGCATCAGAAAAAGAGTCACCACACATTTCCTCTAATAAAACTTTAATTGATGGTATTACAGCCTTTCATTGATTAATGGCGTCAGTAATTAGAGTATATGTCTGGTGTTCATTCCTTGGATGGAGGTTTTGTTCCCCCTCAGAGCTGGATAATTGTTGGGCATGCTTATTGATAGAGCAGCCTGATGAATGCAGATAAGTCTGAACACTGATGGAGTGATCATACTGCACGCAGCACCAGGTTCGAGCAGGACCAGCTGGAGTGGCTTTCTCCGGAGGGACTGCACATTTCACAGCTACTGCTGGTGCACACTCCACAGTGCAGTTAATACTGAATATCCCATTTCTACAAGCTCTTCTAACAACTCTGATTTTTATGATGCACCACAGCGCTCAGGATCTCAATTCAACACTTAAAGTGTAGCTTGATCATCAAGCTAATGGATGCTACTCATTTAGCTTGTAAGCCCTCATAGTTGGTGCTCAGTACTGGCTCTAACCATTAATTAAAAGGATTATTAACTTTTAGGTTGTAGTAGCCACGTGGGATTCTGGTGTCTAATGTCGGTGTCGGAGTGCTGCAAACCAACAGAGTAAGGCAAGAACAGATAATTCAGTCATAATCAGCCATGCTGCCATAGTGAGCCTCTGCATGGCCTCTCCCTGGGCATATAACACAACAGCAGGGTCCAAATACCTGCCGTTGACGGGCCTGTACAAAATTAGAATTCACAGTGGGCTGACAATCTCATTACTACAACCTCTACAAGCAATCAGTAGATGGGGGAAGGCAAAATGATGTGTGCAAGGCTACCAATATTAGCACTGTCGACAAGTCGAAGGTGGTGAAGTGAGAGAAAGGTGTAATGTCAATGGTAAACCCATAATTAGAACACCACCAGATCAAATTTGTGTAACAAGGACACTCAGCCTTTCACCCTGAAGAGCAGGAGGTCAAAGACAGAATTGTTATGGGAGCTTTACAGTTTTTTTTAATATCATATATGAAAATAGCAAGGGTCAGTTATGAGGAAGGGCAATTAGAGTGAAGTCTAATAAATGCAGTGCACAATGACATGCACATGTTTAGGTCAAGAGAGAGCACTGAAATTCACTCACATGCTCTCACTCGTCTTGCCATACCTCACAGTCAAGACTAATAACTTAAAGGTGTAATCACACAAGAAGCAGGGAGTTTATGTAATTGCTCTAACATGTTACATGTTTAAAACATTGAGCAGGGAGGGCATCCTGGGTCCTTTCTTGTGGAGTTTGCATGTTCTCCCCACTGAGCACTGATGCTACCACAAACCACATTTTTGTAATTTACATATCATCAAATTAATGCTTGCAAAAAATTCAAAAGGTTAGCAAAGTTTGTAGTGCTTCTAGAAGGTACCCCAGTTACCAGTTTAACTATAGTGACATACATATAAGAGCATTAAGATTTGGTATAAAGGGAAAATAAACAATATTAATCAAAAAAGGGATGTGGATAGGTCTGGGCCTAAAAGTAATCTGAGATTGACAAAGAAATAAATTATTTTGTGGTCAGAAATCAAATCCTCAATTTGTTTTTGGGACTCTACATGTCATTTCGAGCTCTTATTACCAACAGGCATCTGTAATAGCATTGGTGTATATCACTGACCATGACCATGGCATTTACATACAGTACTGGCCAAATGTTTTTAATAAAGTTCAATATTTACTGACATTTACACACATTACGTCCAGTTAATAACTTGATGTGTGTGACACCAATTGTAAAACCTAAAAGACGAACCACCAGGCTCTGTTTAGCTGCATAAAATAACTGGCACATTGCAGTAAAATGGCATTACTTTATTTTTAAGGAAAGTAATCACCTACACAGTCTCTAGACATAAATTACACTGAGGTTATTTGGAATTAATTGGAACTGGACAGAAGGGTAAAAGCAAAGCAACCGACAACTGCAGCACAGGAACTTCTGCAACAATTTTGGATTGAACTTTCTGAACAATCTTTCTGAATATGGAAACATTGCTGAAGCTAATACAATCAGACCAATGCAACATTAATCGTCACTACAGTGTCAATAATGACGATCACAAAAGTGCCTCTAAATTGATACTGATTCAATAAACAATGAGTTTAGAAACAAGGAGGTGTCCCTCATAAAATAGCCACTGAGTTTATGTTAGACATTGAATTGTTCATTGTAACCATAAAATCGACCATCATTTATCTACATGTAAAGCAAATTAAACAAATCATGTTAAATTTTTCCTGTTAAAAAGCTGTATATAATTTTTAGAATGAAAATTTTTTTTGCTATGCTGTGGCTGTAATCCTGTGTGGAGCTTCATTAAGACCTGCTTATTACTTAATTATCTGGTGGTTAAGAGTGATAGGAATGGCTCATCAGTGTTCTCATCACTAAAAATAAACACCCAGGATTGGATTGACATAAATAATTAAACAGTAGATGGGACCAGGAGAGGATAGACAGACTATTTGAAAATCTCTTTCTTTTTCATTCTCTTTCACTCCATTAAAATTTTTTGTTTATATGCTTTTTATTTAGCATCTCTTTTTCCTGCTTTAAGATATCTAAATGTCTATATACTGTATCTTTCTCACTATATTGCATGTCCTCTATTGGCTTAGAAAATGCAGACTCAGACCCCACCCCTCAAAATGCTGATACAGTATAATGTTACAGTAACTATAATTTAGAATGATCCAAAATTAGAAGTTTTACTGCTGATGTTATTTAGATATAACATGCAGTAAGAATAAAAGAAGAACTTTCCAAGTGCTTAGTTTTTGCAAGCTAGGATTGCTGGTGGTGCCAAACATAATGAGAATTAAAGTTCATTAAAACATTTTCTTAGTGAAGATTGCAAATAATGTATGTCTACTTATGTCTTATGTCTATTACCAATTAATAGTTTAGAATGCCTACAATCTGCCAGGGAAAATTTTTGTAATTACCAAGCATAGACACCATTTTTAAGACCTCAGGTGACATACAAACTGTCAAGCAACAATGATAGACATAGCAACATGGATTCATATGTACTCATTTTAATTTTTTTTAATTATTTGCATTTAATAATGTGTGAAACCACACAAATGTTTGCCCTATGGTTTAAAACATGCATCTGGTTTGGTGCAATTAAAAAGTTTTCTTGTCTTATTTTATTGATGTAATAATTTAATTAGGGAGGCACGTTAGTTTAGTGGTTTGTCTGTTTGCGCTGGGGATCCAGGTGCAAATACCAGTCTGATTCCATGTTCTTGTGGGTTTCCTCCGAGTTCTCCGGTTTACTCCCACAGTACAGAAACATGGATTCAATGTAAACTGAATGCTCTTAATTGCCCCATCATTGTTGCCCCAATAGAGTGTGTTTGTGTGTGTGTCTATGTGAGTGTATGTGTGCCTAGAGATAGATTGGCTCCGTGTCCTTGTGCCCAAAACTTTCGCCCAAAACTTTTAATTACTGATAAATGGAATATCACGTGAGGACTAGAGGACTAGGATTACCTTTTGTAAACAGTCATTATTTGTACAAAATGTTTTACCTTGTGAATTTTAAACCTAATAAAATGATACTTTCTAAGATTTCCATGTAAGAGTATCTACACTTCAGTGCTAAAAAAAGGACATGGAAAAGAAAGAGTGTGAGAGTAAAATCGAGAAAGAAAGAGAGAGCGCACAAGAGAGAGAGATCAGGTTAAAAATAGTTAGCAAGTGGCAGCATATGATTGAGTTTCCAGGGCTTTGAAAATTCACTCTAATTATTCAACAGTCTCCTACTGTCATGCAGACCTCTCCATTCCAACTCTGGCAAAAGATAGTCACTACCACTATTATACATAATTCAGCTACTTAATTGGCACGGATCAGGTGAAAAGTGGGCTAAGGAAAATCCTCTGAGACTAATGGGGCCACTTATAAGTGCCTTCATCAGAACAGCAGTCCCTTAGGTGAGGGAAGTCAGCAAATATTTCATCTGCTGGACTATCAGAGTGGCTCACCTCTGAAACCCAACTCACACTCATGCAGTAAAATGAGTGCAAATAGCCTGTGTGTAGACTTTCACTGTCAGTTGTATTTATAGAAGGAGAGAGAAGATGACGGATGCTAATGCCACTAAAATTATGCAGTGCTCTGTTGTTGCCATAATGAAATGTTGGATTGGAACAGAGAGGTTAACTAAACTAGTCATTTAAGTTATAAGTGGGCCAGTGACATACTTATGAATAAAAAGTACACTCCTCGTCCAGGTATGGAGCACTGTGCAGTGGTGAAAGGAAACTTGGACAAATTGTTTATGTATATATGTAAATATATTATATTAGTGGTCCCCAAAGACACATAATTCTGTGCTTGAAGCTGGAGCATCAAAAGGTGCTCCTGCTAGACACAGAGCACATTTCTTTCTAACCTTGGGTTTGCGGAGAGAGTCATTAAACAGAGAAAAACTCTAACCTTGACCAGAGATATCTGCCATATATCTAACAACCTGCAGAAACACATAAAGCAGTTTATCTGAGCCTAAAAAGCGATACATTTCTCAGGGGGGAAAAGAGAAAGAGGTTAATCTGAAACAGAGATAAGACCTTGCTGAGTTTATGATGTAACGATTATATCCCATTGGCCAGAGAAGGGCAGGAGGTTATGCAGCAATAACATAAAAGGCTCAAATCCTGTCAATACAAATTGCTGCTACAGTTGGAATCAATTTTTGGCACTTCACCCTGAGCAATAGAGGCTCCAATGACCTAGACAGTGAAATTTACAATGTGACTGGTAAAGGTGTACTTTTGGAAGAAGGTAAAGTTTGGAGAAAGGATCTACATTTCCTGGTGATTTAATAGATAGATCCTTTAAATTAATGGTTCATTTTTGTAGCTATGACATGAGCATGTTAATGATTAAGTTTTCCTTATCTCATTCCTATCTTTTCTTGTCAACAATCCTAACCAGACAAAAGCATAAATAATAAAATAAAAAAGCCATTGGTTGTCCTTTTATTACTCTACAAATAGGTTGGAGATAAATATATTTAAAACATTTCAGTTTAAAAATGTTCACACGGCATTGTGGACAGAGTGATGAGCAGTGGGTTGTGCTGTAGCACAAGGTCCCAAGTCAAAAGGTCCCAAGTTTAAATTTCGATGTGTGTGGCTGGAATATTTTTGTGAGGATTACATGTTCTTCCCATGTTTGCATGTGTTTTCTGCTCTGGCAGAAGGGAACAGATAATCTCAGCTAGGAAATAATATTTAAAATGATTTTTACAGAATTCCATGAACTAATGTTAAGTAGTTATAAGCTGAAATAGTTTGTCTGGCATTCAATATTTTATAAATATATTTTGCGGTCCAAACTGAATCTCTGATAGTAAGTTTTAATACAAAACTGTCCAAATTTAACCTGAATATCTGTGGGTGTCCTTGTCAGTTTATACTGGCCAGCAAATTCTGCTTTGAAGTTTCAAGGCTTTTATATTATATAAGACTGTTTGAGTATTGCCCTGCAATGTAATCATGTATAAATGTCAGAAAACCAATTTCTCAGCCAAATGTCAATGTCCATGGACCACTGGTTCTTTGATAATTTGTAAGGTTCACTGTCAAGTTCAAATGCCTTTAATTTATGCAAATAGTCATTTGATTTGTGCCCAGTTTCACAAAACAACCAGTTGTTTTGCATTAAAGACTGCCTGGGTTAAAGCTGTTAATAGTTCAGGGTTTGTTATGGGTTAACTTGTAACTTTTTCTTAATTTTTACTTATATTGAAAATAATATACAACATCATGTTGCATGTCTTTTATTATAAAACTTAATAAATGCAGTGTTTTCATTAATCAGTGTGATTTATTTAATCATGAGACTATATTAAGCATAACATAAATGATCAAATCATGCATTATAACAGCATAAGCATTGTATTGCCTGTATATAAAAAAATAATTCATTGTAAATAACAGATTGGTTCTCCTTTGTTTATTTGATTTGCCTATATGATCACAAATTGTTTAAAGTGATACTTGTTTAATTAAATGTCCCAGAGCTGTTACAATCTACATTAACAAAACTGAGATGTCTCTACTTTGATGTAATTATTTAGAACTAACTGCTTTATGAATTTCTGTGGCACTCACCATTAACAATACAACACTATACATAATGTAATGATTCTAGCCTACATGAGTAAAACAATGCAAGGCAGAATGGTACATTCATAGTCCAACTCTAAATAACAGCACATCTGCTGAGCACACTACCTCCGGAACAATTGGGTGATCAAAGCTGGATTACAGGTAATCCAAAGACAAGAACAGACTGAACTCCAGCACAAACCCTGCAGTTCAAAACACAAGTACATGTTCAACATACGTTTCAAAAGCACATCCTATGCATATAATAAGTACATAAACCACAATCACTTAAAGTAGTCTACACATGCAGAGTAGATATCTTGATTGATCTCTGTTGATGCAAAAATTTAGACTTCATTGAAAGGTGCCAGCTAGAGAAAAATAGGGTGTCTACAACAAAGCAACAGACAATATCATGTGAGATAAAATAGGATTATATTTTAACATCACAATAATAAATGATCTCCTAGGCTGTTAAAAGACCTGAAGACGAAAAAGAGGATTTGCAGAAATGTTACTTTTCCAAGTTTTGTCATCATGCAGATACAAACAGTTTGATTTGATTCAATTTGGTGTTCATTTGCTGGTTAGCAACTAATTACACAATGAATTTTAAACTGCATTAGCTGATTTTCATGAAATCTATGGAATGGGTGATGAGGATGGTTGGATAGTAATTAACCTCCTAAATAAATACATGTGAGGTACTGCAATAACAGCAGGACTTGTTTAAATGGTAATATCCATCTTATTTAAAATATTTAAAATCCATCAAAATTTAAAATGTTACTGCTGATTATTTAATGCTTTAATGAAAATTCATAAAAGATTATAAATGGTCCTCTACAATAATATTACTAGGTAAGATGATAAATAATTGTTGTACAAATACAGGTGATATAATAAAAAACTGTTCCTTTTATTTACAGAAAAAAAAGTATTTTCATGCTTTATAAATTATATGAAAAGCTATGTTACAAACACAGATATTATAGTATTTTTTGCATATATCGTGCAGATCTTCGTGATGATGTTTGATTTAGGGAAGAGGTGGAGACAAATAGAGGATGTCTGACAAATGTCCCAAGTGGCAGGACTTACATGTGTAAATATACAGCAGTGTTTCCTCTCATTTGAGAAACCATCTCAAGAGTCAGGAAACAGCCAGTCTAAACAACACTTAAATAACTGCCTTTATTTTCCTCTTCCTGTCTTAAGGCGAAATGAAAAATCCATAACTTCGTCAATATTATATGTTGAGTGTATGTGTGTGTTTGTGTGTGCCCACCCATGTGACTGTAAGTCTATATGTGCTACTGTTTAGTGAGTATTGTGTTTCCTTGTGAGGTGAGCAGCAGGATGTAAAAGGTGATAAATGACGACATCATTAACTCTCACATGGCTCCCTACACAAGCTTAAGTGTGTTTACTTCCTGACTCTATGAGACAGAACCTGAGTGGAAACACTATTGCACTGAGGAAACCACATGCAAGAAGGTTCTAAACACCCAAGGTAATCATGAATACTCTAGCGGAAATATTACAAGTTATTGTCATTTTATTTTTACAGATGTCAGCAACATTTCCGAGCTCATAAAACTAATCTGCATCAAAACAATGATCTTTGCCTGTGAGTACACATCTGTTTTTTATGACAATTGAGTATGGGAGGAGTATTGAGCTAAGCAGCATTGATAGTAATGGTCAAGTTTATAGTCACTTGTTTTAATGTTCTAAGTCCAAAATGTACAAACCAAGCATCAAATGTTCATTCGTATTAGAAAAGATGGGACATGCTTACTACTTTGTCCAAAATTTTGTAAGAACGATTAGTGTAAGTTTGCAAAGAATTTTGGTCTTCCTCAATCTGGCATACATATTCTATTAGAAATGTATGCAATCTGTAGAAATTCCAAATGCAACCGAAATATGTGCTGTGTTTAAATGCATGCAAAATTAGGCCTGTTTAGGAATAACAGTCATCAAGTTTAACATTTTGTACACAAAAGGGACCATCTATATTTTAAGGTATAGAGGTGCATCAGTGCCCACATAGGTGACTTGTATGCATGTGATGAAACCAGTTTTTTTTTCATGGGAATGTCCATGGTTATTTTAATAGGACCATGCCAGGTCTCATTCTGCATGTGCTTTAAGAGCATAGTTTCATGGACAGTTTATGTGCTTTAGTGACCTGCCAGCACTATAGATCTAGCTCCTATCCAACTTTTATGAAGCATAATTAAGAGGAAATTATAGAATAGTGACCATAAAAAGTTCATTAATTTAAAAATTACAAGATGTGTATCAAGTTCAAGTTCAAGTATTTTATTTGTCATTCCAAAATATAAAGCACAGTGCAATATATTTGGAACGAGACGGCGTTCCCCAGGAACAAGGTACTACATATAACAGCCACCACACAACCAACACAAAGTGCACATGTGCAAACACGAGGATTACAATAAATACAGGACGATACATAGTACAGTAAACAATAAACATTCAAGTAATGAACAATAAAAATTCAAGTTATGAACAGTAAACAAAAGGTATCAAAAGGTATATCAAATCAAAATTCTGGTTTAAAATTAAAATATTTATTAAAGCACAGTTTCAGTGTTGGTTTAATCAAATATCATCTGTTTAAGCATGAAAACTGAATAACAGAGTATTATGAGTGCTAGTGTGTATTAACCTACTAAAGGAAATTACATTCCTCTTATCCCAGAGATTAAAATTTATGGATATTTTTTGCATATGTAAAAAAATTAGTATGTCAAATAGCAGAGACCTTCCCAAAAAAAATTTCAATAATGATTCAGAAGGAGGAGAGAAGTGACTACTACCATGTGGTTAAAAAAAATTAAAGAACATTTAAATTGATTACAAGCATAAATATGTTCCATTGTTTGTGAATCCCTTTTTTAATTTGGTATAATTGCTGTTCAATCTTGCTTCCCTTTACTCCAGATGACACTTATTTAGAACATAAGTATGAGGTATTATCTTAAGTGGTTAGCAATCAAGGGTAGTTTAAACATAGATTCACTCCAAATAAGACAACTAACTAATGAGATGGCATGTTTAACTTTTCTGCCTCACACTGCCTTCTTCTTGCACCTTTCTTTAGTTCATTCTCTCCTATATGACCTCCCCTCTCTTCTTTCCCTCTGTCCTCTTCTTTATTCCCCACCAGCCTGACGATTGGTAGCATTTCAAAATAATTGCACAGTTATTCTCAAATTAATGCCTAACTGTTTTACAACACGCAGAGAGAAAAGGCCAAGCCAATTATTATTCTGTTTTCACCTTACAGAAAGGGATATTATGCTAATGATCCTCCCAACATGAGCATGTAAAAGCTTTATTTCTGCCAACAGATGCTCCCAACCCCCATTCCTTCTCTCTGAAATAAACATCTACTGCATCCACTGACATTTGTGTTTGTGTGGATGTAAGTCCCTACATTAGAATTAATTATAACTGAAGAACTGGGATTTGGTAATAAGGCTAAAACAATTTGGATGAGACAGGCATGGATGATTTTGATTTGTTGATATGCTGGAGATATTGTCAAGGAAGTGTTTTCATTCAATTATTTTGTACTTATAGAGTAAGAAAAATACTAACTTTAAATTAGAAAATGAGTAATGCATGATTAGAAAACACAATAATTTATTATGAAAATTAGTTGAATGAGAAGGTAATAATTTAAAGAGTATGTAAAGCATGAGGTATCATGGGATGTCAGGCACATTATGGTGGCAGATGATAAACATTAACAGCCCCTAGACTATTGGGATACCAAACTCTGCTGTACATGCACACACACTCGCATGTGCACACACAACATGACCTTGCTAAGTGTTTATTAAGCTGAGACCAGAAAAGCTGCAAGAGCCGTCAGATTCTTAAAAGAAAAAGGATTAAATAAATAATAAATCCCAGCATCTCAGCGAATGTGACTTCTTCCACTGACTAAAAAAAAAAACCTCCATTAGTCGCAATGTACAAATGATCAGAGACTTAATGAGCTCAGTCCAACATAACATTGAAAAAGGAGCTACATTATACCCTGCTTCTGTCCCATTTTACCCTGGCTGAGAGTGAATTATGAATTCCAAAAACAGTTTTACCTCTCCTCTCTGCTCTTCACTGCTCTCATAGAATAACATCCATCTGTCTGATGTGTAAAACCTTAACTCAGTCCTACTCATTTACATCACCCAGTCTCAGTTGTTTGCACCTGCATGTTTTCAAAGTACTTTAATCATGATGTCAGCTCCCTAATAAACGGTGATTACACAAGGAAAGATGCTGGTTTTACCTTTTATATAGTTGCTTGTCTCAGAGGGAGACACAGCCTCTACCTGACAAATGGATAGATATTTAACTACATCTGCTTATTAACCAGCTCAGCCTCCCATAATTGGCACTTGAGCTTCTCATATTAAATCTGGTTACAGCTAAGATAATTTATCAAAGAGTAGGCAGACTGTCAGTGGGCTCGAGTTAGGGCTGGGGAGCTGATGAACCCAGATTAGATGCCGATTGAGGGATGGCTGAGGGAAAATGGGCCGGACTCACCAATCACACACTGATCTCATATTTATACCACAAGGTCGGCATTATGTCTAATGAGTGCATATGACATATTGCAATCAGCTATAGTCGGCTATGGAAACTGTTTTCCGGTAATGTTTTATGTGCAGAATGAGTTGCAACACCTGTGTTTTATTTTTTTTTATATAAATTTGGAATAGTTTTAAATTTGACGCAGTTGATAAATTATGATGTCATACTTTCCATATATTGCCCTTGTTATATTCTGTAAATGTTTTTTTTTTTAATCCATTTTCATAAAAGAAAGTACTATAGTGACACACAT
The DNA here is from genome assembly GCA_019802505.1 of Corydoras sp. C115. Taxonomy (NCBI): domain Eukaryota; kingdom Metazoa; phylum Chordata; class Actinopteri; order Siluriformes; family Callichthyidae; genus Corydoras; species Corydoras sp. C115. The sequence goes on along the minus strand of JAFMOC010000001.1, from coordinate 10,543,650 downwards.
AAACAATGAATAATTCATAGGGGTAAACATTTTGCTCCATCTGAAAAGAGCTTATGCATAATTTATATGATTATTTTGCTGTTTTTTTTTTAGCTTTTACTTTTAAGCCACCCTCATACTAAGCTATTTGATCAACATCCCCATGTCCTCTAATCATAAATCACACAGCTCACAGGGAGTTACATTCATGTTTAGAAATTAATTAATACATGACAAAAACAATGATTGTCTAGATGAAAAGGTTTTCTGCTTGGAAACCTGTAAATTAACTGTAAGTCTGAAGGACCTGTGATGTTTCTGTTTTTCTTTCTTGTAAAAATAGGATACTAGCTTTCTGTTTTTACACTTTAGGGTGCTTTCTTTGGCTTGGCTTTAGTGGAAGCATTGCATTGCAGTTATGAAAGAGAGTGTGTTTAAAGATGTATTCATGTATAGGGAATACTATTTACTTCATATGTGCAGCCTGTGTATCTGCAAGGTTGTTATAGTGGGAGCCCTAAGAACAGGAGTGGGGTAAATGTACATAATTATAGATCATGATGGTGACCAGCTGCAGGTAAGAGAACTCGACCACTCTCTCGCTCTTTCTCTCTCTCTCTCTCCATCAGCTAGAATTTGGCAGCCTCTTTGCTCCCAGGGTCCCCAGCTGTCCGGCAGGTTGCGCCAAGTCACACGTCTCTTCTCTCTCTCTCTCTCTCGCTCTCTCTCTCTCTCAGATGGAGGAGGCTGATGGACCTCAGCATGCTGAATTCACACCCTACCCTGCTGCTCTGACCCTGCTGATGGCCTGAAGATGGAGAGAATATGTCACATTGAAAATTCCAACACACACGCAGACACAGACCCAGAAACACACACACACACACACACACACAGAGAAAGAGAGAGAGAGACAGAGCTAGCTGATACTTTTTCCCTGAATAATCCACCACTAGCCTCAAATACAATTACAGTTTAAGAATTCAAAGTACACACATGACTGTAAATTAATAGGTGGTTAAATCATTAGAGAGAGCTGTTTAGTCATTATGTTCTCTATTTGCATGCCATTGCACACTAGTCACATTATTTGAACAGAGTCCATTTTAAGATAATTTTGTAATTAGTTTCTCCTATTGACATTAGTATATTTTGTTGATACCAGAAATACACACACCACGAAGCATATAAATCCGAAACATAATACCGCGTTTCTCACGACAGTATTAATACTATGTTTTGGACTCCATAGCCATTTCACACGATGCAGAAGATTTAGCTTCTGTAAACATAACCGTAAATGCAGATGGTGACATCAAAATTGTAGCTGTCTTCATAAACATATTGGACGCCATGTGCAGTTAGTCTCTATCTCGTTTTAAAAGGTTTCGGAACAAATATTTGCATTTTGCCAACACTTTTTTCCCTGGCCATCTGGCAGTGCCGCAGTATGACACAGTGCCTACAGGGGGCTCTAGTGCACCGCAGATTCAATGAGCCTCGGAAGCGCGCTACACTCTGCCAGCTGCGTTCTGAGGTCCGACCCCTCACAACATCAAAACTAGCAACCTGCACAAACGCTTAATACCACACACAATAAAGTACTCTGTTACGAAGGAATTTAATAGAATGAACATTATCCCAATCTACTAAATATTAAAACTACCCTCATTAAGTGAAAGCAGGATATTTTAGGGACCTAACTTAAAAAAAAACACATTCAATTGTACACATTTAATATGTGAAGTACATATATCACATCTGGTTTTGGCTAGACATATCTTTTACATAAGCGTATTGTTTATGCTAGTATTTGGCTTATACGCGTATGGTTTGGATAAACTATAGCTTTTTCTTTACTGGTGCGGTTGATCACTGGGTTGGAGAAGCGTCTGAATTTTAATGATGTTGAAGATGATATTGTGTGTCCTTCAGCTTGTTATACTGACACCAGCACTCCATAAATCATCATACCAGGCTATCGTAAAATCAATACCAAACTGCAATCTCAGCGACAGTGCGTAATACCTTTCGCAGCGACACCTAACAGCTTAAACTTTGCTGTAATGCCGTTCGACCTGCAGGTTGAGATCAAAACATGCTTAATTGCTTTGATAATAGAGACCTCATAATCCGCAACGTGCTCTCCATTAGATTGGCTTTCGTGGGCGCAGTAATGATCAGTTGGAGGAACAGTCACAGCAATCTTAAATTGGTAGATTTGTCCTGGCGCGGAAACGGCTAACTTCGATGCTCAATAAATGTTAATCCAGTGAAGAGTGCGGTGTGTCTTTGAATAGGACTCACACTGTGTATTTTCCCAAGTGCTCTTTTCATCCATCTCTCTAAATCTGGACTCACCAAGAGAGCTGGGTTGTAAACCTCAAAGTTCATTAATATGACTACAAACAAACAAACAACCCGACAGACAAACAGGACTGAACTCACTAAACACATTTGCATTCGCAACATTAAAGCATGCGTATGTACACACCAAAGTGTAAATGTCCATTTACGTGCATGAACATAACAAACATTATGCTAATGAAGCACACATAAATGAAGTTTGTGCAGTTTACAACACATTTCAATAAAAACAAATAATAAGAACCTTATTAGTATTTCTTACAGACATATTTCATACCTGCATTACCTTTCTAAATAAGTAAATAAATAAAATGCCGAATTGGGATTCGTTTTATTGCTCTAAGCTGGACAACATTGTCGTCACTGAGAAGTTACATATGTAAAGGTCTGGGCACAGGAGAGGCACTATTCGTGCAATCTGTGAGCCGTAAACAGCTTATGAAAGTCAAATGGAAATGTGGCATAATCTGACAAGTGGAGTCTGTGCTTCAAAAACAACTTTAACAACCCATAGAAAAAAAAGAAAACACACACACACACACACACACACACACACACACGTGTACAGATACACAGCCATAAGCAAACATGCATTTAAGCACAAGGAGGCATGCCACAGAAATGAAATGTGATCATCTGTTCATAATTATTGACTATCACATTAAAACATTGGTATTTTTTAATAGAAAAGTAGGCAAATGCCAGTTCTCCGCAACCAAATATTAAAGTGGATGTGAAAAAGAAGAGAGTTTTAGTGTTTAGTACTAACATTAGCTTAATCATTAGTGTAGTGCTGTATCATAAACACAGCTTAGCATCCCACTGAGATACTCAGCACTCAACACGCTTATCATATGCTTCCTCGCTGCATGACGAGCTGCCTCACCCAAGTAAAAAAGAAATAGCTATCAAAATGATGCTTCTTTCAAACTTTCTTTGGTTAAATAACAGCATGTTTATAAACCTTTAGACATAGAGCATCAGTGGAAATGATGTAAATCAGAATGAGTCTAAAATTTCACTATGACTATGTTTTACAAGCTTTTATTTCGGATCAGGGTTTCAGTAAATCCACCATCACCTGGTTCTAACCCCATGACCAGGGTACTGGTCCATCTAAACCCGTATTTGGCAATTAATTCTCCCATGAGGCCACATGAGTAACTGGGACTGTTTTAAAGTGCCAAACTAATAAGCTGAAGTTATTTTACTACATGTGCTGGAATTCAAATACCTGGGTATCCCTCTGTACACATGTGTGATGTATATGTGATGTAATTTACACTTTCAATTTAATTTATGTGGGCCAGACAGGGGCAAACATAGGGCTGGATGTGTTCTTGGGGCCATATGATGTCCAGGTACTATTAAAGGGTTTGGTAACAGGAAGAAATATTCTGGGTGGGAAAACTTTTTGTATTTATGAATACTGTCTTGTTTTTTAATTATATTTTAGGCTTGAATTAATATACCAGAATTCCATATAATAATAATTTCTTATCTTCTCAGAATTTTATTTAGTTTGCAATTGTAGCAAGTAAACAATATGACCTGTATCTATGTTTGTATAACAAATTGAAAGTGGGTGACATTTATTCAGTAGACATGGACAAAATGGATATGAATGGAGCAGGTTAATTTAAATGATATTGATTTTCACATTAAACTGATTATTTTAATGAAACAAGGTTTCATAACTGATAAAAATGAACATAGTCTTACATAGAACATAGATTTTTTTTCTTTGAGACATGTGGTTTCTTTGGACTGAGTTCATTTTGACTAGCTCGCTTACAAAAACACTCATAAATCTACATACAATTTTAAACCTATATAAAATTGTGGGGTGCCAAAAGTGTTTTAAGCCTGTTGCTTTGGGAACCAAACCCTAATTGAAATAGCTAAGTAGTTAAATGGAAGTCAATAAAAAAAGTAAAAAAAAAAAAATGAGTAAAAAAATAAGGTTAAAATTATGTGGGAAATATATAAGGCTCATAGTTGTGCTGCAATGTTTAATCAAATATAAAATGGTCAAATAATTCTGGAGCTTAAATTTATCCTCTGAAAAATGAGCATTGTCTGGTAAGTGAACTATCCTTGTTTCCATTTTAATATCTGTTTGGTCCTTAATATCATGTTTAGATTTGGACACATCTCAAGTGGCAAGACATTTATTAATTTATAGTCTAAGCTGCTTATTCTAATAAGGATTGCAGGGGGTATTGAATCCTATCCCATGCTCACTAGGTGAAATGTAATGAAACACCCTGGACATGCCATCAGTCCATTGTAGAGAACAGACACAAACAGTCATGACTAAAGACAAATTTATTATGGACAGTTTATTATCACAGTAGAGTTCATCTACTCTGAAGAACACAAAGTTCATGCATACCTCTTTTTGTTACAATACAATGTATTTTTTATTTTGGCCCATTTATCTTTACATTAATGCTTTAATTTATTTAAATTCATGGGCATTCATTTTTGTACACTTCCACCATTTTAGTTGGGTTGAAGTCTACAAATGGGTTGGCCACTGTTTTTTTTTTCTTTTTCAGCCATTTTTGGAGCTATTTTACAGTTGATCATTTACTTGGGATCATTGTACCGTTGCGTGATCCAGTTTTGTTTAGACTTAATCTGTTGAAAAGCAGACTCACTTGTCTGTATAAAAATGTGTGTCTGTTTGCTTTGTTTTATAACAAAAAACTAAGCTGTTAATGTAGGAATTTCAAAGCAAAAACCAAAGCAGTGACCTCTTATATCTGAAACAAAACAATTCAACTGCTAAGTGGGGCAGAAATTTGTGTCTAATTTATTTTCATTTTACAATGTCATATGTCTCTTTCACTAGAGTTCACTGTCATGTGTTGTCCGTTCTGACCCGGAAGGAGGGGCGGCTAACGCGGGGATAGAGCTGCGTTCAGCCGCTCGCGCCTGGTGAGCGCTCCCGGGTACCGACCACGCGGGGAAGAATGCGTGCGTCGTCCACGGCGAGCGCTCCCACGGGATACGACCCACGCGGAGAAGGTGCGCAGCGCCGTCCCGTGGTTTTACGCGGAAGGAGAGTCCAAGACATCGGGATAAAATCAAAAGGTAGAATTTAATAAGAAATTGGTGTAGGGACACCAACCAAAATGGGGAACAAACGAACAACATAACAATGGGTATAGAAACACCAAAACAAAGACGTGCGCAAAGTACCGGGATAACAGAGATTAAATAGAAGACTAACTAAACATGTGACTAAACCAACCAATCACCCAAGTGAGACAATGAGGACCGACAACGAGGGACAGGTGCAGCAGGTGATCGTGACATTCACAGACTGGTTAAAATATAAATTATTTAGAATGCAATGTTTTAAATGGACATCAGTAAATATTTAGACATTGTCATTAGTTAGTAAAATATATAATTGTATTTTATTCTTTGTTATTTTTTTTTACTTTGTTTAATATTTATTTCAATCATTCATTGTCAAGCACCTCATTTTCTGCTTTTCTTTTTGTGGCTAGGTTGTCTATGGCAGCCCCTAGAATCGTAAGGTAAAAATGTGTTACACTGAGTAGGAACATTCCACTGTTTCATTTCACCATGTTTAAACCTCTAGTTCCACTCATGCTGACAGGTCGAATTTAATTGTACTTGTGGCAGGGGCATAGAATGGTCAAAGATGGGGCGGGGGGTAAGGGTAGATGGGGGGGTAAGGCAGAACCAAAGGCAACGGATGGTAATTAGAGGTAATTAACGCACCTGCTGGCCACACTAGAGTGGAAGATCACAGGGTGGCATTGCTCATCATTGCAGAAGAAGTAAAAGCTGTGAAGATTGCTGACCGACAGATTTCTATAGACCTGCTGCTGTTGTATGGACATACGAGGGGAGAGACTGGGGATTCTTCAGTAGCCATGGTTGGCACGCAGATGGAGAGTGGATGTCAGGAACCCATGGGCTGAATCAGGTGAAGCTGCGTGCATGGAGGCTCTCCACTCCGGGTTCGGGCATGTCAGTCTGCAGGACATTCTGAATCAGCTGGCGAGGTGGTGTAACATGGACGTAGAACAATGGTTGATGCTGGGGTGGGGGGGATAACAGAAATGAAATGTGATGAACAGGAATTATATATACACTATATTGCCAAAAGTATTCGCTCACCTGCCTTGACTTACATAAGTGCTTAAGTGACATCCCATTCATAATCCATAAGGTTCAAAATGACATCAGTCCACCTTCTGCAGTTAGAACAACTTTTTCTGGGAAGGCTGTCCACAAGGTTTAAGAGTGTGTTTATGGGAATTTTTGACCATTCTTCCAGAAGTACATTCTTGAGGTCACACACTGATATTGGACAAGAAGTTATTGGCGAGATTTCACAGCAGAGACAGGAACGTGGTATTATGGCAGACTGGCCTGCAGCATTATGCAGATATAGTATTTCTGTTAAATAAACCTGTCCTTGTACCTGAAATATTCATGTACCGGTCTTTAATTTATGTCAGTCTAACCCCACAATGCATTTCTTTTTGATATTAGCCAGAAGAATGTGCTGTACACAATTTTACTGGTCATAGAATGACGCAGTAGCATCGTTGTTGTGTCCCATTCTATGTCCCGTTCGTTGTTATGTAAAGTCGTCACATACACTGTCCAGAATCCCGTAAATCCTGAGCCCGCATTTTAGTCCAACAAAGGCTTGCTCTTTTGTTTTTCTCTCTTATGTTTTCTGGTTTGCTCTTTATTAAGTCAATAATGGTTTACAAATGTGCCATCTATTTATTCACCAGCTAACTAAACTAAACCAGCTGGTCTGGTGCTGGACAATGATTTTTACTTTAGCTTTAGTCATCTAGCTTGCTGTTGTCAATGTCTTACTGTGCAGTTTCCTTACTGTGCAGTTTCCATCCTTGAAGCGACAAGTTGCACATTCTGTCAAATGTGTTCTGTAGTTAACATGCTTAAAAATACATGGCCACCTTTGACATGACCTTGAGGTAAACATGCTGTGCAAGTGTGCTTATTCTGCCACCAATACACTGGTCCTTTATTCTTTGTATTAATCTTGAAGTGCATGCTAGTGTTTATTAAATTGCTTTAAAGTGTTGTTATAACACCCCCTTCAGTTTCCCCTGTTGTTCATGCTCTGCTTCAAGGATGTAAAACTGGGACTTTAACAAATTTATCCGAGGGATAACTGTAGTATCAATCTAGGGTTCCATGGGCTTAAAGCAAAATGGGTGCAGCCTCAGCATAGTATGTGTGCGGCGGTATGGCATTGGCATAGTAAATGGGTTCTGGTGCCACCTCAGAATAGTATGTGGGTGCTGGTCCAGCCTAGGAAGACCTGCTTTCGTGTCCTTGGCAGAGCAGATGGGTTCCAGTCTGTATTCAGCAAAGCATTCAGGCTCTGGTGCGGCCACAGTAAAGCAGCTGGGAATGAACATATAGGCTACTTCATACGCGCAGGCTAATTTAGAAACACAGACTGGCTCCGATGCTCAGGCAGGTTTCAGTGCGCCGGAGGGTTCTGGAGCACCTAGCAGAAACGATTTATTGATTCTCAATAATTCAGATATTTACTTCATGGAAGTTTAACTGGCTCTTTGTTGGGACTCAAAGTTTCCATCAAATCAGAAAGATGTTTATCATAACTTTAGGTAATCCTCACAAGAGTAAAATTGTTATAACAATATATTTCTTTAAGGGCATCACGGTGGCATAGTGGCATAAGCAAGTCCACCTCTTAGCACTGGGGAAGCTTACATGTTCTCCCAGTATCCACATGGGTAACTAAATTACCTCCATATAATGTGACTGTGTGAATGAGTGCCAGGTGATAAATTGGCACCCAGTCCAGGGTGTACCTGCCCAGTGTTTAAAATGTTCTTCTCTGGATGGGCATGGGAAACACACCTGCAACCTTAGAAGAGGATTAAGTGGAAGTTAAAGAGCTACTTCTCTAGTCAAAATGAAGTTAGCTCATATTTGACCAAGGCATTTATGCTTGGACCTCAAACTTGGAAGACTTGCTTAAGATTTGTGTTAAATCATTTGATCTTTGATTTTCAGCTCTTGAGGTTTAAAGGTTACTATTTTCTTTAATGTGATTGTCAGTCAATGATTTAATGAAACAGAACTGGGATTTCTCAAAATTATAGGGTTAAATTTTAAAAAATTTAGCAAATTAAATTTGCCTTTTACTCTGACTTGAATGAGGAATTTTAATATTTGCCCAGCAAGGACTCTACTTCAATCAGTAGATAATGTTGAAGAAACATTCACACATTAAAAGCAAAGTCTT